>JAVSCE010002021.1:0-342312 GCA_032199065.1 Smutsia gigantea
ACGGGCTTAACAGCAGACTGGATGAGATACAAGAGACTGTTAATGGAATAGAAATCAGAGACCAGGAATACAGAGAAGCTGAGGCAGAGAGAGATAAAAGGATCTCTAGGAATGAAAGAATATTAAGAGAACTGTGTGACCAATCCAAACGGAACAATATTCGCATTATAGGAGTACCAGGGGAAGAAGAGAGAGAAAAGGGGATAGAAAGTGTCTTTGAAGAAATAATTGCTGAAAACTTCCCCATGCTGGGAAGGAAATAGTCTCGCAGTCCACGGAAGCCCACAGATCTCCCAACACAGGGACCCAAGGAAGACAACACCAAGACACATAATAATTAAAATGGCAAAGATCAAAGATAAAGACAAAATATTAAAGGCAGCTAGAGAGAGAGAAAAGATCACCTACAAAGGAAAACCCATCAGACTAACATCAGACTTCTCAACAGAAACCTTACAGGCCAGAAGAGAATGGCATGATATATTTAATGTAATGAAATAGAAGGGCCTCGAACCAAGAATATTGTATCCAGCACGATTATCATTTAAATGTGATGGAGGGATTAAACAATTTCCAGACAAACGAAAGTTGAGAGAGTTTGCCTCTCATAAGCCACCACTACAGGACATCTTAAACGGACTGCCCTAGAAGGAAGAACCCCTAAGGCTAAAAAGATGTCACCAGAGAAAACAAAATCAGAGCAAAGAAAGCAGACCATCCAAATATTAACTAAAGGCAAAGAATAAAACACCTAGTATATAAAGAATGGAGGAGGAAGAATAAGAAGGCAGAGAAAGAAAGAAACATCAGACTGTGTTTACAATAACTTAACAAGAAAGTTAAGTTAGATTGTTAGATAGTAAAGACGCAACCTTGTACCTTTGGTAACCACGAATCTAAAGCCAGCAATGGCAATAAGTACATATCTATCGATAATCACCCTAAATCTAAATGGACTGAATGCACCAATCAAAAGACACAGAATAACAGAATGGATAAAAAAGCAAGACCCATCTATATGCTGCCTACAAGAAACTCACCTCAAACCCAAAGATATACACAGACTAAAAGTGAAGGGATGGAAAAAGATATTTCATGCAAACAACAAAGAGAAAAAGCAGGTGTTGCAGTACTTGTATCAGACAAAATAGACTTCAAAACGAAGAAAGTAGCAAGAGATAAAGAAGGACATTACATAAGGATAAAGGGGTCAGTCCCACAAGAAGATATAACCATTATAAATATATATGCACGCAACCAGGAGTGCCAGGATATGTAAAACAAATACTAATAGAATTAAAGGAGGAAATAAAGCAATGCATTCATTTGGGAGTGTTCTTCCTTCTTCAAATAGGCCTGGATTGCAATATACTTTCCTCTTAGAACTGCCTTTGCTGCGTCCCACAGAAGTTGTGGCTTTGTGTTGTTGTTTTCATTAGTCTCCATATATTCTTTGATTTCTGTTTTGATTTGGCCGTTAACCCATTGATTAATTAGGAGAGTGTTGTTAAGTCTCCATGTATTTGTGAGCCTTTTTGATTTCTTTCTAAAATTTATTTCTAGTTTTATACCTTGGTGATCTGAGAAGTTTGTTGGTAGGATTTCAATATTTTTGAAATTACTGAGGTTCTTTTTGTGGCCTAGTATGTGGTCTATTCTGGAAAATGTTCCATGTGCACTTGAGAAGAATGTGTATCCTGTTGCTTTTGGGTGTAGAGTTCTGTAGATGTCTGTTTGGTCTATCTGTTCTAGTGTGTTGTTCAGTGCCTCTGTGTCTTTACTTATTTTCTGTCTGGTTGATCTGTCCTTTGGAGTGAGTGGTGTGTTGAAGTCTCCTAAAATGAATGCATTGCTGTCCATTTCCTCCTTTAATTCTGTTAGTATTTGTTTCACATATGCTGGCGCTCCTGTGTTGGGTGCATATATATTTTTAATGGTTATATCTTCTTGTTGGACTGACCCCTTTATCATTATGTAATGTCCTTCTTTATCTCTTGCTACTTTCTTCGTTTTGAAGTCTATTTTGTCTTATACAAGTACTGCAACACCTGCTTTTTTGTCCTTGTTGTTTGCATGAAATATCTTTTTCCATCCCTTCACTTTTAGTCTGTGTATATCTTTGGGTTTGAGGTGAGTCTCTTGTAAGCAGCATATAGATGGGTCTTGCTTTTTTATCCATTCTGTTACTCTGTGTCTTTTGATTGGTGCATTCAGTCCATTTACATTTAGGGTGATTATTGATAGATATGTACTTATTGCCATTGCTGGCTTTAGATTCGTGGTTACCAAAGGTACAAGGTTGCGTCTTTACTATCTAACAATCTAACTTAACTTTCTTGTTAAGTTATTGTAAACACAGTCTGATGTTTCTTTCTTTCTCTGCCTTCTTATTCTTCCTCCTCCATTCTTTATATACTAGGTGTTTTATTCTTTGCCTTTAGTTAATATTTGGATGGTCTGCTTTCTTTGCTCTGATTTTGTTTTCTCTGGTGACATCTTTTTAGCCTTAGGGGTTCTTCCTTCTAGGGCAGTCCGTTTAAGATGTCCTGTAGTGGTGGCTTATGAGAGGCAAACTCTCTCAACTTTCGTTTGTCTGGAAATTGTTTAATCCCTCCATCACATTTAAATGATAATCGTGCTGGATACAATATTCTTGGTTCGAGGCCCTTCTGTTTCATTACATTAAATATATCATGCCATTCTCTTCTGGCCTGTAAGGTTTCTGTTGAGAAGTCTGATGATAGTCTGATGGGTTTTCCTTTGTAGGTGATCTTTTCTCTCTCTCTAGCTGCCTTTAATATTTTGTCTTTATCTTTGATCTTTGCCATTTTAATTATTATGTGTCTTGGTGTTGTCTTCCTTGGGTCCCTGTGTTGGGAGATCTGTGGGCTTCCGTGGACTGCGAGACTATTTCCTTCCCAGCATGGGGAAGTTTTCAGCAATTATTTCTTCAAAGACACTTTCTATCCCCTTTTCTCTCTCTTCTTCCCCTGGTACTCCTATAATGCGAATATTGTTCCGTTTGGATTGGTCACACAGTTCTCTTAATATTCTTTCATTCCTAGAGATCCTTTTATCTCTCTCTGCCTCAGCTTCTCTGTATTCCTGGTCTCTGATTTCTATTCCATTAACAGTCTCTTGTATCTCATCCAGTCTGCTGTTAAGCCCGTCAATCGCTTGTCTGATTTCTGCATTGTCTTTCCTCACTTCCCTCACTTCCTTCCTCAGCTCTTGCACATTTCTCTGTAGATCCATCAGCATGGTTATGACTTTTCTTCTGAATTGTTTTTCAGGAAGACTGTGCATTTCCATCCCTTCAGGCTCCCTCTCTGGGGCTCTCTTGTTGGTTTTAGTCTGGACCATATTCCTCTGTCTTTTCATGGCTATAGAAGTGGGTCGCTGGTAGTTGCCACGTATGTCAGCTGGGTTCTTTAAGACTTTAAGAAGAAAAAAGAAAGAAAAAAGAAAGAAAGAAAAAAAAGAAAGAAAAGAAAAGAAAAAAGAAAGAGAAGAAAAAACAAAAAACAAAACAAAACAAAACAACAACAACAACAAAAAACGCCCACTGGGAGTAGATTCTGTGGGGATGCTGTACGTGGCGCTGTTGCTCCACTATTCCGCCGCCATGGCCGTGCCACTCTGCAGGGCCCTTTATAGCTCTGGCCGGGGTGGGAACGAATGGGAGGCTGTTGATCTCTGTGAGAAGTCTAAGTGCAGCCACCCTTTCCCAGTCACCATCTAAGGGGTCCGAAACTCCCCAGGACTCCCAGCCTGCTGGGCTGAGTGTGCCGGGGCGATCCGGCTCCTCCACTGGGCTCCTGTCTCTTTAAGACCGCTGAAAAAAACGCGCTCTTTTCTTTTTTTTTTCCTTCCTGGGAGCTGGCTGCAAGCACCCTGGCGCGTTCCCCACTCAGATCCTGCGCCCTCTGTCTCTCCAATCTCCGCTGCACTGCGCAATGTGTGTCAGCGCTCCCCGCGCAGATCACCAGGGCAGGTTATTTCGCAGGGTGTACTTCCACTCCCTCCCGGCTCTGGATCCTCTCCTCCCGCTGGTGCACTGGGGTGGGTGAGTGCTTGGGTCGCGGCTCCATATCTTACCCGCCTCGCAGGGTGCCGTGTCCTCTCAGGTATAGCTGCATGCTGTGTGCCTTCCTATGTATTCTGGTCTCTCTTTTAGGAATAGTTGTATTTGCTGTATTTTCAGATATATATAGTTTCGGGAGGAGATTTCTGCCGCCCTGCTCACACCGCCATCTTCCCAGAAGTTCGTGTTTGCATTTTTTTAGCTGCAAATAATTACTTGATGTGGTGTCACTCCACTGACTCAGCCTGGTGCTTTTTATCCCAGTGCCACAGTCCTGATGGTATTCTGGAATCTCTCCTGATTTATTGTTTGTGGGCAGGGAGCAGTCAGAAAACTGCTGGTTGTTTCATTCTGTCTGAATTCCCAGCCACAACCAATTTGCTCTACCCCTTCACCTTTTTAGATCCTTCATTAGCTGCCTTTTTGACTTCCACAAGATAACAAGGTCAAAGCAGGTCTGCAGACATCAGAAAGGAAACTGCCAGCCCAGACTGGTTCAGACATTTCTAACCCATGCTTGACATGGAAGCAGGTCAGCTCGGGCCTCAGATCCAGCAGCCCATATGGGTGAACTCACCCAATCATCATTCTACAGAGTTGGGTAGTAAACTGGCTAACTTATTAACTAGCTTATCATATTAATAAAAATCCTCTTAATAAAAATTAATGCCCTGTCACTCTGTGTAACTTTAACAATCTGATTATCAGTCTGGTGTTAATGTGAATTCTGATATATCTTTGATGCTGTTATTTTTGGTAGGACATTGAACATTATAATAAAGAGTATTTGAGACTGCTTCTCTGGAATTTTTTTTCTTAAAGATGAAGTCATACCTCATTGTGGTACAGCTTATCCATAATGCTTTTCTGAGGCATTGTCCAGATCTCTTTTCTTTACTTTTCAGATTAGCATTAGAGGGTATTAAATATTATTTAATATTTAATTTTAAATTTTATTAGAATATTAAATATTCTAATATTATTAGAGCCATGGTTTAGATTCTCTTCTCCCAGTTCAGATTCTAGTACAGTCAGCTTGGCCTCTACTGTCCCTCATGTGCTCTTGGCTCGCTCCTAATGTGGCATCTTTGCTTATGCTGTTATTTCATCTGAAACATCCTTTTGACAAATCATAAAAAAACTCACAAAAGTGGATGTCAAGTTCTCTATCCTTCAAAAGTATCTTGTTTTCCTTCTTGCATCTATATTAAACTATCCTATTGCTGAATTTTGTATCATTTACAACTAGTATCAAACAATTGGACAGTTGATTATATAATACTTCTGTTCTCTAATTTTGAAATTGTGTATATCTATGTCCCATACTATTTTGTGGATTCCAGGATAAGTGCTGTAAGTCAAATATTTATGTATATTTTGTGTCTCCCTGAAGCACTGAGCCTGGTCCTGGCCACATGTTGGTCTCTTAGCCGACGGCTGTTGGTATCTTCCTGACACTGGAAGGCACACTGAACTAAACTCTCCCCTTCCACAGTTATGGCCAGTCACCACTAGAATGTTGCCATGCACTCCACCCTGTTTTTAAAGAAAAGTCTTTTGGTTCCTCTGGACATTCAGTGCCACCCCGTGCCTATTTTAGGAGCAGGACTGAGCGGGCTGAGGGCATGATCTGAGCAATAGGTGTCCATGTCCCCCTCCTCCAATCAGCCCATGTCTGATCCAAGGTGACAGGCCAGAGTGTGGTATGGCCAGATCTGCCACCTCCAGCCACCTACAAGGAGAGAAAGTTGCAGTTCTCCTATCTGTAAAGGAATAAGCTAAACTAGGTGAGGGACAAAGTAACATAGCGTTCAGTGGGGACATTACTTTAAAAATGGGAGATGTCTCCAGAAGAAGTAACAATTAGCAGCTTGTTGGTGAGCCAGGTGCCCTTGGCTGTTTCACATGGGGGAGAAGTGTCACTAGCAGAAGCAGGGTGCTGAGGAGAGTGCCAAAGCAGGTGACCCCTCTCCAGACTGGGGACAGGGGGTGGTGGCTGTGGGGTGGCGAGCACAGCTGGGACCGAGGACTGACACGCCCGGCATGTGGGGTTTGGGGTACCGGGCTAAGGGGTCTGCCCAGCTTGCTCTTTAGGGCGTTTGTGCTAGTTACAACTACAGAACTGACAGCTTGGGGTGATTCCCCTGCCTGGTGTGTGGCAGGAGACTGCCAGCCAGCGCGAGGTGGATGCCCAGCGCTGCCGCAGTTCCTGTGGGAGACCCAGAGCCAAGGTGTGCCCCTGACGCAGGCAGCCGGTGGGTGCAGAGATGAAGCTGCACACATACCTTCCGGGTGCGTAACGACCAGGTGGTGTAGACATCCAGAGAGAGCCCTGCCACCACACGTGTCTGCTGTGCGCCAACCTTTCCACCATGATCTGCTGAACTTACTACATTGCTAGGATTCAGGTTCCCTCAGCAAACAGCATTCTAAGCAACACTTGGGAACTTTTCTGGTTTTTAACCCAAAGCCACCTTCCATGTTTGGTAGAATCTAGGACACATTTGTCTTTCCTCTAATGCCCCTGAAGATGGCTTCTGGGCTAATCCCCGAAAGAACAGCTGGGACGGAGGTCCTGAGGGCCACGTGGTACACTCGAAGCATGCTTTGATGCTGTTGGTGGTAGTTCAGTACACACAGCTCCAATACTTTTACAATAATCTGAGTGGCAGCTTGTTGATTGTTCTTTAACTCATACTCTCCATTACTGTTCAGATTTTGGAAAATACTAAAGATAAAGATAAAAGAGCTATTGCTATAAGGGGCCACACACAGTAGGGGTTTAAACAGATCAAAGGAGGAAACCCAGGAAAGCTTCTTGGGGAGAGGGCAGCGGTAGGATCCTTCTCTGTACCCGCAGCGGACCTCCAGACATGCAGGCTGCAGCGGCCAGGCCAGCTTCGCCCCACTGTGACCGTGCGTGCCATTCCCTTCATAGTAACTTCTTGTAACTATATGGTGTTGAGGTTTTCAGTATTGTTCACAACATCAGATGCTTAGCTAATCATTTCTTGAAAGAGTAACGATCTGAATACATTTTCTTTTTTAATCTTTACAGAGTAGCTCTTAGTTCATGGGACACAAAGTCTAAAAATCCATGTAACTGTACCAAATCCCAGTGTCTGAAATTGTAAGTAATCATAAATCCTTCATTCTTAAATAGAAATAAGGTTGTTTAGAAGTCAGTAATTGGCACAGGGCCCAGAAAGACCTAAATGGCTAGCCATGTTCACGCTACAGTTAAGACTCAACAGCTGTGTCTTAATGCTCATCGTAAACCAAAGCAACAAGAAACTCCGTGCTCTGCATGAGCCTGGCTGGGATCTGGTGGCGTCCTCTTGACCAGCTCACCTAGTAAGGGTGCCCCCTGCATCTCCGGGAGGGAGTTTTCTTTGGCTTTGGTTATACTCTCTCGTCCCCAGACAAGTGCTAATGGCATCCTTGTTGAGCATTAACTGTAACATTTCCACATCCTAGTTTTTAAAAGTTTGATGTGCTGTTTTACTCTATATAGAATTTTCTCAGAAAAATTCTCTGCCAGGGATGCCAGCTCCCAGGAGGCTCGGCCAAGGGGGTGGCAGGGCAGACTCTGAAGCAACACAGTGGGCGGGGGGGGCTGGATGCCTGAATAGGAGGGCCTACCCGCCCCAGTTGACAGCCCTGACCTTGAGCTGCCTGACCTCGCCTCCCCTCCCCCCCACCGCAATTATTCGTGCCTGTCAGACCTGTGCTCAGCTGTTGCTGGGGGCTGGCTGCTCCTTTCCGCCCCAGATGCCCACCTCACTTTACATCACATGTTGGAAGGGGAGAGCACAGCCTAGTCCCATGTCTCACAACCTAACCACAATCTCCACGTGATTTTTCCATTGCAGAGCTCCTGCTGAAGTCAGTGAGGGCTCCATTGGTGGGACAGTGATGAAGGAGTGCAGGAGTAGGTAAAAAGCCAGACATCTGAGAAACTTGGTTCACTGAGAAAACAAATTGAGTGTAAAAAGTAATGCTGAAATCTAGGGCTCACTGTCTGAAAATATTTGCACTGCTATTGGTTTAGTCTGGGGACACAAACCATATGCCTCTGAATGCTGGAGACACCATGAGACAACTACCCCATCAGGAACTCTAAAAATGCAGCTCTGTGTGAGGAGGAAGGACAAGAGAGGGCAAGCCTGGACCATGGGACATCGGCGGCCAGCGTGCAGCGGCCTGCCCAGACCGAGCTCCCGATGCAGTGGAGGGCCAGGTGCTAGTGTGTAGGGTGGCCAGAGCCGGGAGGGCAGAGCTCCTGTGGACAGAGGCTGCATGGTTTCTATCTGGTCTCAGGGGCTGGGGATGCCTAGAGCAAGAGCAAGAGGTAGCCCACGACTGGGGACAGAGTAAGGGGCCCCTAAGAACTTGGAAATAAGAGGAGTCTCCATGGAGGGCTTAACTTACTGTTAATCTCACAATGGAAGGCTGAAGAAATAGCTTCTTGCCTAGAAGCAGCTTTCCAGGTTAATCGGTGGCTGACACACTAAAGCAAGAATCTATGTGAGGCCCTGGCCCTGGGGGCCAATTCTATGCTCCACATGCCACCTCCCACCAACGATTCCGCTTCACCAGTGGCTCCAAGCCTTGACTAGAGGATGTGACTGTTATGGGCCCTGGAGGGGATATGATTTCCAAAGTCAGCACATGGTGCTGAGACCCACGCACCATGCTGGTTTAGAAAGGCTCAGCAGTGGGCGATTCTCCCAAGCAGAGCCACCCTGCGGCCTGTGACCTTGTGCTGGTGGCCAGCTCTGTGCCCACGTGCCACAGGCACTCAGGGTGGAAATCTCTGGCCCAGGAGCCAGTGTAGCACTGCATTTCCCACTGCTTGCCTCTAGCGAGTGTGGCCCAGTCACCACAAACAACTCTTCGTCTTCTTTACCTTTCTAAGTAAGTCGGGTTCTTCAGGTGTAATTTTCTTAGTGTGCCTGTATCATACTTTATTTGGAGTCTCTCCCAGATAAAGGTCAGCAGGATTACTGCTAACTGGACATTAATAAAGACAAAAGCACATTATTGTACTTCTAAAAAATCGCAGTATACATGTGTAGGGCAGAAATCCAGGATCTAGCTGGATTCTGTGACTGTACCCTGCTCAGCCTCCCCCGTTCTCTGGGCTCTGGACTCCGCCCGGAACTGCTGGCCTCCCGACTGGTTTCGGCTGCCTGGGGCCCACCTCCTGGGCCGCAAGAAGGACCCAAGGCCTTCTTGCCTTGGGAGACAAGGGAACTCACTGAGCTCACGTCCCTTCGCCTTCCCCGGCAGAGCCTGGCCACCCTCCTTAGCCCCTCTCCTGGTTACCCTTGGGACCTCAAACCATATCCTCTGGTTGCTGTGCTATTAGCCATAAAAAGCTGGGACTTACTTTTAAATGATAAAATTGATCTATGTAATTAAAATGGTGTTGATATAAAGCTAATAAAAAGGTAGATAAATGCTTTGTGATTATTTTATTGAATATTAAGGTGTTGATGTAAAGTTAATAAAAAGGTAGATAAATGCTTTGTGATTATTTTATTGAATATTAAGATTGAATTTTGAGATTTTAAAGTAGTTCACTTCTACTTTTCCATCATTGTTGTATATGACTTTCTTAATAATTTGTATACATAATGTTGGGGGGCACGGGGAGAGCTGTACAACTCAGAGAAGACAAGTAGTGACTCTATAGCATCTCACTATGCTGATGGACAGTGACTGTAATGGGGTTGGTGGGGGGGACCTGATGAAGGGGGTAGTTTAATAACCATAATATTGCACATGTAATTGTAGATTAATGATACCAAAATAAATTATATAAAAATTTTTAAGTAAAAAAAAAAGATGTCATCAAATAATCCTAGAAATATGTTGGAAAAAGAATTTTCAATAAGTATGCGAGCTGTCCATTATTTGAACAAAAATGATGGACAGATGATTTTAATGATATTTTATACATTAAATTCTTGATTATATCTACTGTTAAACAGTAAACTAAGATATTTCCAATACAAATGAGCAAATTATAAAAAATAATAATAATTTGTATGCATTTTAAACATTGATTTGCTTTATAATTAGTTTATAAGAGCTTAATTGTGAAACCCCCTTTTACAACAGGACCCTTGACATAGGCAGCAATGTAAGTGTTCAATTCTGGGCCTTTGGACAATGATTTCATAGGATGAGAAGGAGGAGAGTGGAGCTTGGTCTTCTCCTCTGCAAGCCCTCTGAAAGGAGGAATTGGTTTTCTATTACCATGGATATTTTTCAGGACAGCTTTAATTAGCCCTTTCATATACTGACTTTAAACAAATGCAAACTCAGTCTTTTAAGCATCTTCCTTCCAGATCAGATGTCGCTGAGATATTGGGTGGGATTTGCTGGGAGCAATTATATTATCCACATTTTTTTACCCTAATTAAATCTAAAGATTAATCATAGATTGTGCAGTTTCCAATATTGGTTCTTCAAGTAGCCTTCTGTCTCTGAGTAACCAGATTAATTATGATTAATTAACCAGAATTCAGTCGAATAGAAGGTCAAATCTGGATGGTCATTTTTTATGTTTTTTTGTTCTTACTCATACTTTTGATTGCTTTTTTTTGTTGTTGTTACTTTGCTTATTTGTTTTTTTATATATAATTTATTTTCTTTTGATTGCTTTTTATATTTTAAAATATTAAATACTTAATTTATATTCTATAGCTTGTAATCTAATATTTAAAGTTGTGGCTTGTCTGATTCTGGTATTTGCTTCTCTGGATTTTTCCCTCATTATGGCTTGTTACCCCATGTAGTCTGTGACTTTGTTTATTGTGAATTATAGTCACTGGCACCTTATTTGAGGGAATTCTCTGAGATTGGCTTGAGGGTGAGCTCTTTTGGGTTTGCTTCTACTTGGGGCTGGGTGGCCCTTCCAATTTGGACAACCTAAAGCTTTTGGCTAAAACTTTTTTTAGGCCACACAGTTAGAATGAATTTAGGCTTCAAACCCAAGTGAGCCGAGTCCCTCCTCCCAAGCCAATGCCCAGATGGACGCATGTCTGTGCCTTTCTTTCCCATGGCGTTCTCTCCTAGTGCTCCTTCATCGCCTTCACAGGGCACGGGCCCTCCTGGCCCAGCCTTAGTTGTAGATCTTGGAGCTGGTGCCCTGCCTTGAGCATGCCCCAGGCTTGGGCTAATATGTGTAAAGCGCTTAGAGCAATGGCTGGCATACCATAAATTGTCTGCTATTGTTTTAGCTGCTGTCCCCGTCTTCCTTCGGGTAACGTTTAAACCAAAGCTTTGATTGTTGGGGTCAGCAGATGCCTTAAGACAGCTGCAGGCTTCAGCTTTAGCTTGCCCCTCTGAATTTCTGCTTCTCTTTGATTTTTCGGTCTCAGAGAGGTTTCCTTAATTTTTTTTACCAGCTCAAATATGTATCTTAAAAGGTTTAAATATTTAATCCAATGTTTGTAAGTGTTTGATAGCAGGGGACTTGTCGTGGTGGCCAGTGCATTAAGAACAGGTCTCTTCCAACACCAGTATTCTAAAGTTCTAGGATACATTGTGCCTATGGGAAGTGAACATACCACCGGACATCGCAGGTGTTTTCTTGAACTTATTAAGGCATTCTCATTGCCTTCTTGTAAGTCACAGAGTAGGAGAGTCCGAGGAGCGTTGGACAGCTGCCAGCCTGCCAGCACGAAGCAATCTGTACTCAAGGACAGCATCTTTAATGGAGTGATGCCTCTTTGGTGTTTCACAGACAAAAGAAGGGCCACCAAAGCTCAAGTGGTGGTACAGATGTGGCCTCCTGGGCATCAGTGAGAGCAGGCTAAAGAAGGGACGATACAGATACCTGTTACGAGAATACATAGACAGCAGATGGGGGCCGCCACAAAGCATAAGGCAGACTCCACAAGACCACCCATGTTCCGTCAGCAACTTGCAGGCAGGCAGATTTTCTGCCTATGAAGATTTGGAGCCCTTAGGTGTGTCTTGACCAACCCCACCATGTGGGGAGTCAGACTAGAAAGGACAGCGTGTCTCTGGTGCCCTCCCTGCTCCCTTTCTTGCTGTTACCAGGTTGAGCAGACCAGTTTGGGTCTGTGAGGAGAGGAAAGCAATTCTGCAGGGAGGACAAGTCCACAGGAGTGGAAAGATGGGAGTGGGAAAGTGCTGGAGGCTGAGACCTGGGGTTCAACCCACTTGGCCTTCTTACCTGAGAGGGCACGTAGGCACGACCGGGCAGTCCACATCTCCAGTGGCTAGCTAGCACATGGTCTCGTGTCTGCAGTGCACTCAATATACTTGGCATAAAGCGAGCGGTGACTTTTGATAAATAGAAATTTTAATTCAATGCTGTCATTAAAAAATAATGTGCACTTATCATTATTACTAGTGCCTTTTTGTTTAAGAAATCCAGATATATCCCAAGGTTAAATTGCTGTGCTGTTAGAATTTCTTCTAAAAGTTTTAGAAGTTTGCTTTTTGCCATTGAGGCCTTATGCACCTGGAATTGATTTTTGTGAATGGCATTAGGCAAGGATCTAGTTTCATTTTGTCCCATATGTACAATTAATTTTCTGGCACCGTTTATTGCAATCCCTGGTGATCTTGTCCTTTCTCCATCTTTACACTCTTCCTTTTCCGCCTTATCACCACAACCTCTGGCAGCAGTGAACAGAAGTGCTGGTGTAGGGCATTGTTGGCTTGCTCCTGATTTTAGTGGGAATACTTCAGAAATTCCCTTGCTCTGCCCTAAATATCTGCCGTAGGTTTCTGAGGTCTGTGTTAGGTGGAATATGCTGGGGTGCTGTCACAAGGCCCCTGGGGCTGCTCCTTGTGGGCGCCATCTTCAGTGGAGCGCTTCCACCCTGGGGCTGAGAAGGCTGCCCTGGCTCTGCCCCATATGCTCGGACTGACCTGTGTTGGGAGCTGGGAAATGTGTTCCTGAGCGAAGTCAACCACACGCTCAGCTAAAATTGCGCTTGCTGTAGAGTAAGGGAGAGTGGATTCCACAGGACGGCTTCCTCTGCTGTTGTCCTCCTGTGTCAGGTTCAGGGCATTTCCTCCTATCCCTGGGTTCCCAAGAGGTTTTCTTTTTTTATTTCTATTATAAATGAATAATGTATTTTATCAAAGGCTTTTTGCTACATTTATTGAAATGAACAGGTTTTTTTCCTCTTTTAATCTTATGATCTGTTACAACATTTTCTCATGTTATTCCAGCCTTGTATGCCAGAGACTGAACCCAATTTGATCATGATGTCCTGATTTTATCTTTTGTATGCACTGAAAGATCTAGTTTTCTAATATTTTGCTTAGGATTTTTGCATCTTTTTCATGAGTGGATAGATCTATAATTTCCCTTTCTCACATTTTTTAATTTGCTTTTGGTATCAAAACCAGTGTTTTGTGTTGTCTAGTAAAATGCATTTTCAGGCTTCCTGACCCCAGCACACCCTCTTCTCTTTTACTGTAGCCTCTGAAAAAATCTGGGTATGGTAGGATTTCTTTGTTTTTTGAAGTTTGATTAAACTTTGCCTATAAAACCATCTGGGCCTGGTGTCTTTGGCGCTGGTATAGGGAGGGGATGGGTTACTCATTCTCTTCTTTCATGGTTATTGCTTTCTCTAAGTGTGGATTTCTTCTTTTGTCCATTTTAATATTTTATATTTTTCTTGAAAATTGCTGATTTCTCTAAATTTTCAAATCTATTCATATATTCCTGTTCACATATTCTTATATTAAAAATTATCTCTGTATCTGTAGTTATAGTCTTTTAAATTTTCTTATTAAAATTTTTATATTTCTACTATTATTTATTTGTGCCTCTTCTCTTGCTTGCTCAGTCCCAGGAGAGGTTTGTCTATTTTTCAGTCTTTTCAGGGCACCAGCTTTTGGTTTTATTGATTTTCTTGCGTGTCTGTTTCCTAGTTCAGAAGTACATTAATTTTTACTATTTTCTCCCTCAGAACTTTATTATTTTATTTTCCTATTTTGCTTGCTTTCTGTATTAAATGCTTATTTATTTTCTCTTCTTTGATTTTTTAGAAAATTCATTTAAAGCTATAAATTGCCCCTATGTACTGCTTTTCTGCCTCCTACAAGAGTTGACAGGAGTTACTTTGTCACTCACTTGAAATATCTTGTATTCATTGTAATGCTCTCTTTGCCTCATGGGTTATTTTAGGTGTACCAGCAAAGTATCCAGATATGTGTGTATGGATGTATATATATTTTTTATAACTACATTTTCATTGTTAATTTTAAAGGTAATTGCACTGTGGTCTATGTGATAATGTGGTCTATATGATATCAATACTTTGAAATTAATGAAGACTTCCTTTTTGATGTAATGTTTGATGACTTTTTAAATATTCTATATTAACAATGTTATCTATTTGTGGATACATACACTATCCATTAGCTCAAGTTTATTACTTTTGTTGTTTAAATCTGGTAAATGTGTATTTTGTGTGATTTATTGTTCTTTGATAAAAGTGTGTTCCGACATCTCCCTGATTGTGAATCTATTTTTTCCTTATAATTCCATTTGGTTTATACAATTGAATCTATGATGAAGGGCACACAAATTAATGATTGTTATATCTTCTTGGTGAATATTCCCATCAGCTGTTAAAAAGACCTCTATATCTTGTTGCTTTTTGCCTCACATTCTTTTTCTGTCTGGTATTAATGTTGCTACACCAAGTTTTCTTCAGTTAGTGTCAGCAAGGTGTGCTCCATAGCATCCCTTTGTTTTCACACTTTCTGTGTTGTGGTCCTGTGATCCAAATATAACTGGATTTTTAAAAAGCAAATCTAATAATCTCTGTTTTTTAAATATACTTCTTTAATCCATTTGTGTTCTTTGTCTCATTATTGATATATATGGACTTATTTGTACCTTCTTTTTTTTAAGTTTTAAAATGTACTTGTTTTTTTTCCAGTCAAATGGCAACATTCCATACATGCTGCTCTGCACCTTGATTTTGTTTTTTCATTGTGGTAAAATATGCACAGCATAAAATTTGCCATTTTAACTGTTTTTAAGTGTACAATTCACCAGTGTTAAGTATTCACAATGCTGTTCAACTATCACCATCATCCATTTCCAGGATGTTTTCATCATCCCAAATAGAAACACTGTCCCCATTAAATAACCCTCTACTACCCCCTCTCCCCAACCCTATTCTACTTCCTGTCTCCGACGTTGCCCACTCTAGGCACCTCATGTAGGTGGAATCATGCAGTATTTACCCTTTTGTGTCTGGCACCTCTCCCTGAGCCTGACACTCCAGGCCGGGTCACCCTGTGCAGGGCTGCACCACGCTTGTTTATTTCAACTGATGATGGACACTTGGGTTGTTCCTACTTTTTGGCAATTGCATATAATGCTGCTGTGAACATTGATGTCAAGCATCTGTGTGAGTCCCAGCCTCCCATTCTTTTGGGCACATACCTGAGTGGAATCACTGGATTATATGGTAATTCTGTGTTTAATTTTTCAGAAAATACCAGACAACAGCTGAAACCATCTGGTCCAGGAGTTTTGTTCTTAAGTAGTTTTTTGATTACCAATTCAATTTCTTTGCTGGTTATTGGTCTATTCACATTTTCTGTTTCTTCCTAGGTCAGCCTTGGAAGGTTGTATTTTTCTAGAAAGTTGTCCATTTCTTCTAGGTTATCCAGTTTGTTACCATATAATTTTTCATAGTATTCTCTAATAATTCTTTCTATTTCTGTGGTGTCCATAGTGATTTTTCCTTTCTCATTTCTGATTCTGTTTATGTGTGTAGACTCTTTTTTTCTTGATAAGTCTGGCTAGGGGTTTATCTATTTTGCTTATTTTCTCGAAGAACCAGCTCCTGCTTTCACTGATTCTTTCTATTGTTTTATTCTTGTCAATTTTATTTATTTCTGCTTTAATCTTTATTATGTCCCTCCTTCTACTGACTTTGGGCCTTATTTGTTCTTCCTTTTCTAGTTTCATTAATTGTGAGTTTAGACTGATTATTTAAGAGCATGTTATTAAGCCTCCATGTGTTTGTGGGCTTTTTTGTTTTCTTTGTGTAATTTATTTCTAGTTTCATACCTTTGTGATCTGTGAAGCTGGTTGGTACAATTTCAGTCTTTTTGAATTTACTGAGTTTTTTTTGTGGCCTAGTATATGATCTATTCTTGAAAATATTCCATGTGCACTTGAGAAGAATGTGTATCCTGCTTTTGCATGGAGTGTTCTGTAGATGTCTGTTAGGTCCATCTGTTCTAATATGTTGTTTAGTGCCTCTGTCTCTATTTATTTTCTGTCTGGTTGATCTGTCCTTTGGAGCGAGTGGTGTGTTGAAGCCTCCTAAAATAAATGCATTGCATTCTATTTCCCCCTTTAATTCTGTTAGTATTTGTTTCACCTATGTTGGTGTTGGATGCATAGATATTTATAATGATTATATCCTCTTGTTGGACTGACCCTTTTATCATTATGTAATCTCCTTCTTTGTCTCTGTGACTTTCTTTGTTTTGAAGTCTATTTTGTCTGATACAAGTACTGCAACTCCTGCTTTTTTCTATTTGTTCTATTCAGTAATTCTATGTCTTTTAATTGGTGCATTCAGTCCATTTACAGTTAGGGTGATTATCGATAGGTCTGTACTTATTGCCATTGCAGGCTTTAGATTCGTGGTTACCAAAGGTTCAAGGGTAATTCCCTTACAATCTAACAGTCTAATTTAACTCACTTCATATGATATTACAAACACAACCTAAAGCTTCTTTTTTTTTCCTCCTTTTTCTTCCTCCTCCATTCTTTGTATGTTATGAATCATATTCTGTACTCTTTGTCTATCCCTTTGGTGACATCTATTTAGCCTTAGGAATACTTCCATCTATAGGAGTCCTTCAAAAATGCACTGTAGAGGTGGTTTGTGGGAGGTAAATTCTCTCAACTTTTGCTTATCTGAAAATTTTAATCCCTCCTTCAAATTTAAATGATAACCTTGCCGGGTAGAGTATTCTTCGTTCAAGGCCCTTCTGCTTCATTGCATTAAATATATCATGCCACTCCCTTCTGGCCTGTAAGGTTTCTGTTGAGAATTCTGTTTATAGCCTGCTGGGTTTTCCTTTGTATGTGATCTTTTTTCTCTCTCTAGCTGCTTTTAAGAGTCTGTGTTTATCCTTGATCTTTGCCATTTTAATTATTATATGTCTTGATGTTGTCTTCCTTGGGTCCCTTGTGTTGGGAGATCTGTGCACCTCCATGGCTTGAGAGACTATCTCCTCCCCCAGACTGGGAAAGTTTTCAGCAATTACCTCCTCAATAACACCTTCTATCCCTTTTTCTCTCTCTTCTTCTTCTGGTACCCCTATAATGCAAATATTGTTCTGTTTGGATTGGTCACACAGTTCTGTCAATATTCTTTCATTTTTAGAGATTCTCTTCTCTCTCTGTACCTCAGCTTCTTTGTAGTCCTCTTCTCTAGTTTCTATTTCATTTACCATCTCTTATACTACATCTAATCTGCTTTTAAATCCCTCCATTGTATGTTTCATTTAAGATATGGAATTTCTTAATGATTGAATCTCTGACTTAAATTCATTCCTGAGTTCTTGAATATTTTTCTGTACCTCCATAAACATGTTTATGATTTTTATTTTGAACTCTCAGGAAGATTGGTGAGTTCAGTTTCATTTGGCCCTTTTTCTGGGGTTTGTGAGATTTTGGTCTGAACCATGTTCTTTTGACGTTTCATATTTCTGTTTGGTGCTCACCCCTAGAGTGAGGTTGGGGGTCGTAGGGGAATGGAGCTGGTGCCTGGGGGGAGGAAAGATCTCTTTCCTGATTCCTGTCTGTGGTGCCTGTCTCCAGTGTCAGAGCCAGTGGGCCAAGCACACACGTGTAAGCCTCTGTGCTTTGTGTCTCTAGCTGTTGTAGGTGGGGCCTCCCTCTGGCTGGCCTGATGCCAGCGCAGTGATGGCCAGTTTGGGAGCAGGTGCCTGCAGGCCAGTAGGAAGGCTTGGCAGGCTGTGTGTCACCATGGGGGGCCTAGGTGCTGAGTAGTCAGCCAGGGGGATGGAGCACCTGAAGCTCCTCAAAGTTCCCAACCAGCTGGGCAGAGCATGCCCAGACAACGTTGTCCAGCACTCCTTTCTCCTGTGCAGCAAGCTCCTTGCAATCCCCACCCCTTCAGCAGCCCTCTCGCTGTTAGGAAGCCTCTCAGACTGCCTGCCCCTCCTCTGACACCAAGCGGCCAGGTATGGATCCTGTCCTTCACCAATAGCTGGAATGTCAGTCTCCCAGGCCCTCCACCCATCCGAGCTCCCCAACGTCCAGAGCACCACACAGTATAGGCTTCCACTCACAAAGCAAATCTCCAGGCCTAGGTGTTCAGCAGTCCCGGGCTTCCACCCCCTCCCTGCTCCATTTCTCTTCCTCCCACTGGTGCGCTGGGGTGAGGAAAGGGTTTGTTTCCCGCCAGATTAAGGCTTTCCTACATTACCCTGTTTCGTGAGGTCTGCTCTGTTCATGAGGTCTGTATGCAGCCTGGTGCAGCCTTCTTTCTTGTTGCTGTTTTAGGGTTAGTTGTATTAATTAACTATATTTTTGTACTATTTGTGGTTTTGGGAGAAGTTCTCCGTGTCACCTCTCACACCACCATCTTGAATCTATCTTCATCTGGTTTGCTTTTTACTTCTCTTTCTTGGGGTTCTTTAGGTTTCTGAAATCAGAGGATCCACAACTTTCAACAGTTCAGGAAAACTCACAGCTCTCCTTACTCCAAATGTGCCTCTTTGATTTTCTCTCTGCTGTCCTTCTGTAATGCTAATCTGACATATATTTGCCCCTCTAACTATCTACCATTTCTCTTTACCTCTTTTCTATATTTTTAATCTCTTTGTCTTTTTATGCTGTACCTGGATTTAATTTCTTCATCTTTCAGTTTATCTTTTCTCACTTTTAAAGACACAAATAAATTGACAAGGTTTGGGACAAAAAGAAAAGGTAGTTCCCTGATATTTCTTTCTATTTTCTGATCTCTATAAACTTTCAACTCTTTAACTGAATCTTGTAATATTTATCTCCATAAATCTAAATAACATGCTTGTATTGCTACTTCTAGGCTTTTGGCTTAGGCATGATCTCTTGTTTTTATACCAAGGAAGATGTAAATTTAGCTCTGTTTCCTCTCCCTGTTCATGAATAAGCCCTCTCCCAATATACTTATTTCCCATACTTAGACATCAGATATACAGCTGACCTTTGAACAGTGTGGGTTTTAGGGCTGCTGACTGCCCTGTGCAGTCAGAAATCTGCATATAAGTTTTGATTCCTCAAAAGCTTAACTACTAATAGCCTACTAATTATAAAATGTATTGACTAACTTCAGATATAACAGAAAGTAGAAAAATAGAAAAGAAATGTCCAACAGAGAACAGAGAGCAAGCAGGGGATGAATCAGCTGCTCTGCTGGGTCCGTCCAGGGCTGACACCTGCCTGCAAGTGGATCAAGCTCAGGCTGGGAGGGGTGCACTCAGAGGGGCAAAGTTTTCAGTCTCCTTCCCCTTGAGTTGCCCCACCTAGAACTTGGGCTCCTCTGCTTCTCTCAAATTTCAGAGTTTCTATCTGGTCTAGACAACAGTCCATTAGCTTAGTTGGTTATAGTGTGATGCTAATAGCACTGAGGTCATGGATTCAATTCCCATATGGGCCACCGTGGGCAACATTTCTCCTTTTCCATTTCTATGGACCACATCACCCATGGAATCTGCTGCCTTATATCCAATTACAGATACTGTATGTTTGTTGAAAAAATCTGCATATAAGTGAATCTGCAAAGTTTAAAGCAGTTAAATCAGTATTCAGTGCTTATATTTTATGACAATGAAAACACTACTCATTGCTGAGCCTCGAATAATTATCATTTTCACTCAAGTTAATACTTAGTACTTAGTCTTCTGCATACATAACACTAATTAACCCCTCCTCTGGTTGTGTATCTTCTTCTCAATGTGCTCAGACGTACTAGGGATTTAGTCAGCCGTGTCTTGAGGAAGCTTGTCCCACCTGGGGACTTGTAGCCAGCCAGGCCTGCAGCACACTTCTTATCCGGGATGCTCCCTCTGCCCTCCGGCCCAGGGTTCCCTCTTCTTCCTCATGTCAGTTCCTGTTCGCCACCTCGTTTGTTCACTACGCCATTTTGGAGCATCAGTCCTTCCTGAGAAAGGGTGCACAGGAGAGAATTCTTTCAGAACTTACATGTCTAAAATGTCTTAGTCTAGACTCACATTTAGATGATCATTTTGGATGAGGTTGTTGGATTTCCTGTACTCACACTTAGATGATTGTTTTGGATTTTGGGTGGTTGGGTTTCCAACTTTGATTCAACTTCAAGTAATTCCTTAGGATTTTGAAGGCTTTGCTGCATTTTCTTTTAGTTTCTAGTGTTCCTATTGACATTTTGACACTATTCTTTTTCTCAAACCTTCATATTAAACCTGTTTTATTCTTTTCAGCACCTTATAGGATCTTCTTTTTGTTGCTGGTGCTCTGAAATTTAATGATATCTCGGATTGGGTCTCTTTCATCTACTGTGCTGGGCACTTGGCAGCCCTTTTACTTTGTAAACACAAGCCCTCTAGTTCTGGAAAATGTTCTTAAATTGTTTTATCCCCTTCATTCTTAAAATTCTATCTTTCTGGAACTTTTATTATATACATGTTGGCCCTTCTGAGCTGGTCCTCCAGGTTTTTCTTTCTCCTATTGTTTTTACTTATTTTTTTGTCCATGTTTTCATACCTCCTGTTAATATTATCATCTCTATGATTGCTTTCTCATTTTCTAGAACATCTTTTTTATACTCTGAGTGTTTTAGTAAGCATCATTTTCTTGTTTCCTGGATGCCATAACTTTTTTTCATCTTTCCAAAGCTATTGATGACTCCCGCCAGCTTTTTTCCCCTGAATTGCCTTTTCTTTAGGCCTTTGTCTTTCATGTTGGTAGATTTCCTAACACGTCTGCTGGTCTTTGGCTGTTCCTCTGCCCATACTTAAGAATAATGCATAAGCTGACTTGAGGACTTGGTGTATAAATGGGGGCTCACTACTGGGGCTTCACCATTGGGCGATATGACTAAGCCATTTATTGGGAAACCTCAATGTTGGACTCTTTCTCTATTTTCTCCGGGGCTAGTCAGAAGTCTCAGAGAAAGCTTTTCCAATCTCCTGCTAGAATTCTAGATGGTGAGTAGAAGAACCCAGGGATCCCAGTGTTCCCCTTTCCTCCCTTTGCTGGCTGTAATACCAGTCCTCAGTTGTCTTACCAGAGAGTAACTTCAGCCTTTTACTAGGGCGTGCAGAGGCCGTCCCCAGCTGCCAGAAGGGAGGAGCCTGGGGGCTCACTGCCCCCAAAGAGGACTTCAACCAGTTCTTTTCTTCTTTCACCCACTTCCACTCCACTTCAGAGCAGCCTGGTTCCATGATTCCGGAATCTTCAGAGCTGTTGCTCTGCTCCCTCCTACTGGCCCAGGAGCCAGTGTTCTTGTGTTTGCTGTCATTGAACTCTGTCCCTCTGCTTTCAGCCTCCAAACCCTCTGTCATTGCCTCCTTTCCTTTCTCTCCACCCCAGGGGTTAGGAAGGCTTAGGAAAAGCTCTCATATTGTTCCCTTGCACTCCAGACTGGCCCAGAAGGGGATGCATCTCTGCTGTTTGTGGCGTAGATTTGTGGGGAGGTTGCCTTTCATGGATCCACAGTTTATATGGGGGGAGGGTGTCTCTGATCCCTCCCGCCTTTTGTAACCCAGACCTTGTCTTCTGTCTCCTGTATGAGCAGCCCATCTGAACCAAGCCCTGGGTCTCTGGGGACCAGCAGATGCTCCAGGACATTTGACAGCTAGACCACTCACCCCTCTGGGTTCACAAGTTGTTTTTTTACTTCTAGTGATCTCCTTTACTTTCCTCTTGACATGCATTTAAAAATATTATTTTTAAAAGTTAAAATAATAAATACTAAAGGAATAGTATTTAAGAATTCTATGGTGGGAACGTTTCGACAGACATCTAGTCTACCATATTGCCAGACCAGAGGCCCTCCTTGCATTTACACAGCACTGTAGGCAGCATGCCTACTCAGTAGGAAGAGCATCCACACGATCTTCAGGGCTTCCCCCAGGCAGCCCTTTGAGACTAATAGCTTCATTGCCATGACCTCCATTTCACAGCTTGAGACACTGACTGATAAAAAAAAAAACTCTTATCAGGTAACATGGGAAGCTGGTGGCAGAGTTGATACTATATTGATGATCTTTTCAATGAATCACGCACTCAGAAGAGAATAATGTGAGTCTTCTCTAGTCACAGACGGAAGCCATAGGGTGGCTGACGGGCTTTGTAAGCCTCTCTGGGGTTCAGGTTATAGGTGAGGTATTAGGAGTCCTTCCTATACCTGAGTTTTTGCATGAGTTGAGAAAGGTGTCTCATCCCCACCCATACTGAAAACAGTAAACCACAGGCTCATGAACGCCTTTGATGCACAGCACAGGGGCAGGCGTCTGGCAGGAACATGGGAAGCAGTTAATGGCCATTAGCACTGATGGGTCTTCAAGGAAAACCCATTTGAGAAGGTCCTCTGAACTGCCATTCTGCTGCTGAGTAATGCTCCTGGGGCCTCCAGGCCCCAGGGCACAGTGGACACGTCCACAGAGGGATTCTCCTAACACAGCTGTTCTGTACAGTCTGATTCCTGAACAAGCCTTGCGTTGTAACAGTGTGCTCTCCATCATCTCATGCATGCCTTTCTTCCACCATTCATTTCTCTTTCCTCCCACATTGACACGGAATAAAAATAAGATAAAGTCTAGGCCAGGTTCAACCTCCGGTCCCATGAATTCTCACTCACAGTCAATGTCTCCCAAGACAGGAGCTCAGCCCAGTCTGTTGGATGGATCAGGATAGTTGATGGGAAAATGGCTCTTTATTATTTGGTGTTTCCACCCACCAACTTATAGGGGGCATTTTAGGACAGGGACGATTGACCTCAACAGGAAATCATTTTGCTTTGCGAACACCAACATTATGAAACCAATGGTTTTCACAAGTTTCTCTTTCTTCTGTGCTAGTCACTGGGGAGTATCATCCCATCATCCAGTCAGTCAGAGTCATCTATGTAAAAGTGGTAGTGGCTGCAGCAGGTGGCCAGCTCTTCCTGATGCGCCTGCACCGATGTCGCTTCCCGGCCATTCCGTCTGCGCTGGTGACCCACCTTTTGTTTTCTTCACAGGTACTGTGATTGCTTTCTCAGTGGGGACTTTTGCAACAACTGCAATTGCAATAATTGTTGCAACAATTTACATCATGAAATGGAACGGTTTAAGGCCATTAAGGTAACATATATCCATTAAATACATGCATTTTAAAAGTGTTTGAAAGTGCTTAAGATGTTCATAAAACTGTCTCCAGAGATTCATAATTTCAATATTGGAGAAACCCAAGGTGTTGAGCATACACAGGGCATGACTCTCTTCCTGAAGGGGGGGTTTTGGCCCATGAAGGGCCAGCAGAGAGAGGTGTTCACTCCTGCCAGGGTGGGTGGCTCAGAGGCGCAGCAGTCTCAGGGGGGTCCGACTGAAGAACGTGCACATGTTCACTTTGTCTTGATTCAGGGTTTAGAGATTTGGGCCATGCTATTTATCAGATAAGCCCGAGCTGGAAATGCATCGTCTGAAAAGGCACAGGAAATCGTTTTGCTTTGCAAACTCCGATATTATGAAACCACTGATTTTTGCTAGTTTCCCTTTGTTCTGAGCTGGTCACTGGAGAGTATCATCGCAGTTGGTCTAGTTTTCATACAAAGGAATCAGAGTCCACTGCACAGAGAAGTGGGTGAAAGCCCTCTGCTGTTACCTTTGTCCAGTTTTTATTCCTTCGCTTCTGGGTGAAGGGGAGAATTTAGGCTTTCCTCAAGGGGCAAAGAGCACCTCGGGTTGCCCCACAGGCCACTTGCGAAAGCTTAAGTGCAGGAGCTTCATCCCTTTCTGTGGGCACGAAAGATAGTCAAAGAAGGCAGGACAGTCAGCCTGCCTGGGGCACGGCCTGGGCCCCTAGTTTGCAAAGAGAAATCGAGGGCCACCACCCATAGACTTGAGGCTTCACAGTGTGCCATGTGGGGGCTGTTGTGTTTTCTAAAATAATTTAATTTCCATTTCTAATTATAGATAAATCAATTGTAAATATCCTATCAATTTTGGTATAGCCCAGTCCATCGGACAGAAAAATATTATGATGCATCTAAACTTCAGTATACAGTTGGCCCTTGAACAATGTGTGTTTGAACTGTGTGGGTCCACTTATATGCAGATTTTTGTCAATAAATGTATTGGAAAATTTGGGGGGGTATTTGCAATAATTAGAAAAAACATTTTTATCTTTATTGTAAGGTACTGTTTGTAATAGGTATAACATACAAAGCATGATGATTTTCATTATGTTTATGTTATTGGTAACAGTAATACAGTTTTTGGTCAGCAGTACAGTTTTTGCAGAGTCAAGGGTTATATGTGGATTTATGACTGTGTGGCCATGGGGCGTCAGCACCCCTGCACGCCTAACCTCCTCGTTGTTCAAAGGTCAACTGTAGCAGCATTTTCTCTAAGTGAAGGGTACTGTCTGCAATCCAAAGTGTGAAAAGTGTTATTTAAGAGGTGCTGCGATTCTCAGGTATTGCTGGAGAGGAATATGAACTGTGTGCCACACTGGGACATTGAGTGGCAATCGCTGCTAACGCTCAACCTTTGTATGCATCACGGCTGGTGGTTTCATTCCTACGAATGTAGCCAACAGAAGTGAGTGCACGTCCCCCAGAGGCCAGGACAAGGTTCACAGCAGCTGCCTCTGTAATAGTCCCACTCGGGAAACACCCCACGTATCTGTCAGCGGTGAGTGGAGGTGTGTTAAGGTAATCACATGATGGAATCCCACCTGTCCATGAGAAAGAAAGAACTAGCACTGGGTGGACAGGTGATGGCCTCATGCTCTGTGCTGAAGAAAGAAACAGACACAGAGAGGACACGTGCGTCGCTCCGCTGAGCTGAAGTTACAGGGCGGGTGAAGTGAAAGCAATTGGAGTCAGAGCGGTGGTTCCCACAGGGCTGGGTTGATGGGGGACTGGACTGTCCTCTAACTTGCCCTGGGTGGGGGTCACTAAGGGGTGCCCGTGTTCCAGTTAATCATGCTCTGCCCTCACACAGGTGTGTTCACTGTCCCTCATACGTCAGTAAAAAGTAAAAACGCACAAACAGAGCAGCCTTGTTCCAGGCCCATCTGTCCATAGGACCCTTTGTGGCCATAGGATTTTCTGGGGTTGGGGTCCAGACCCCAGCTATTAACCTGGGGAGGGGACAGGGAAGGTGAGGGACGCTACTGTACTGTTATGACTCTGTGCTCTTGCATTTTTATGAAGAGCACTGGATCACTTTGTTACTAAGAATATGTGCACACTTGTATGTCTAGGTGGATGGTGGACAGTAGATAAAAAAGTTAAACAAACCAGGATAGAGAGATTGAGTCCCTGGTGTGGTGTGAGCTTGGGGACATTCCATCTGCTGTTTAACCTCTTGGCCCCACTGTCTTCATCTGTGAGACAGAAACAGTAGTATATCCTTCAGAGGGTTACTGTGAGAATCAACAGGGAGAATGCACGTCAGTCACATGGAAGGATGCCTGGAACACAGAAAATGTTCAGTAGATGAAAGCTGGTGGCAGAGTACCATGATCCCAAATATCTCAGGAAAATACCAGAAGGAAATGGGTCCACATGCTTGTCTTCTCATCTTTACCATCTACTAATTTAACAGTGAATTTACAATAATTTTAGAATAAATACATATGACTTTGAAGCTCAGGAGAAAAAACAAAGCCTGAAGAAACAGTGGCTACAGTGTTCCCTTCTGTGTGTAAATGGATTAAAATGAAATTATTTCTTAACTATGTAAGGAGACACACTGCTTACTGTGGCTCCTTCCAAAGTAACCACCAGATTAAAATGGCAGGCAAACAAGATGCCTTTCACTGAATGTTATTTTTAATAATAAAAGATATCTTGATGGGGTTTTGTGTTTTTGTCTTAGGCATGTCTTGATAGAAATCCAGAAGCTTTCCAATCAAAAACTGGGAAAGGAAAATCAGAGGATGTTAAGCCTCGTCATAACAAAGGATGTAATTGTAAGAGGTTGGGCTGCCTGAAGAATTACTGTGAATGCTATGAGGTTAGTAATCCATTTCCTGGTATTACTTTAAAAAACCAAGTCAATATTTTGGCCTAAGTAAGTTTTGTGGTTAAAAAAAATTTACTGTAATTTAAAAAGAGAAATATAATTCAGTTTTCTTCCTTCCAGGGCACTTATATTAATCTGTATCAATGTCTCAAATATCAATTATGCCTTATGAATCAAGTAAATGACTCCAGGGACCTTTTGGGGGCACGCTGCCCTCCTCCAGTTCACCCTAGGTGTCCAGCGGAGAGTGGCCTCCACCTGGCTTTCTTGCCTGTTCTGTGGCTGCTGACCTGAGGACAGCGGTTGGGTAACCCGAGGAGGCAGCCATGTTCCTCCCTAAGCAGAGCAGAGGCACTGGGTCTGGCAGGGAGACAGTGGGTCCATGGGGAGCATTTGCCTGGGTGCTTTGTGTGGGGCAGCTGTTCCCTGGGCCCTCAGAGGCCAGAAGGGACAGTCAACTTTTGCGACTACACAGATGCTGACATACGGTGGTGCTGACCAATTCTTGGGCAAAGTTGCTTGCCTTCTTCTCAGGGACTTACTGGCAGACGAGGGACTTGCTCGCTCTTCTAGTTTCATCCTCTCCTGCCTCTCTCTTCCGTCCCTCTTTGTGTAGAAGGAAGGGCGGAAAGGAGCCTGCAGGCCCTGTCGTGAAGCGGCCCAGAAACCCTTCTGACAAGGCTCTGTGTTACTTGAGGGCTTTGGGGGTACCTGTGGTTTTATTTTTACAAGGTTGTCATAGAAGGTCAGTCTCCAGAAAAGTCCTCACTACTCGGGGGCACACGGTGAAAGACGCGAGCAAGCACACCTACCACTCTCTCAGCTAGGATTTTGAAAATGTAGTAAAAATACCGAGAGATACAGATTTCAAAACTTTTGGGTGGCGACACCCAGTGGAACTCTGTTCCGATGTGTTCACACATCGCGGTCTGCTCTCCACAGTGCCTCCCGGCTGCCACGAGAAGGTGAGTCAGCCCACTTTCCGAAGGCCAAATGTCTGCCAGGCAGCAGCCCACGTGGTCTGCCGACGTCCCCTGGTCTCTGGCACCAGAGCAGACTGGAAATCCCAAAATGCCTCCTGCCCATAACACCCAGATGTGCAGGATAAAACCCAACAGGGGCAATGCTGAGCTGAAAAGAATGGGGAGATTCCCGGGGGCTGGGCAGAGAGGAAGGCAAAGACAGAGTGGCTGGCAAGGCCGGCTTTCAGAGTGCCCCCAGCACTGGCATGAGCAAGGTGCTTGCCAGGCACAGCTGGGCACTCTGGCACCCTGGGCATCACACTGCCACGTGACAAGAAGCAGGGTTCACCTGCAAGGAAGCAGGAAGGGCCTGCCCTCGGGTGGGGTCCCTATGGCAGCACCGTCCTGCACTGCTGGAGGGGCCAGGAGGCCTGATGCCCAGCTGCCAGCACAGGCTTTGTTCAAAACATGACTCAGGTGCAGTGCTGTGCTGGCGTTCCCAGTGGGCAAGGGACAGCGACCTCCCGCTGCTGCGGACTCAGGCCATACTCCCCCACCAGCCTCCTGAAGCCCCTCCCCACCTCCTTGTCAGCAGCCCCACCGTGACCCCCAGGGCAATGCCTCGCCTCGTCCCACCACAGCCATCCCTCCTCTTCAGTTCTGCCCTTTTTCTGGTATGAAAATTGCAGATTCCACACACCCCCACACACACATCAACAGGGGGACTGTAGGTCCAAATCTAATTTGTCATTTTTTGATGAATTGTCGGCAACCTAATTATACTGAAGCATTTTATATTACCAGGCCAAGATTATGTGTTCTTTTATTTGCAAATGCATCGGTTGCAAAAATTATGAAGAAAGTCCCGAACGAAAATCACTACTGAGCATGCCAAACTGTATGGAAGCTGGAGGCTTTGAAGGTAGCCATCATGTATCACCGACTAAATTTTCAGGACAAGCAAAATTCAGAAAGGATAGGTAGGTACTAGGAACTAACTCTCCTGGCAGGGGAAAGGGAGGTTCCTTTAAGGAGAGTTACTTTATGCTCTGGGAAGAGGTGTGAGTCTCCAGGTGTCCCTGTGGAGTGGGGAGGAGGGGCTGGCCTCCGCCCTGGACTCCCACACTCTTTCCCATGAAGTGCCAGCAGAGATGCTCTCCGTACATCCTGTATTCCTTACTAGAGTGGTGGGGCTCCACATTATCTGGGTATCTTCCCATTTAATTATTTTGAGGCCATAATATAGTTGTAGCAGGTCTCAAAGTTAGAGTAGTAATTTTACTGTATATATTTACCTATTTTAAAAAGTCTTTGAGCTCACTGTGATGTGTCGTGTCATGATAAAGTACCAGATGTCATTAATTAATATCATTGTGAAAAGCCAAGTCCATGCTTATTTGGTTAGAGAGACATCAGAAACTCACCACTGTGGCCAGCAGAGATCTTTCTCGGTAAGAATTTCCCAAAACATAGCTGCATCTTCTGTGAAATGAAGTGTGGAGATGCTACGGCCCAACTCGGGGAAGTGTGGGTGGGGTGGGGGTCCCACACACTGGGGTCTGCTCCCAAGGTGTCGTGGTTCTTCTTGACCTGAAGGCAGCCCCGTGCTCTCATCTTTGCAAATTGCCTTTGTGGAGAAATTGTAACCAATCCCAGCATCTATCTCTATTTTCATAATTAACAAATTGTAACACACTAGGAAGTTTTCCTAAAGTTGTTCAGTTTGAACACAACGTGGGCAACTGCGTAGCTGAGCTGTGGTTGCCGTGCTTGGTGGGGAGAAGGGCCAGTCCTGTGAGACTGAGCAGAGCTGTCTTTCAGTCCCCCTTGGGCAGTGCGCCTCCACAGGCGAGTCCTCAGAGCTGCAGCACCCTGCGGCTCCCAAGGCCAGGGGCCGTTGGCCTTCCCCAGTGCACAGTGTGCAAAGCTCACACCTGCTGCAGAGCCTGGCTCAGGGCCTGGCTTGGGACTCCTGCTTCTCCTCCCCTGGTGCTGCCTAGCCCAGCCCAGCCCCAGGCTTGGCACTGTCACCCAGGTCTTCTGAGTTCATTAGTGGATCCAGTTTTGAGAAAATTTAGAATCTGACCTGAGAGCGAAATAAGAAGCTGACAGGTTTAGTGGCTTCTATATTACTCTTCAAAAAGCAATGATTTATATTGTTGTAGTGTATTGTTTCCGGTATTAGGAAGACAACATTTGATTTTAGCAGTGACATGCTTAAAAATACCATGACAAGCACGTCCCCTGAACATGAAAGGCACTGACCGGAGCGCACATGGCCTTACCTGCTCTCTTTCCGGCAGGCAGCCGTCCTCGTGCGTCTCCTGGGAGGTGGTGGAGGCTGCGTGCGCCTGTCTGCTGGCCCAAGGGGAAGAGGCCGAGAAGGAACACTGCTCTGAGTGCCTGGCAGAGCAGAGGATCCTAGAGGAGTTTGGGAGATGCTTGTCACAGATTCTTCATACTCAGTTTAAATCCAAAGAGTTGAACACTGAGTAGAGTACAATGTAGGCAAATGGGAGTGCATGTAGATTTTGTCTCAGTATTCTGTAGGAAATCTAATTTAGGGTTGTTTGAAGGCACACAAAGCCAAGTCTACATCATTAAGATCAAGCTCTCTCTGCCTCTGCATCAGGGGCCGAGGGGATTCGCTCAGAGCCTTGAAGGGCTTTGGAGAGCAGCCCCCCTGCCGGGGAGGTGCACAACAGCTGTTGTTGTCTGGACCCGAGGAGAGCGCGGGCTCCTGTGACCCCGGGGAATTGCCTGCACTAATGTTGGGTAGTGGAGGGTGGAAGCAGGCCCTGGAGAGAAATTAAGGTCCATTCCTATTGACTTCATCCTCCCTCGGGCATTTTCCTGGGGAGGCTTCTCTGCATAAAACAGCCATAATGATTTTTCCCTAAAATTGTTTAGAACTAAACTCTCCGGATGGGCTGCTAAAATACAATGTGATATCTCTAGAGAACTACTGAATACTCTGAAGAATCTGAGTGTAGACAGTTCCCTGAAGTCACGTGGGCCATCAGTCTCTTCTCAGGCCACCACGAAACGCAGACAGCGAGTCACCCTGGCCATGTTTGGTCAGTGGCACCTTAGGTTGTAGAACTGGAAATTAGCTAGTTTCTTACGTGTTTCTATTTGAATTGTGGAAAAGCTCTATTATCCAATTAACTTCTCCATAATTATTGTTAAACTATTATTATTGTTTGTAAATTTTGGTTAAAATAACTGGTTTGTAGAAACCAGCAGGTAAGATTAGTTACCACGTTGACTCATTTAGTTTCATTTTAAAAGCAAAGAGGAATAAAAATTTCTAATTGTTGTAATTAACTTAGTGACTGGAACTATACCCCTTGTGTCACGATGTTCATTACTAGGACTAGCCCCTTAGAGGGTGTGTCAGGCAACTTACTTAAAAACGCGCCAGGAAAGAGGTGAGGCTGCGGGCGCAACCACTGGGCAGGTCACATTCCAGGAGCCGAGGAAGAAGCTGGCTTAGAGCTCTGGTAGGAGGCGGAGGGGGAAAGAAAATTCCTCTCCGTTTCACTCCCCTTTGACCCTGGGGATCCTGATTTTGTGGCAGAAAGCCCAAGCTAGGGACAAATACTGCAGACGGCAGTTTCCCCAAGGAGGTATGCCGCCTTTGAGATGCACCCTGAGGGCTGCCTTCCTTCTTCTGTCCTTCACAGCAGCCCTGCCAACCGCAGTACCGGCTGGCCACACCAGCAATTCAAAGTATTCTGTGGCCACATTTTAAAAAGCGAAAAGGAATTATTTATCTAACAGTACACCCGAAACACTATCATTTCAACATGCAGTCAATGACCGAGCACTTTTCACATTCTTTAAGTACCAAAAGTTTGAATCGTGTGTTTGACACTCACAGCCTATCTCGGTTCACATCAGGCACGTTTTAGGTGCTCAGGAGCCCCCTGGGGCAGGCGTGGAGGGAAGGAAGGAGAGCGGCGTCCTCCAGCACTACTCTGGGGCAGACAGCTGCCTAGAAAGGGCAGCCAGGTGTAGTGCAGCTGCAGAGCCTGGCGGAAGACCGGAGCGAGCAGCCTGAGCAGCAGCCTCAAGCCCACACACCCGCCTCCTGCTGGAGGCGCCTGTGTATTCTGAGCGCAGTCCTGAGTTAGGGAGCTAATTCACCTGTGGAGGCAGGCCTCCTACAGGGTTTCTCACCTGGAGAATTCAGTAAGTCTTAGAGCCTTTAGAAAATTCGGTATGAGAAGTGAAGGCCAGAGTAGTGTTGTGTAGAAAGCAGCTGTAATGCTCAGAGGCAACCATTACGTAGGATGACTGAAAAGATACTAAGCCCAGGCCCTTGTTTCTGGTAGAGAGCCAATACTATTTTAAAAATACACAAAAATTAAAATAGCCTGGCCTTATTTCCAGGAGTGGCTATGCAGAGTCAACCACCTGTATCTCCTAAATAACTTGGCCACCTTTGTGATCAAGGTCAGAATCTCTTATTTTTTTTTCAGTTTGTCCAGAAATGCCACTTAGCTTAACACCATCTTTTCAAGAATCTGAGAAAAAGTCACGAAAATGACACTTGCTAAAAGCAAACTGTTTCTCTATTCGGAACACCTCTGACACCAACATGTGGCGTTTCCCTCCACCAATTCTCCAGCTCTCTGGACACCAATTGGGTGGCCTATTATTTGATTCAGTTCTGACACTAACTGCCTGGAGTTAGTGTCAGATTACACAGGCTTAAGGGCTCAGTCGCACCAGACTGCCCCAACTTCAGACACCAAGTGCAAGCAGTGTCCTCAGGCTACCCAAACTTACGTCTGACTTGACTGCAATGGGGTTTCTAGGACGCCCTTCTCAGGTTTGATAATTTGCCCTAATGGCCCAGGGAACTCAGGGAAACCCTCTACTTAGTTTCCCAGTTCGCTGGAGAGGATAGAGGGCATGAATGAGCAGCCAGATGAAGCGCCTGGGCAAGGTGCCGAAGGCCCAGAGCACCGGAGCGTCTGTCCCCAGGCAGCTGGAGTTGGCACGTGGATGGTGTCTTGCTGATGGATTTCAGGCCTGGACAAGTTCACCGTGGATTCAGTGAGACCGGAAAATATGACAGTGGAACGTTCTTGGGGTGGAAGGGTTTATACCCAACTTTATTCCCACGGTGGCAAGTCAGTCACAGCAAGACTGCAGGCAGCAAGCCAGTCTCTGCCTCGGGGCCTCTCCGAACCCACAGCCCTCCTTGGGGCCTCTGTCCTCGGCGCTGCCACCACCCAGCCCCTGCTCTCCTGCAGCCACGCAGCCCGGAGTCCTGGGCGGAGCTCTTTATATAGAGTCAATAATGATGTATTGCCCACATGTGTGTAGTGAGCTAGCTAGCCAGGGCCAGGGGAGAATCCTGGCCCCAGGAACCTTCACTTTATCCACATGGTGTCAGGAAACGGGGCAGAAACCAAATATGCATTTCCTATGCCACGTGCGCTGGGACTTTTCTTTCCTGTCACTTAACCACCATCTTGTACCCAGTACAGAAACCATGGGGACAAAGTCAGCGTCCTTAGGACAGAGACTTCTAACTGCAAAATACCAGCAGAAATCTACTGGTTTGCTTATCATTGTGTCTTGCAAATGAGTTTCAGCCCCAGGCAAGTTCGCTGTAGATTCACTGTGACCAAAGAAATTTACAGCAAAGGGTACTTGGGGTGAAAAGGTTATACCCAACTTTATTTCCAGGTGGCAGGTCAGTCACTAAAATCCCGTTCACTCAGAGTGAGTCTGTGTTATCACTGCTGCTTCAGATGCAGCAAGCCGGTCTTTGCCTCTGGGCCCCTCTGCACAGCCGTCCTCTGAGCTTCTCTGCACAGTCATCCCACACAGGCGTCCTCTGAGCTTCTCTGCACAGTCGTCCTGCACAGGCGTCCTCTGAGCTTCTCTGCACAGTCATCCCACACAGGCGTCCTCTGAGCTTCTCTGCACAGTCGTCCCGCACAGTCGTCCCGCACAGGTGTCCTCTGAGCTTCTCTGCACAGTCGTCCCACACAGCCGTCCTCTGGGCTTCTCTGCACAGCCGTCCCGCACAGCCGTCCTCTGGGCTTCTCTGCACAGTCGTCCCGCACAGGCGTCCTCTGGGCCTCTGTCCTCGGCAATGCCACCACTCCAGCCTCTGCTCTGCTCTCCTGCAGCCTTGCAGCCCTGCCACCCTGTCGGCCCAGAGCACGGGGCGGAAGTCTTTATATTAACACAATAATGGCTTATTGCCTAAAGGTGTGGAAGCGGTAGCATAGCAACAGGCCAGTTACATCATCAGGTGGTTTAAGTTCAGTGAGGATCCTGGCTATAGGAACCCCACTTTACCCACATCTTGGCTCTGAAGCTCTTGATCCCTTACAAGCCCTGCACCAATGCCTGGAAGCTGCCCATTTTGACAGCCCTTTTTATGCTTTTGGGAACAATCTTGGGTGGGTTTGTAGTTTTAAATGTTTTCTCCCAGTCCTTAGCTTGTTTTTTCATCCTCTTCCTCGATAGGAATCTTGTTAACCCTGTATACCAACTTGGAGAGGACTGACCTCTTTGCTCTGTTAAGAAGGAAGAGGAAAACTGGGGAACTCACCCCGTCCAGTCCCAGGTTCCAGGTTCCCAGCTGGCCAGCCTTTTTGGCCTTGCGGAGGCTTATGCTTGTTTTATCATGAGGCCCAGGGCTTTGCCTGCAGGGAGCCAGAGGATGGAATCTACTCCACCTCCCCAAAAGCAGAAATTAGCAAACGTTTTTTAGCAGTGGGAGTCCCACATGCTACCTTCTGCCCACCCCGCCCACTTTGATGCTGCATCCTGTCCATCCCACCTCACTGCTGCCCCAACCCTGCTGGCCATTTGTTTTCCTAACACTTCCCTCCTTGACCAACACCAAGTAATTTCTTAATCTGTTATGTTTCGGGTGCTTTAGACTTTGTTCCCACCTCCCTAGAATATCAGCTCCATGAGGGCAGGGGCTCTGTCTGTTTTGTGTTTTTGCTAGTCTCAGTAACAAACTTATCTTCATAAATTATGAAGCATGATATTAAGAAACACTCTGGACATGCAGTGACGAGACAGCATCTCAGAGACGCTCCGGACAGTAGAATGTGGCTTTAAAACTGATCTAATGCACATGATTATAATCAAGCTTTATCTTTTAAAACACACGGTGGCAGACTCATGGAAGAAAACAACAGTTGAAAGCAGTTGCTAGCCTTTATTTTGCCACTCAAAGTAAAATAATCACCAAAGGAAAAACATCTTAAATGGTCACAATGCAGCAGCGTAGCCCAGAGGATGGGATGGGCTACTCAGGGCAGTTGGCATGAGGTCATCCATCCTTCCAAAGCTGGCTTTGAGAACAACACTGAGAGGGCTATGCCTGGACCGCCTCCTCGGGGCTGCTCAGGTCTTCTGGGGAGATGGCAGACAGCAGCTCGGGCAGGTGCTCCAGGGCCCCAGCCTCTGCAGTGGGGAGTGGCAGTCAGGGAGCAGCCCTCACCGTCTGCACCCGGGTTCTGGCTCAGGGCCATGCGGTCTCTGCGGAGATCTTCACAGGATCAAATCCAACATCAGGCACATTTCCTATTTCTCCCCTTTTAATGGTTTAACTCTCCTACTTAGCATGCTTTTGAAACCGTCCGACTTTGAGGGTCATGCTTTAAAGAAGTATATTCCTGTTGGAGTAATAAACACTGGAATCTCCTAATGAAAGATGCTCCATGTCACAAAATTCAAGATAAACTGAAAAACCCCGAAAAAGTCGCTCTGCGCTTTGCTGGGAAAGCCACCAGCACATCTCCTCAGCAGAGGTCTCCCCAGAGGCGCTGCTGGGCTCAGGCTCCCTTACCTGCTCTTGCGATCCCTAAGTCCCTCCTCAGGCGCCCTGCCCCAGATGGCTCTAAGGAAAGGCAACAGGCCTTACACCCCTCCTTTCTCCCTCCCTCTCCACATCCACTTGAAGCCCTTCAGCTAAGGCAGTGGAGCCACAGAGCAGACGGAACCCAAGAACAGTTGTGACTCTTCCAAATTCACAACAAAACCGAAGTGCAGAGCTCAACAGCGAAATGTCCCTCCAGGTCAAAGCCCCTCCTTCCCCCAGCGCACAGCACAGAACCCGCAGAGTGCCAGCACCTCTCTCTCGGTGCCCTCCCTGGGGGCTGCTTCCACTTGTGTGATTATCTGATTAAGACAGACTCTCTCTGTTGCCCGGATGACAGATGTAATGGGTGGAAGGGCTAGGGTTGAACCGGGCTGTGATATCCGCGGAAGACACTAGATGAAGTTCCAGGATAGAGCTGTCAGATTTGGATGCAGCCTGCCTGCAAGAAGGCTGCATAGAGAAAAGCTGCTCCTTATACATGCATGTTAATTTACCACACTTATAAGAAGTGGTTTAAGATGGCCTATAAAGGGCCTGGCCTGTAGGACAATGTGGCCCTAAAAGGTAGAGCAGTTGTTACCATGTCAAGAAATATGGGTCCAGTGGAGTGAACTGAGCTCTGGGCCCTCTCTCTTCCTGGTCCCAGGGCTGGTCTGATGACCCTTTCCAGGGACAGTATGGAACAAGCAGAATACCAGCCCTCTGTCACTCGTTGCATGCCTCACAAACCCAGCCAGCAGCGGAGGCTAGGTATGTACGCTGGTGATGGGTTACTTGCCAGCAGGATGCTATGGAATCCTTTCTTGACAGGCTTTCTATGTGTCCTGGGCTCTGAGAGGTGAGATTTTAAATTGGTAATGTTTCACATACCTTTCAGGTGCAAGAAAGTCAGAAAGTCAATGACCGTGCGCACAACACTGCTCTCTGCCAGAGGCCTGTCAGAGCTGCCTGGAGAACAGAAAGGCCAGCATTGATACTGCCCAGTGGCGCTCTGTGGGGACTGGCCCCAGAGGTCACTGCGCTGACCCTGACTGGGTGGCAGGAAGACATCGCCCCCATCTCCCTCCCGAGGCCCTGAGCCTGAGGGCTGCTCCCCCTCTGGGTTTCTGGCAGTTGACACATGCAGCCGGCCCACCAGGCCAGCCTTGGGCTGGGGCTGTGGAGTGGCTGGGGCCCAATCCCCCCACTGCCGCGTGTGCCCAGCAAAGCCCTCTCACCTGGCCTTGCTCCATCTTCCAGCTGGAGCTCCCGCTTGCCAGTGAGGCCATGCTTGTCATGAAGTGATCTGTGGCTGTCAATGGCATCTGTTTGCAAGCCAGAGAGGCAAGTGCCTGAATGTCACCACCATAGTTAGATTCTCCCCGCCTCCGAGGAAGGACACATGGCTGCTTTTGATCAAAACGCACACAAGCGGACTGTAAAAAGGTGCCAAGGCAGGGAAACCATGGAGGACGGAAGGTCGGTCTCTGGACTTGAGTAAGAATGAGCCAAGGCCAGAGGCATGGATCTCAGCCCGGTGCTGGGACCTGCCCACAGGGGAAGCTAGCTGCCCACTTGGGGCCAGTGCTCCCATGGAGCCCACAGCCCAGGTCCCAGGGGAACTGGCCACTGAACTGGGGCCTCCCCAACACAAGGGGGCCACCAAGGACTTGAAGTTCCAATGTAATCAGATTGCATTTGTCCAAGTCCTCTCCTGCAGCTGTGTGGGAGGTGGGTTGGAGCCAGGGAGGGAGAGACAGACAGAGACAGAGACAGGGAGGGTGGGAAGAAGGGGGCTGAGTGACGGCGTGCATGTGCATGTATGCAAAAATGGAATCGTGATTGCAAGTGGGGAGATCACTTGAGAAACTTCTGGAGAACGAGAGCAGCTGAGGGGTGTTCGGGAGAGGTAGGGATGAGGACAAGGGTGAAGTTGCCTCAGGGTTTCTGGCTACTTAGCCTAATGGACTGTGTCATCTACAAGGCTTGACAAAAGAAAATTAATGAATTTTCCTGGAGACAGAGGTCTTGTCACTGAATCTGAGGAATGACAGATAAGTGACCTGGCCCCCGTGGCATGCGCCGAGTGGAGTCACACTCAATGGCCGCCGCCTCCCCGTTGCCATTTCCTGCACTGACGGTCAAAGCCCAGGTGTCCTGTTAAGTTGTAAAGTATGCAGACTAGATGGGCAGTTGCTGGTGATTCAACATGAAGAGATATAAACTTAACAGTAAAAAACAGCTTGTTTCCTAACTCAGGATTCAAAATCTTCCTGATAAGCATGTTTTCAATATTCCAAAGTAACACGAATAACTATTTTGTTGAAGGTATTCTCCTCTCTTTTGGGCCAGAAGCACAGACACATGGTGCTTTCTGCAAGACAGAACTCTGGGTTGCAGAGGGTACATGAAAATGTGTGCCTCTGAGCCAAGGTGTGGCTCCTGCAGGGGAGGCCACGCCACTCACAGTGAAAACACTAGGAGGTTTTTTAAATAAACAGGTTTTTTAAGGTGCATGGCTGTCCCCAAACCATCCATGCCTGCAAATCTGAAACCCACAGGTAGGTAAGGGATTGGAGGGGAAAACAAAAGGTCTCCTCGTCCTCCCTTAGGATCATTGAGCCTGAAAGGCTACCACAGATGGACGACGAGCCAGAAGCAAGATTGGGGGCAGGGGTGCGTAAGGGGGCATCCACACACGCAGAGTCCCAGAGCGGTCCCCTTCCCGGCTTGGGTCACCTGGGGCCCGCCCGTCTGTGCACACTGCCTCCTGCTCCCATCTCAGCATCCCAGTTACTGAGCTCCAGACGTGGGGTGCCTGTCTGTAAATGCAGCAGTGGGGCTAGGGGTCTGGAGAGCACCAGCAACTCTAGATTCATTAGATTCTCTGCATCATGAATGCAGTGAAAGTCCTCACACCATGTCCAGTGTCAAATCAAGGACAGAACACCAAGTATTAGCCCACTTGCAGGATGGCAAAATCTGGGTATTGATGGAGGTGCACACAGTCACTCAGCCCCCCTGCTTCCCACTTTCCCTCCCTCTCCTCTGCTTTGTCTGTGAAGGTCAAACCTCACACTTGGGTTATGTGCAAACACACTCGTCTACAAGTTTTTCTGGTAGAATCAGTAAGCAGAGCCAGGGCACAGGGCTGCCAGAAACCCTGATAGACAATTGCAAGTTGGCCAAAGTGTCTTCCCATTGCATATTTCATCCAGATTTGAGCTTTCAAAGAAGAGAACGTGCTAATGAGGCAAACTGTGGTGTAGGCCGAGGCCGGCCAGCCCTTTCTGGGAACACGAGGGTTGGGACTGGCTGATCCATTTCCACACAGTGCCCATGCAGAGCGATGGCACCTCCCGGCCCTCTGACAGAGTTGGGTGGAAGCCCTGGACCCCCAGCCCCTGCTCCAGGCTCAGGCATGCCCAGGGAGATCTTCACGTATTTAAATCACCAGCGAACATCCTGCAGGCTGACTAGTTAATTTGGCCTTCTTCCTTTCCTACACTCCACTCCTCCCGAAGGCATTTTAACCAAAAATACCCCAAGTCCTGCTCTGAGCCTACTAAAGCCACAAGATGCCTGACAGCCTCTGTCCTCAGAGAGCAGGGCGCCCAGGCCATGGGGCTCTCAGTGATGACAGGATGGGGAGGGCCCGCAGGGGAGGGGACTCATGTGGGGCAGGAAGAGAATGATCCACATTTAGTTTTGGGGTAAGCCTGTTTTGGCTATCCTTGGGAGACTTGGAAATTCCCACCCACAGTGGACTTCGGAGCTTTACGAGTGGGTGGGAGTATTTAGGGACAGAGGCACCTGGGAGAGTGCCCAGAACAGAGCCAGGAAGAATGTATGCCTCCAAGGACCGTGACCCAGGAAGCCTGAGCAAGGTCTGGGATCCCACTGAGGGCAGGGCAGGAAAGCAGGGGAAGAAGCGGGCTGGACCAGGCCAAGTGTGCAGAGCAGTGGAGATGGGCAAGGCAGCATCTGGCAATGCAGAGGCTCCTGGGGACCCCGGGAGTAGTTTCAGGGGTCCATGGAGAGGCCAGCCCTGGGGAATGGAGGCACAAAGGGGAGAAGGCAGAGGTCTGCCTGGCCACAGGGCCAGGGTTCAAGAAAGGGCACGGTGCCCCAAGGCTGGGTTCAGGGGACCCCAGCAATTAGCTCATTTGCTTCGAGGGAGGGGAGCAGAGTGAAAGCGGGGGAGAAGGACTGACAGGGGCCTGGGGCTGCCTTTCAGGGAGTTGGAAAGGGCTCCACCTAGGGATGCAGCAAATACTTTAATCAACTGATCGTTAAGCTCCATGGATGCTCCCATTTCCCTTTATCTGCCTAAAACTGGAATGTTAATGTATCAGAATGACGACTGATTACACATATTTCCGAAAGAGCAGGATTAACACAATGGCTACAAGTCAGCATTCGAAGAGCAAGCTTGGTGGTGACCGACCACACACATTGTGACACTTACGTGGACCAAGAAGGTAGCCAGCACTGTTCAGAGTCCAGCCTCTCTTTTCCTTTGCCTTAAACGGGAGAAAATGGGGCCAGATGGCAAGGTTGTACCTGGTACAAGCTGCGTTGGTTCAAAGAAGCCCCAAAGGCAGCTCTTAATTGTACAAGCCACGGTGGAATCTGGGAAGTCACCATGTACCTCAAATAATCACAGAATTTACATTACAAATAGTTTCACGCAATAAGCCAAATGGAGCAAACTTTAAATGAAATCCACCCGGGCTTCCCTGGCATTATATAGGAATTGGAATAATGTGCATACTTTTGGAAGCTGCAAGAAATTCCAGATTTGCCCCCAGATAAGCTATATTTGATATGAAAATAGGACCATTTGCTTTACCAAATAATTCACTTCAGAGCCATGGACACGAACTCTCAGTGTATCCACTTGCTCTTAAGTGGCTTTGAGGACACATGTTGATAATCACGGCTCCAACGGGTGTCATGATCCTCTGCTCAACTGAATGCAATGAGATTTGCTGGGCTAAGCTACCTTAAGTCTAGCGGTTTCCCGGTGTGCTGGTTTACAGCCAGGCCTGTTTATGCGCCGGCACAGGCGCGCGCCCCGGGAACCCGAGGGAGCGCGAGCGGAGCCCTGGGCTCAGCCCAGCCGCAGTCCCGCAGCCCAACAACCCGCGCCTTGCTGCTGTTTCCGGAAGCCCGACTACCCGGCGGAGGGACACCGCTAGGGGGCGCTATCTCCTCCCCGCACTTACCGGTGACCCGAGCACCCAGCGCTCTCCTCCCCGCACTTACCGGTGACCCGAGAACGGGGGTGGCTGAAAGGGCGGCGGCGAGGAGCAGGGAGGCGAGCAGGAGGGCGCAGCCTCGGGGCATCTGCAAGGGAAGGCGGCGGTGGGGCGGCGCGGGCGGGCTGCCGGGCGGGAGCGCACGTCGGGCAGAGGCTCGGATCCCTACTGCGCGGGCGGCCGGAGCGGCCAGGAGCCGGGGTCCGGCCCGCCCGGAGAACGACCACCGCAGGCGGAGGGCGGGGAAGGCCGGGCCGCCTCCCTCGGGGGCCCGAGGGCGCGCGGTACCTTAGCGGCGGCGGCGGCGGGTCCTGGGGGTTGGCGGTCCCGGGATGTCGCGGGTCCTGAGTATCCGGAGTCCCTGGTGTCTGCAGATCCGGGCGTCCAGTCGGCTCGGGTCGAGTCGGGTCTGGCTAGGCCGGGGTCCTCACCGCATGACCCGGCCTCGGGGACACGGAGACAGATGCGAGACGACTGGGGTCCCTCGACGTGTCTGCGCCCCGAGCTGCTGCCGCTATTTATGCGGCGCGGCCCACGTCACAGGCTCAGCTCCCGCCTCCCGCGCCCCCCCGATCCCCGGGAGGGGGCGTTGGCGGCCGTAACTTGGTCCCTTAGGGGCGCTCCTCGGAGCGCCGCGCAATGGTCCCGTATTACGGATAGGGGGTGGCGGGGACTGCGGAGAGCTTCACCCCCCACCACCCGACCTGGGGAAGGGCTGGCCCCCATCCCAACACCGCGTCCCTTGCAGCGAACGCCGCTGAGCTAGCCGGCCCCGGGCTCGGCGGCCAGAGACCCTGGGAAGGCGGGGCGGGGACGACCCCTGTGTCTACGTCAGACCCGGGCGGGTGGTCCTGGGGCAGCCGGAGGTGGGCGCCCGAGGTCCCCGTCCCCTGCACGCGCGTGCGCGCTCAGCCTGGGAGTTGTGCCGAGGGAGCGGTTGGGCTCACAGGAGGCCAAGCTTCCGCGCCTCTCCAGTGGCCCTTGGGTGCTGACCCCTGTCTGTTTTGCTCAAAGAGGGTCAATCAGCCCAGGCAGTTGGGCTGTCAGGCCCTGGCCGCCCGGGAGCTGTGGGCATCCCGCAGACACTGCTGACTTGGAAGGGGTAGAGGGGCAGAGGCGCAGAAGAGGCTGTCCTGTGCCAGGTGGGAAGGAAATCATGCAGCGTCAGGCCCCCCTTGGCTTACTCCACAGGTACTTCCTCAGCTTGGGACGGGCTCAGTCAGGTCCTTCCTGCTCACAGCCAGCAGGGGACATACCCGGGGGCACTTCCAGGCTCCGAAGGAGGGATGAGGCCAAATTTTCGAGTGCCTCCTCCCATCCGGCTGGTCACTGGAGTTCCCAGCAGCCCCTGCCTGCCCTTGTGGGCCCACCGCAAGTTAGTCAGCAAGAGGCTGCTGCCCTCTCCCACCCACCAGGCTGAACATTAGGTTAGTTGACATCACTGGGAACCCTGGAGTAAATGGGATACAGGACAAATGATAAAACTGATGCCGCTCTACACATATCCTACATTTCAGTCTTACAAACCTTTGTATAGATGGCTCCCGTGGCTGGGGGAGAGCCATTGCCTCTTCCCCGGGTGAAGAAGTCCGCTCGGGCACGCCGTCAAAGTCAGTTGGTTGGTCTGGAAGGAGCAGGGCCCTAATCTGGGGTGCTGGGTGTCCGCCCTAGTTTACTGGAGAGCAGGGAGGGGTGCTGGTGGGGAGACCTGGCTTGGTGAGGGTGACAGGGGTGGGGTGGGAAATGGGGTTGGAGTCGGGGGCAGGAGGTGTTCTCAAGGGCACGGCTGCCTTCCAGCCCCTCCTGCGCCGGCAGCCTGGGGTGGATGAGAGCCTGAGCAGGGCCCACTGGCTGACTCGGGTAAGCCCTGAAGTGCGTTCCTGCAGGGAGGGCAGACGGGTGGGGCTGCCCTCTTAACAGCCTTGGTCATGGTGCGCCGGGGGCAGCTGAGATGCAGAAGAGCAGAGGGCAGCCGTCTGTGACCCTGGAGAAGTGATGGTGATGCGCTCTCACGTCCTGTGTCCTTGTATGTCAGAGGCTCTGGGGAGTGGGCAGGGGCCAGGCCACGGGTGCCCTTCCTGAGAAATGCCACCACCTTTTGACGTCTGCCAGTTTAATGGGAAACTTATATGTCACTCTGGATCCCTCATTTTTCTTCTGAGAGCAAATGCGCCCTGGAGCAGGGTACATGGCGGCCAGTTGCAACTGTGCCCCGTGTCCCCATTAGCTGCCTCTTGCCATGGTGTCCTTCTGCTCTCAGCACATTTTGCAAAGGAGCCCCTTAGTCTGCCTGAAGAAGCAGAAATTCTAAACTGAAGTCCTTGGGATGAATTAATAAATAGACGCCAACCCTGTCCTCCAGACAGGCTAGAAGATGAGGTCTGTTTGGTTCAGTTTCCCCCTGCTCTCACTTGGGCCCAAATACTCTCTTTTTGTTTCCTTTTTAGCTTTGAAAGAAACTTTATGGTAGTTTATACACTAAGAGCCTTTTTATTAAAAAGGCATTTTGCCTTTAAGTCAGCCTCATTCTTGCAAATGTGTAAAAGAAACAGGTGTAGAGACGCACATCTCTGCATACATACGTCCACCCAGATTCTAACGAAAATGCGGCCACAGGCAGGCCAGGGTCCAGCATGCCCTGGCCATGGAGCCAGAATGCAGGTCTCAAAGTGGGGATAAGGTGGCCCCTGCAGATAAGCAGGATACCCCCCCCCACCCTTGTGAAGTGATGCCATCAAATTGTCCATCCTTATCATAGCCTCCAAACCTTCCTTGCAGTGGACCCCTAAAGCATGCAGGAGCCCAGGAGCAGCCAGGGTGCTGGACAGGGAGTGTTGGCACCATAACTGATAGAGAAAAGGAACATTAAAAACACAAAACAATCAGTCCTCTGGCCACCTTTTCTGGGTGTCTTCTGGAAAAATCCTAAGCAAACATAAGCCACCTTCACGTGTATCATGTGTGCATTGAACAAAACTGCTCCAACTCATTAGACTCCAGGTCAGTGTGCTTCATCCAAGTTCCTAGGTCTGGCACCATGACACTGCCTGGGGGGCACCCACTGTGGCTGCACCTCCCTGAGTCCGGGCAAGGGGATATGGCCAGGCAGTCAGCTGGGGTCAGGAAGTCTGCTGACTGAACAAGGCTGTAGTGTGGGGCACGCTGTGATTCCCCAAGGCTGGCAGAAGCATTCAGACAAAGGTGAGCAGCACGCCTGGGGTGACAGGTGGCTCTTCCTGGCACAAGCTGTGCTGGAAACCACAGCCAGCATTATAATGGGCTCTGCGCACTCAGCAGTGACCCACTGGGAGTCGTTGTCAGCTCGTCATCTTGAAGACGGCCCAGTATGTAGCAGAGAAAATGGGTGACCATTAGAGTAAAGGAAATCATGCAGAAAGCATTATTCTACCCCTGCATTGTGAGCTGGCCCATCTTTCCTGAGACGCCCTGTTCACCACCATTGCCAAAAAACCAAACTGAGTCTGACAAGCAAAAAGAACAAAGGCTCCAGAGAAAACCTCAGCCGTGGTCCCGCCCTGGATCTCATCCATGCACCCCAGGGACAGATGCTGCTTCCCTGGCACCAGCAGGATCAGCAGCAGACGTCCCTGCCCTCCTAGGGATTACAGTCCAAAGGAGACCCCAAAATACAAAAACAATTATACAAGTAAAGACCTTGTTATCATGAGGAGGACTGTGGGTTCAGGACCCTAACCTGACAGGTGGCGGGATTGGTCAGGTAGAGCCCAGCACATTCCGTGTGGAGGGTGTCACATGAGTAGGCCCCTCATTAAACCCTTTTCCCTTCTTCCTTCCTGCTGCCTGGAATGTGCATGTGAGGGCTGGAGTTGAGCAGCCATTCTGGACCACAAGGTGATGACTTTGGTTGACAGCAAGATTGAAGGAGTCTGGGTCCCTGGGCTGCTGACCTCTAGGCTTGTTTCACAACAGAGAGAAATAAACCTCTCTTGTTTAAACTAATGTTATTTGGGGGTTTTATATTTTATATTGTATAGACTTGGAATACAGTGTCTAACACTAACAGTGCCTAACCAAGGCAGTGTCTTACACAAAGCAGTCAAATGTTGGATGAATGAGTTAATGTATATGAACCAAAAAAGGGATACACAACCTCCAGTGCCTCTTGGTGAGATGGGATCATGAAAAGGAGAGGCTTGGAAGAGAAGATGACAAATGGACACCAGCCTAATGATCCCATGACGACCTCCTTACTGTTGAAAATACAGGGAAATCGCTTTACATCTAAAACAGCTTTGATTTTTATTTGACCTTGCAAATGTTTGCATCCTTGATCCTCCCCTTCCATGATTTCTAGCTGCTAACCCAGCCCCACCCACCCCCCTTCTAGTAACAAGGTCAGCATGAAGAATTCTGAGATGCTCCTTAAAAACAGAGGCTTGAAAGAGTCTAACTAAAGTGGAAGTTGCCATAATTCCATGAGCGGGTTTTTGAGTATGCTCATTCAGTTCTCCTGTGTGACTCAAAGCATTGTGACACATGTGAGGCTCTGCTTTCTTTGTCCTTAGACATGGCCGGTGGCAGGGCAGCTGTGCAGGCTGTGCAGAGGGGAGAGAGATGGAGGAGAGGCGAGAGGAGCCCCTCCCTGCTTAGGCTGCTTGTGGGGGGTCCCTGCCCCCCTCTTGGAACAGCCTGCTGGCAGAGTCCCATCCCGCTGCAGTGGAGGTACCAAAATGGGGTCCTTTACTGCAGCCAGTGCTGGCATCTCACTGTTGGGGTTTGGGGCCAGCGGTGGGAGGGCTGGCCGCTCGTGGGGACCCTCAGCAGGCTCTGCCTCGGGAGGGCCCCAAGATGTTGTTTTCCTGGTCGTGCATTTCTGTAAAGTTTGAAATGAGCTGTAGCCACTTTCCCAGGTTGCCATCCCAGAGCGGTGGGGGGGCCTGCGGGCATTTCTGGGTCCTCACAGGGAAAGCTGGGTTAGGATGCGTTTGGGGATGGGAAACCTGCCGTTTGCTCAGTCTAGATCAGCTTTCCTGCTTAGGGTGACCAACCAGTGCCCCTGAGACTGAGGGGCCTCCAGGAGGTGCCAGGAGAACTGGAAGTGGTCGCCAGCACCCTCCACTTCTTTGCCAGCCGCATCCTCTCCCTCTTAGAAAATCTGGTTTAACCGGCCTGGGCTCCGTCTGAGCTCTGGCTGCTGTAGGGGGCTCCTTGCGTCTTCTGTCATGCCTGCCCCAGGCCATTCCTGCCCTGTGTGCCCACCTTTCTCAGGTGTTTGTAGCTGGCTCCATCTCGCCCCAGCTGAGCCAGGAGTAATTAGGAAATAAAAATACAGGACCCGCAGTTATATTTGAATCTCAGATGAACAATGAATATGTTTTGAGTATAAGTGCATCCCATGCAATTTTGGGACATGTCACACTAAGAAGTTATTTGCTGTTAACTGGACATCTCACTTCCCAGGCATCCTGTCCTACTGGGCAGCTCAGGAGGTCGGGTTTGCTGGAAGCCCGGGAGCTCCGTCCTCCATAACGAGTCTCTCCGCCACAGACATGAGCTCAAGAAGAACGTCTCCCTCCTTTCCACAGAAAAGCGTTTTGGGGTCAAGCTCTGATCTGAGGAAAGTAAAAGGCCCTGTGTGGGCTCCATATTTTTAAAAAGAATACGTAGATCTGGGACATAAACACTAATTTTGAGGACATCAGGTTGACAGAGCCCTTGCAGTAAGAGCTTTCCTCCCACTGTAATGAACTGACAGTGGAACAAATCATGACCCTGGAAAAAAAATTAAATTCTCAAACCCTGTTATTATATTTGAAAAGTCAGGCTGACTTCCCAAAGGAAGGACATTGCCAATTACCATGGCCAGGACCATCCTTTGCCGGGGAGCCCAGCTGTCCTGCAAGCAGCCCGACAGCTGGCCGCCCCACCCACCCCATTGCCAGGAGCACTGCAGACTGCTGCAGACTGTTCCCTGTGGCATGCAGGTGAGGTGGGAGGTGTGGTTTCAGCAGAAATGACCCTTGGGAATTGCGGTGGAGCTCGCCCCAAGCTGCACCTGGCCAGCAGGCCGGCCCGGCTCAAGCCCACCAAGCGTCTGCCCAAGGTATCCAACTAAGTCCTCCATCCCAGCCTCCTTATGTCTTGTCTTTCGGGTATTTGGCTGCCTATAACAAACTGCCCCGAAACCTAGCGGTTTAAACCATTTATCTGCTCCCCATTTTGCTGTATGGGCAGGATTTGGCAGAGACAGCTCGTTTCCACTACACGCAGGATAACCTGGGTGGCTCAAACCAGGACCACCGGGTCCACTTTGAAACACTGACCCATTCAGCTGGTACTTCAGTGCTGGCTGGCAGCTCAGAACTTGGCCAAGGGCTGCAGCCGGGGCCCTTCATGGCCGTCCCTGTGGCTGCTTGGGCTCCCTCACAGTATGGCGGCTGAGTTCCCAGCAGAGGCCCGGACCTGGCACGACTGCATGTCTGCTGTGTTCCTCTGGTCAAGGTCACAGGTCAGGCCAGATGCCGCGGGTGGAGACAGGTCTCCTCTCGTGAGCAAAATGTCAAAATACCCATGGCTATTTTTAATGCACCATATGCGATCTTTCTGCCTCCTCCTTGTTCAGGCCCACACCGTCCTGAGCTTTCCAAAGCGTGGGTCTGACCGTGCGTCCTTCTAGGAAGCCTCAGCAGCTCCGTCATTGCCTAAGGAATCAAGCAGGCATTTCGTCGTGGCCTTTGAGATCTCCAGGGTCGATCCTCACCCATCTTTCCATCCTTCCCCAAACATTTGGACCACACACCTGAGCCAAACTGTCTCCAGGGGATACATTTTCCTTTATTTTGGAAACAATATCTTATACACACAGTGTGCTTTCTTGCTGGGTTCAGCTTGTGAGGTAGTAGGGCTGGGCCTGGCCTTCTGTTTTCAGGTTAGGTGTCTTCCTGTCTCCCTGCCCCAGCCGTGTATTGTTCCATGTGTCTTTAGAACACAAGTGTATTTTGGTGTTTGAGTGTTTTACCCCATTAGTTCTGTCCTCTTTACTCTCAGGAATGAAAACAGAAACAGAATAGGAAATTTCCAGGTATTGATGGGCCACGTCTCTCTTTTTAAGTTAAAAAAACCACAACTGTTTGGATGGATAATACATTCAAAACTCAAAATTGATATAAAAGCTAACCTCTAAGAAGCCCCCTCCCAGCCCACCCACCAGCTTGTTCGGGACTAGTGCCTGAATGCCCACCCGAGGACGGAGGAGCATGCGTTCGTGAGAAAAACTGCAGGAAACGCTGTCTCCAGGACTCTGGCCTTGGGTGTTTCTCACGCATGCAGAGGACCTGGAGGTGCGCAGAGAGTGCCATGTCTTTGAGCTGGGAAGCACCTTCTGTGCTGGGCTGTGGTTGGTGCAGCCTGTCCCTGGCTGATGGCATTTATCCATCTCCAGGCTTTTCCTACCAGAACAGTGCAGTGACCCTGGCCGTGGCCACCACATCCTCGTGAAGCTTTGGTAGGAAATCCGTGGAAGTGGAGAGGCAGGGCCAAAGGGGGAAACATGTGCAGTTCTGATTTTGCCAAATTTCCATCCTTGGGGTTGTACCGCTTTTCTTGGGCTGCAGTCCTAGGCAGGGGAGTGGGGGACACTGGTTTCCCTACACATAAGTGTGGTCAAACCTGTAGGCTTGGGCCAATCCGACAGGGGAGAAATGGCAATGCAGGGTAGTTTTAACCTGGGTTTCTTTATTATGAATGAGAAAGGGCATTTTTTCCTACACTTGGGGGCCATCTGCATTTTGCTCTGCAGAGCCCCTGTTTCTGGCCTTTGCCTGTTTTCCTTCTCATGGGATTGTGATGTAGGTGTTTCCCCCCTCAAAGAACTCTTTATGTATGGAGAAGATAAGCCTTTTTGGCCTGTATGGAGCGTGGCATGTACTTTTCTGCTTAGCATCTGCCTTTTGACTTTCCTACTGGAGGTTTGCTGGCGTGTTTTGCAATGCAGAGCGCTGCCGTTTCCTCAGCATGGTACAGTTCACCAGTCCTTTATGGCTTCTGGATTTTGAATCCATTTGAAAGGCCTTCATTGTACAAGGTTGTAAAGGAATCCTCCCCAGTTTGCCCCTAAAAACATGGTGGGATGTCACTTTTTACAGTTTAAAGGGTCTTCGTAAGGCTTGCCTCCCACTCCTGAGGAAGGCGGATGGGCCACTGCCTGGGGGTGCCACCTGCTCACACCCTAACCTCCCATGGGTCTTGGGGCTGGACTTCCAGCTCTGGGCCATTGAGCGGGCTGACCGTTCACGTACCAGTAACCACACTCTTTTAATTATTGAGACTTGGTAATATGACTTCAAGACATTTTTATCATGGAAAATTCTCAAACATTGCCAAAGGAATGCATGGGTTTCCTATGGCTGCTGTTAACAAATGCCCACAAGTCACTAAGGCATGCAGAGAACAGCATCTAATGAGCCCCAGGTCCCCACCACCCAGTGTCCATGACCGGCCATCCCAGCCAATCTTCTTCCATTTATATACACCTCCTCCACTCCCACCCACACGAGGTTGTTTTGAAGAAAATGCCAGACATCGTTGTCATTTTAACCATAAATACTATAGATGCTCCATACGTTTGGACAAGGACACTCTTTTTAACACAATGCCATTCTGCAGCATTGACGATTATGAAAGCTGTTCGAGTACATGGAAGGCCTAGCCCTCCTCACTGTTCTTTTAGAGTTTTCCTAGCTATTCTTAATTATTTTTCCATGTAAGCTTTCAGCTTAGCTGGTCTAGTTCTAGGTAATACCTCTTCTATTGAGGTTGTGTCACATGCATGAGTTCACTTGGGGACAGCTGACATCTTTATAACACTGGATCGTGTGCAAATTTCCATGTGGGTACTTCAGCACTTTTTACACAGTTCTTGCTGTACTTATTCCTAATTATTTTACCCCTTTTTGTTGCCATTATAAATGGGGCTTTTCCCATTAACTATTCCATCTGGTGTTGCTTAAGGTGTGAAGGTTTGTGATCTACATATTAATGGATACCCTGCCCCTTTCCCAGATATTGTTTGACATTTAGTTTTGTTCTGTTTTTGGTTGTTGTTTGCATTTGCTTTCATCCATTGTTTCTTCAGTAATAAAAATACAGTGAGAAAACTGTGTATTAATCAGCTAATTCTTTATTTAAAAACACTGGATTTGGTCATTGTAGAGGTAGGGCATCCTTATTGGCCCATATCCAGCCCCTTCCCAAGGTGAGGACCTGCAGAGGTGGGGAGCTCAGGGAGGGACTCGTTGGTCCCCTGTGGCCTGGGAGACTAGGCGTACTACGTGTAACTTTGCAGAAACACTCACTCTTTGTCCCTGGGCATCTTTCCGTGCTTCAGTCATGCACACCAACCTGTCCTGGGCACCATCCACTTGGGAATCGGGACCCAAGCTGCCCATATTCAGTGGAGCCCATTGTTACCTCCCACCCCCCACAGGGCTGATGCCATAGAGCCACGTGGAAAGGGCAAGAGTGACATGCCCTCAGCCCTGACGCTCAGAGGGCTGGTGTGGGTAGAGGTGTGGCAGGAGGCCCAGGCTCACTCCTAACTCCTTTCAACCCGCTCCCACTGGGCTGGTGACCCTGGACCCCTCTGATTGCCTGGCAGGGCAAGGCTACCACCAGCCCAGAACGGAACCTCCTCATTTCTATCGTGCAGCTGAATTTCAGGCTCAGTACGTGCCCTAGAATGAAAGCAGGCCACATCAGCCATCACACGGACCAGCACCATCGAGGGTCTCCCCTCGGGCTTCATCGCCTGCGGTCTGGGCTGCCTCACCTCTGCCCCACCCCCGACGGTCCTTCTGGCAGGACCCAAACCCAGTGCATAAGTTTGAGACCTGCCTGTGCTTCTGAGGCTTCACTGACAGGTCAGCACATCCAGCCTCGAGTCCGCTACTGCAGAAAATTCCAGCACATGTGCGACCTGTCGGGGGGTACTTGTAGTCTAGCCGAGAGGGGACACCAACTCACGTGACGATGCATTTTCTGTTATCACCTTGTCAAAAGGCAACCGAGCACAGACCCTTGAGGTTCAAATGGACAGTGGGTCACCAAGGCCGAGCCCAGGGAAGGTCTGAGTAGTGAGCCTCACCATGGGCTGGGATGGCCAGGGAGGGGTGGGACCTCAGCCAGGCCTTGAGCAAGGATGAGATTTGGGGAAAAGGTTGAGTGCAGCCTTTCCCAGCTGTGACAGAAACTCAGTGCAAACCAGCCCAAGCAGCACTAGGAATGTATTCACTCAGGCAACTGGAAAGTCCTAAGGTATGAGGAGTTCAGGTCAGGCTAGATCCAGGGACCCCAACAATGCCATCAGGAGCCAGGCTGTCTCCTGCTCTCCTCCAGCTCTGCTTGCTCTCGTTGGGGCTTCACTAGCAGGTAGAACCCCTTGTGCAAGTAGGAGGGATGCCCTGACCTGTGGACTCAGCAAGTCCAACCAAAACAGAGCCAGTCTCAGAACAGATATTACTGGACTGAGTTGGAAAGTCCTTAAAAGCAGAATGAATCACTGTGGCCAAGGGCCTGGCCATGCCCAGCCAGGGGCCCATATCCGGGGGTCAGTTCCAACCAAAACACATAAGGGTGCTGGCTCTAGAGGAAGGGACACAGATATCACAGGGCACCTTAGAGGGGATTTTAGGTGGTCATCCTTGCCCAAGGGACCTGTGTGAAGGTGCACAGAGATGGGCAGAGTGCAGGCTGGGAGGACCAGGGGCCGCCTCCTTCTGGCCACATTTAGGTGCAGCATGTGAGGCTCACCCCGGACACAGGTTTGCAAGGACTGGAGGCTGGGTGCCCAGAGGCACTCGGAGAGGGGGTCGACTGGCCACAAGGGCTGCAGCCGACTTCGAAGGGGCTCAGGGAGTGTGGCTGTGGGGTAGGTCTTCCCGAGGGCCTGCGGGCTGCTCAGAGCCCCTTTCTGTGGATGAGCTGGTTCTGCGAAGATGCCAGGGAAGTAGAGGCCCGTCCAGGCCCTGGCCAGACTCAGAGAAGTGGCTCTCAGGTCTCTGGGCCACTCCTGCAGTGCCTGCGTCACCCAGATAAAGGTCTCAAGTCAGCCACCTCTTCTTTCATCTGAGAGAATCAAGAACAGCCCCAGAGAAGCTGGGGTGTGCTCCCCCCAGAGTGGGACATGCTTCCCAGCACATCTGCCTGAGTCTTTGTGCCTTGGGCTCCTGACGCATGAGCATGGCTGGAGGTGGCCCGGCCTGTGGGCCCAGGGCCAGTGAGGCAGGAGCAAAGCCCGGGGGGAGACCAGGAGGCCCCCACCCAGGCAGGCTGTGGGGTCCCCTCCAAGGGTCACAGCAATGGGCTCCCTTTATGTTTCAGGCTCATTATCAAGCAAATGTGGCAGGATGGATGTAATTGGGATATTTATGCTCATTTTGTTATTTAAGTTCTGATCAATGAAAGGACATCCCATTTGAATGGTGATTAGTTTTTGTAACACAGTCACAATGTAACCTCCAGATAATTTAGTCTTACTTGAAGTCTCATGACTGCAACAAGGGAGGAAAGAAAACAGCATTTATTTTCTCCTTTTGAAAATAGTACGGACATGAAAATGACTGCAGTGATAATCTGTTAACCAAGAAGCTATTTCAAAATTATCTTAAAATGTTCCCTTTCCTAAGAAACAGTAGCTAAAGTAAAGATGTATTTTCACCAAGAATAAAATGTCCAGAAAAGAAAGTTCTTAAAAGCAGAATGAATGGCGATGGGCACCCAGTGAGGGGTGGGACCCATTAGAAATCAGGCCCCCTTGCCCGCTCCTCGCCAGCAGCTCCAAAGGCAAACAGCTGAGCCTGGACCCAGAGGAAGGCTGCCATGTCCCTGGAAACCCAAACGCTGGTCCCCTCTGCCAGCTCAGACGCACTTAGCTGGAGCCCACTGGGGGCTGCCTTCCTTGGGTCTGAAAGACAACAATCTGGCTCCCTTAGGTACTTTGGAGTTTAACTGCCCTTTTCCCTTCCTCCCACCGAGCGCGAGAGGATCCATTACCGGGACCTTCATCCGGGCTTTTTCCTGAGTCAGCCCTTCAGTGGCCCTGCTGAGCCAGGGACCTGGGCCATGCAGGGAGATGGTGGGCAGGAGCTGGGCCGGCCTGGAGCTGAGCTAGGTGACCCCCAAGGCGGGACGTGGGGATGAATGGCCAGTACCGGTGGTGCCAGGGTTCTTGTTCACAAAGCTGAAGAATGAGCTTCACAAACACTCAGGGTAGGAGAGCAAGGTACAGGCTTTTATTTGGAGATAAAGTGAAAGGACAGAGTTCCCAGCTCATGCCAGGAAGGGACAAGAGAGTCTGGGGTGGTGAATTGTCTAGGGGATTTATAGGCAGTTGAGGATGTTTGGAAACATGAATAAAGCTTAGGGGTGTGGACTTATTAAGTGGTCCCTGAATATTTAGAATTAGCTTAACACAAGGAACTTCCTGCTCTGATGATTTCTCCCTGAGATACTAGCATCTTGGTCTGGGAGCATATCAGAGAAGACCACCTGCCCAGCCCCTAAGGTGGGCTGAGGTATTGTTTGCTAAAGAGTAAGTTAAGTTCCAAAATATAGAACAGGAGGGAATACTTCCAAACTCATTCTATGAAGCCAGCATCACTCTAATACCAAAACCAGGCAAAGACCCCGCCAAAAAAGAAAATTACAGACCAATATCCCTGATGAACATAGAAGCAAAAATACTCAACAAAATATTAGCAAACCGAATTCAAAAATACATCAAGAGGATCATACACCATGATCAAGTGGGATTCATCTCAGGGATGCAAGGATGGTACAACATTCGAAAATCCATCAACATCATCCACCACATCAACAAAAAGAAGGACAGAGACCATATCATCCTCTCCATAGATGCTGAAAAAGCATTTGACAAAATTCAACATCATTCATGACAAAAACTCTCAACAAAATGGGAATAGAGGGCAAGTACCTCAAATCATAAAGGCCATATATGACAAACCCACAGCCAACATCATACTTAACAGCAAAAAGATGAAAGCTTTTCACCTAAGATGGGGAACAAGACAAGGATGCCCACTCTCCCTACTTTTATTCAACATAGTATTGGAGGGCCAGGCCATGGCAATCAGACAAAACAAAGAAATAAAAGGCATCCAGATTGGTAAGGAAGACATCAAACTGTCACTATTTGCAGATGACATGATATTATACATAAAAAACCCTAAAGAATCCACTCCAAAACTATTACATCAAATATATGAATTCAGCAAAGTTGCAGGATACAAAATTAACACACAGAAATCTGTTGCTTTCCTATATACTAACGATGAACTAACAGAGAAATCAGAAAAACAATTCCATTCACAACTGCATCAAAAAGAATAAAATACCTAGGAATAAACCTAACGAAGGAAGTGAAAGACCTATACTCTGAAAACTACAAGACACTCCTAAGAGAAATTAAAGAGGACACTAACAAATGGAAATTCATCCCATGATCCCATGCTCTTGGGTAGAAAGAATTAATATTGTCAAATGGCCATCCTGCCTAAAGCAATCTAGATTCAATGCAATCCCTATCAAAATATCAACAGTATTCTTCAATGAACTGGAACAAATAGTTCTAAAATTCATATGGAACCACAAAAGACCCTGAATAGCCAAAGCAATCCTGAGAACAAAGAATAAAGCAGGAGGGATTCTGCTCCCCAACTTCAAGCTCTACTACAAAACCACAGTAACCAAGACAGTTTGGTACTAGCACAAGAACAGACCCATAGACCAATGGAACAGACTAGAGAGCCCAGATATTAACCCAAACATATGTGGTCAATTAATATATGATAAAGGAGCCATGGATATACAATGGGGAAATGACAGTCTCTTCAGCAGCTGGTGTTGGCAAAACTGGACAGCTACATGTAAGAGAATGAAACTGGATCATTGTCTAACCCCATACACAAAAGTAAACTTGAAATGGATCAAACACCTGAATGTAAGTCATGAAACCATAAAACTCTTAGAAAAAAACATAGGCAAAAATCTCTTGGACATAAACATGAGCAACTTCTTCATGAACATATCTCCCTGAGCAAGGGAAACAAAAGCAAAAATGAGCAAGTGGGACTATATCAAGCTGAAAGGCTTCTGAACAGCAAAGGACACCATCAGTAGAACAAGAAGACGTCCTACAGTATGGGAGAATATATTCATAGATGACATATCCAATAAAGGGTTGACATACAAAATATATAAAGAGCTCACGCACCTCAACAAACAAAAAGCAAATAATCCAATTAAAAAATGGGCAGAGAATCTGAACAGACACTTCTCCAAAGAAGAAATTCAGATGGCCAATAGGCACATGAAAAGATGCTCCACATCACTAATCATCAGAGAAATGCAAATTAAAAACACAATGAGATATCACCTCATACCAGTGAGGATGGCCACCATCCAAAAGACAAACAACAACAAATGTTGGCGAGGATGTGGAGAAAAGGAAACCCTCCTACACTGCTGTTGGGAATGCAAATTAGTTCAACCATTGTGGAAAGCAGTATGGAGGTTCCTCAAAAAACTCAAAATAGAAATACCATTTGACCCAGGAATTCCACTCCTAGGAATTTACCCTAAGAATGCAGGTGCCCAGTTTGAAAAAGACATATGCACCCCTAAGTTTATCACAGCACTATTTACAATAGCCCAGAAACGGAAGCAACCTAAGTGTCCATCAGTAGATGAATGGATAAAGAAGAGGTGGTACATATACAAATGGAATATTATTCAGCCATAAGAAGAAAACAAATCCTACCATTTGCAACAACATGGATGGAGCTAGAGAGTATTATGCTCAGTGAAATAAGCCAGGTGGAAAAAGACAAATATCAAATGATTTCAGTCATCTGTGGAGTATAAGAACAAAGAAAAAATACTGAAGGAACAAAACAGCAGCAGACTTACAGAACCCAAGAATGGACTTACAGTTACCAAAGGGAAAGGGACTGGGGAGGATGGGTGGGAAGGGAGGGATAAGGGGAAAAAGGGGCATTACGATTAGCACCCATAATGTAGGGGGGAATGGGGAAGGCAGTATAGCACAGAGAAGACAAGTAGTGATTCTACAGCATCTCACTACGCTGATGGACAGTGACTGTAATGGGGTATGTGGTGGGGACTTGATAATGGGGGGAGTCTAGTAACCATAATGTTGCTCATGTAATTGTACATTAATGATACCAAAAAATAAAAAATAAAAAGAGTAAGTTAAGAATCTTACTTCTTAAACTTTCTAGATGTTAAAATGCAATCTTACCTTCAAGGTGGAATCCTTCCTGCCTTTTACTATGTTGTTTACAGCTTGGGTCTGCACGCTAAATTAGTTGCCCAGTTTGCAAATCACCTCATCAGATCTGAAGGAGGAAAGAGAGCACATAGGCCTGGGCCTTTAGCATGCTAAAGTGAATCTTACACATGATTACAAATGATTAGCATAATAAAAACATGTGCTACTCTGCTTTATCTGGGAAATGTTAACTGATCTCACTGAAGAAGGGCTCTAGAGCTTAATGTTTAACACCGAGTTTTGGCAGGGGATTTCCTTGCATGTACTTACATTGCTCTGACTGCAAATATCCTGCCTTGCTTTTTCCGGAGGCCCTCCCCCTACTCTGACTGCCCCCACTGTCCCTGTCTTACCGGTGAGGCGACTCCGTGGGGGTCTGCTGAGGTGGGGGGCTGCTTTCCTAGTCCCAGAGGAAGTGTGCCTGTGGATCTTCAAATGTGGGGAATGTTTGCCCCAGTTGCAAAAATGTGTTACTAATTTGTAGTTTTTTGGAGAAAATTTTCATTTGACAAAGTGCGTCCAGGTGGGGAGAGAGGGGACGGGTCTCTTACCGAGCCTGGTGATGGATGCCCTTCAGGGAGGGGGCAGCTGGGTCCAGGATCACTGGGCCTGGGGGGCGATGGGGAAGTGGGCGCATGGAGCTGTGCGCCTAGGGAGGCTGCCTGACTCACCCGCTGGTGCCTGATGTCGGAGGTTCAGAGCAGCTGTCTGAGCTCTGGTGTCAGCTGGGGGGTGGTCCTCAGCGGGGCAGGTGATGCCCATCTAGCTCCGCGGCTGGGGCTTCCCGCACCTCTGCAGCCTACAGAAGGTTCTTCCTTGGCGAAATGGATCGCCCCCTCCCCCTCTCCCTCAGGCTTATCAATTTTAGCTGATGCTTTTCTCTTAGCTGATTTACAAAGGCGAATTACAAAAGATCTAAACCATACACACGTGTATTATTACAGACAGTGGGAGCACATTGACTCAGACCCTAGCCTGGTTGTGCACAGAAAAAGTTCCTTATGTTTTCTATTAATTAATGTCCTCATCAGTACCTGTGCTTGTAATGAATCCTCGAGCCACTCTCTGGGCGTGTTCTGATTCTCTCTGTGTAAATTCCTAACAATGGGATTGCTGAGCAAAATGTATGAACATTTTTAAGTCTTGAAACATGCGGCTGAATTCCTAATTCCATTTGGTTCTTCAGCAACCTGTGAAGCCCCCCTCTTCCCAAGGCTCCACCTGGTGACACAGCCCTACGGCTGGGCTGCCAGAGGCAGGGGCCTCCCTGGGTCCTCCCAGCACATTGCGTCACTGGAATGACCAGGTGTCCATGCCGTGAGCCGAGCGGCACTGCCCACCACAGCCAAGGGGTGGAAGCAACCCGAGTGTCTGTGGGCAGATGAGGGACAAACAGATGTGGTTTCTGTGTACCATGGAATATGATTCCACCTGAATAAGGAAGGGAATTCTGACACATGGTACAGCGTGGATGAACTATGGAGGACAGGGTGCCGAGTGGAATAAGCCCATCACCACTGGACAGTCCTGTCTGGTCCCACATATATGAGCTGCCTCGAGTAGGCAGGTTCATTGAGACAGAAAGTAGCAGAGAGGGCAGCAGGGGCTGGGCAGGGAGGGCAGGCAGTGAGTGTTTAGTGGGACAGAGTTTCTGTTTGGGAAGATAGGAGATTTCTAGACATGGATAGTGGTGATGGTTGCATGACACTGAATATATTCAATGCCAATAAATTGTATGCCTAAAAATATATAAAATGGTAAATTTTACATTATGTATGTTCTACCACAATTTTTAAAAAGTAGAAAGAGTGGCTAGAGGGAATGGTTATCCTCAAAGTCATGTAATTCTTTACAAACTCCCCCCAAAAAAGTAATCTGGAAAAACCTGGCTTCCAAACTCTGTTGCGTTCCCAGTGAAGATGGAGACGTTCGCGAAAGGGGGTAGGTGGGCTGCATGGGGACCCCGCGTGAATAATGTGGTCGTCCTAGCAGGTGCCTGGCAGGGCCGTCGGCCCCTTAATGTTAAAAATGTTCTCTGATTATTACATAAATTCTCGCTTGTCAAGAGAATCATGAGGGTGGCATGACCCTTTTGATGGCATTATCCCAAGTCTTCAAGTCTCATTTCTAGGTCACTGTAATGGAAAGGTTCTGAAATGAATATCATAGTTTAGATTTGAATCCCCAGTGGCTGCTGCTGGCTTCGCTTCCCGTGAGTAATCGCTCCTGATGGGGACTCGTGCTGGCTCCAGCCAGCCCACGGTACAGCGTGCGGGGCTGGGTGTTCTTGGGTCAGTCAGTCATGGAACTGGAGGTGCCGTTTCTACAGGTCCCGTTCCCTGGAGTCTTGGGGGCCAATCCCAGTTGAGGTCGGGGGGCAGACAGACATCAGCATGGGAGGGAATGCTTCCCAAGCATATGACCCTTGTCCCCTTCTCCTCCCCTTCCTGGCTGGGCACCAACCATCCTTCACTGAGCCCCTGACAGTATTCAGCCACTTGTCCACTGGTCACTGTCTGCAGCCCCCAGATCAGGGGCGCAGGGCCAGTGTAGCAGGTACCATCGACCCCGCCCGCATTCCCGGGGCATCCATCCCACCCATTCCCTGTGCTCATGGCTCACTGCGGCCCCTTCTTACAGAATTACCCTCTCTCACCTGGACCTGCCCAATGCAGAGATGCTCCGAGGTTCCCCACCCTCTGCACAGCCCCTAGTGAATGACCAAAAAATTCAACTTCCTTCCTTGAAATGAGATAGCCCTGTGAGGCCACTAGCGCCCCAGCGCTCCTGTGGGACCATGCTGGGGCTGGCCTGGCTCCTTCCTGCCCTGTCTTGCTTCCCTCACTTCCTTAGAGGTTTCTCCTAAGGTCACTCCCTCAATAATCCACTGACAAGAGAATCCCTGTCTCAGGCTGTGCTGGATGGAACCCAACCTAGAGCAAGAATTAAAATCCTAGGGTTTGGAGTTTTTCAGACCTGGGCTCAGATCCTGGCTCTTAACAAGCTGTGTGAGCCATCCACCAGCTCACAGAAATCCTTATGTCCTCCCCTCTTCATCTGCTCAGGCTAGTGCCTGGCAGCCTTTTTGTGCCATAAAGTCCCCCCAGCCAACAGTTATGGGACATTAGGCAACTGATTCAGATTGAGTTGGTCAGACCTCCCCCCTCAGAATGTGGGATTAGGGCTAAGGAAGAATTGTCTTGAGGGGCCAGCTCTGAAATATGAAAGCCTCCTGCACTTCAGGAGTCTGGGAGGAGAGAGCAGAACTGGAACTGCAAGGCTGAAAGTAAGAGACCAGGGACAGAGGAAGTAGAGGTGATTCCTCTGACCCACATGCCAGGGCGGCTGCCTGATGCCCAGCTGCCCTCTTGTCCTGGAGGTGCCAGCAGTATACCTTGACTGGAGATTCTTCTTCTTAGCTTAAACTATCTCAGGCTAACTGCTGTTACATTAAGCAAAAACTCTTAAGTACCTCAGAGCTGAAATCATTAACCCCTTCAATAATGAGGAAACAGAGGCTCAGAGAAGTTTAGTTACGTGCTCAAGGTCACCCAGCTAGAAAGGGCAGAACCCGGATTTGAGGCTGGGTCAGTGGGGCTCGAGAGATGTGCCCTCCAGCGTGGGGCGTGCTGGGCTACAGGGAACACATCAGAACTCCCCCACATCCCCAGGCCTTACTTCCCCACCATCACCCTCAGGGGCCCGGCTCCCCCAGGACCCCCACATCACTCTCCTGCTTGTCCCCCTCTTCTGAGCCCAGGGAGACAAGGCCCACCTCTTGCCTTCCCTGAGCCACTGCTTTTACCCAGGTGGCCTGACTGTCCCAGGAGCTGGCCCAGAATGAATGAGAGTCTCTGGAGACACTGTTCCATGTGGGAATAGCTGAGCTCATTTGCACAAGACATTCTCAGAGCCAGCATCAGATGTTTTACACATGTGGGTCACTGAAGCTCCCAGTGTGGGAGGCACATCCTCCCCATCTTCTAGACCATTCCAGGCTGACGAGGCCCTGGGAGCCTGCTGAACACCAAGTTACAGGTGGGGAAGCGAGGCTGGGCCCAGCAGGTGGCCTGGAGCGCAGAGCTCCACTCGAGCCCTGGGCGGGGGTCACCGCACTCAGGGCCCAGCTCTCTCTCTCTGGACCACTCTCCGACCTTCTCACCATGAGGTTCCAGGATTGCTTCTGCAGCAGAACTCCTGTGTGGGAAGCACCCAGGCAGCCAGCGGGGAGCAGAGGTTTCCATTGCTGTAAATGGGTGTGCAGTGTCTGCAGCCAGCGGCACCCCCACTCACAGCAGCTGACACCAAGAGGCAGGTGCTGGGCATCTGCTCAGTTCCCGGGTCATTTTAGACACGATGTGCATCCTCAGCTGGAGGAAATCTCCCAGTGCCTATGCCCGTGTGAGCCTGCACCAACACACACGTGTGAGCATGTATGTGTGCGCATACAAATACACATCACGGTGTGGACAGGTGTGGGTGCACGTGGGTATGAGCACACGTGCACACATAAGGGCACAGGTATCTGTGAGAGTGTGCTGTTTCTGTGAATGTGCGAGCACATGCTCCAGCAGCAGGTATGGGGGGGTGTGCCCAGGTGTGACCTGATCTCTGGGGTCTCTATACCCTGAGCCCCGGCTCTTGTGCAGGGACATGCCAAGGGACGGACAGCTGGGGGCAGGAGTGGCCCTTTACCTTCGCAGCTGGCAGCACCCGGGGCCCCACCTTTCCTGTCCCCCCGCTTGCCAGGGCAGTGGGCCTGGCCCGGGGCATCTGCTCAGCCTGCCTGGAGTCCCCGCCCCACCCAAGCCTCGCACCACTTGCGCGTGTCCCATGCTCCCCTCTCACTTCCCTGCCTGATTCCTCGCTCCCCATCTCAACCACGTGACTATTCAGCTACTCTGGAAAACGTACAGACTCTAGTTTGCCAAATTGAATTTGACTTATTAGGTTATTTTTGCCCTTTTTAAAAAGCGTCACCATGCCTGGCAGTTTTCCTAATTGAATAATATACAGAAAATGAATTTTCTTTAAAAAAGAAAAAACCAATCCCTGAAAAACGTTATGAAGTGGGGACATTCTGCCTGCGTCCACCTTACTGGCTGAGCCACTTCCGTAGCAGAGAAAACCGCCTCCCTGCCTCAAAGCCCACCAGGCCAGCAGAGCCACTGCTCTTGCTGCAATCTTGGGTGGTTCAGAGCAAGGAGGAAACCCACTGGCTAGAGCCCCATGTGCTCCAAGAGCTGGGTTTCCAGACAGGAGGGGCCCCTCGCTGCGCCCGACTCAAGGCTGGTCTCCTCTAGGGATTCCCCCTGCTCGGGGCTGGGCTGATGAAAACCTCCGTCACCAGCCTAGAACCCAGCTCCCGCCCAGCTGCTCACCCCAAACCCCAGTTGTCCAAACTAGGCCCCACGAGGGTGTTGGGTAACAGATCGGGAGTCACGGGAGGCCGCATCAGTTCTCACAGCCGGCCTGGGGGCATCCTCCAGCCAGGGCCACAGCGGGGCTGTCCTTGCATGAAGCCACCCCGGTCATGGACCTGGTCCTCCAGCTCTGTCTCCTGGGGGTCTTGGGCCCAGCACACCCACAGTGCGGGACAAGCAGGTCCCCACCTCGCAGGGCTGTTGAGGAGAAGGTGCACTAACTGATGTCAAACTCTGAAACCGGCACAAGAGGACTCTGGTCTCTGCCCCAGTGCCACCCACCCAGGGCGGCACCTAGTCCCTGAGGCATGGCGACATGGCCGGGTCATGGTTAGCGCCAGACGGTGCACACTCCCAGCAACTGGAACGGCACCCAGACCGAGAGGCCAGTCCGCAGGGCCAGCCTGTCCTGGGGCCGCCGTCATCTGCGACAAGTGCTCGGGGTAAGCCGCCTGTGCTGTGTCCTGGGCCAGGCCCTGTGCCGGGTCTGGACCGGCGGTGCAGAAGCAGCTCGGGAGAGGCTGGCGACAAGAGCAGGTCCACGCTGCCCTGGAGCCGGGACTTAAAGCGCACACTCTCTGCACCTTCTAAAAAATGCTTTTCCTGGTGCTCTGCCGCCTCCAGATTGAGCGCAGAGCCCCTGGTCCTGCCTCCGGGCTTTCCCAGCCCTGCCGGGCCCTTCCAGGGCTCTGGGGGTCCCAGCAGGCTGGGCCACAGCCCTCCCACCCCCAACAGGAGGAGCATCGGCCCTGGCTGGGCCTCCCAAGCCTGGAGAGGCAGGTGAGACTCGGCAGCACATTTCCTCAACTGCAGTGGGAGCAGAGAATGGCCTCATTGATGCTGAAATTATCAGCAATTTTGGCCACTGAAGCTCATGGCTGATGACGGCTTTTCCTGAGCGCAGGATGCAGACAAACTCTTCAGAGCAGCTTTTTCTGTGGTTGTACTTTGATCTGTTTTTTTAAGGTGTCCATAGCTGACATATGAGCTCCTGTAGCTGTGAGCCTGAACTCTTCCACTTGGTCCTAGAAACCTGGGCTGTGCTAGTGGACAGGCTGCGAGGCAGGCCAAAGGCCCAGCCGGGCTGGACCCTGGCCCCCGTGAGCAGGCAGCCGGCCACCCTGCCCAGTAATCTCTCCCCATTATATTTGCATTTTTATTCATTTACTTGCTTCTCCTTCCATAACTTTAATATTTGAAAATGATAAAGGCAAATGGAGATTTATCCTTGAATTCGCTTTGGCATTGCCTAACAAGATTTTAGTTTCCTTTGAAGCTATTAAAATCACATTTCAAGAATATTTGCCAGAATTAAGAACTTGAGCTGAGAACATTCTAGAAAATTGACCCTTCTGCATGAGGGCCCGCTCGCGGCAGACAGCAGAGCTCATCTCTGCCCCAGTGGTGCGATTTTATGCACAGGAGGGGTCGGGGCACTAAGGGGTCTCGGGCCACCTGGGGCCACAGCAGACAGGCAGGCAGGTCAGGACAAAGCCTCTATTGCCCAGTAAGCCCAGAGAGAGTGACGACATCTAAACCAGGGGCCAGCAAACGCCTCCTGTGAAGGGCCAGGCCACAACTGCTCTATGCTGTGTGGACCACGAGGCCCTTGTCACAACTGCTCACCCCCAACGCTGTGACATGACAGCGGCCACAGACGGCATGTGACAGGGCAAGCCTGGCTGTGTGCTGATAAAACTTTATGAAAGCAGGCAGCGGCCAGGTTTGGCCCATGGACCGTGGTTTGCCCACACCCATCTAAAGCCACGCTTGGCTCTAAAGGGCTAGTTCACAAAGTTCATCCACGTTGTTGGCAGAATTCAGTTCCATGGAGTTGAAGGACTCGACCCTATTTTGGGGGGTACACGATTCAATCGCCCACAGTGGGGTGTATTTATGTGGTTTGAGGGCACTTCTGTGTGCTGACAGCCATCCCCGGGCAGGAGCGGCTTCTGGGGACACAGCTGCCCCCTGGTGTGCCCCTCCCTGGCCTGTCATGGAGCCACAGGGCCAAGGCATGGATGCACAGTGAGCATGGCCCCCAGCCCTGCAGGCGAGCGGGGAGAGCGGGGAACAGGCCGCGAGATGTGGGCCCAGAAACGAGTCCAGCCAGCAGATGTGCCCACTGAGTTTGTGCTGGCACCTAATCAGGCGCCCACAGAGGTGGCCATGAGTGCAGAGCCCTCTGGTACAGACCCCCATCTCTGCTGCTTTTGTGATGGGAATTGAGTGGCATGAAATCTGTCACAACAATGTGCCAGCCATGAATGCTCTAAACCTTCCAAGGACTTACCATGGGAACAAACTGACCTTTAAATGCTTTTGCTCTCACTACACTTCTTCATTTATTCTACAAATTTCTAGTGGGAACGCAAATACAACATCAAATGAATGCCAGGCCCTGAGCAAAGCTCCAGATGATGGATTCCCCAGATGTTAGATACCCTTGTGGCCCACAAAGCTGTGTGAGGAGAAATTTTCTTCCCTGTCTGGGATCTTGGTGTGATGGCTGGACCTATGTGGCCATCTTAAGACCATGAGGTCACACACACAAGGTTGGGAAGCCAACATTCTGCGGATGACCACAGAGAGCAAGAGCTTGGGCGGCTGAGGAGCCATGGTGCTAGCCCTGAGATGATCTCCAGCCCACCTTCTTGGGAAGAGGAGTGATTCACATCTCTGTTAAGTTATTGCTGGTCATGTGTTTTGTTACATCCCAAAGGCATCAGGACTGATCCACTGGCAAAACTTCCGAGATGTCTGGATGGGGAGCCTAGCATGTGCTTACCTGTTCATGGGAAAGACAGTGATGCAAGGGAGGGGCGGGGGTGGGAGATGAAGGAGAGGGCCTTTGGTGGGGAGGCCCGCGGCTTATGGGGAACAGAGGCATTAAGTACTTCAGCCAGGTGACAGGGGCTTTGATGGGCACAGCCAGCAGAGGTATTTAACCCAGGACTATGGGTTTGGGGATTCAGGGGAGATTTCTTACACCTCTGTGCCAGGATCCCACAATCATCAAGAGTCAGCAGGCAAATGGTTAGGAGAGAGGAAGGGGAGTAGATGACGGAAGAATGTTCCAGGCAGAGGAAACAGCATATGTGAGGCCCTGAGGCAAGCAGGAAGCACAGAGAAGTCAGAGGCTTTCCTAGGCTGGACCTTGGGTGGCAGGGGAGGGCTGAGGAGGGAGGGACGGAGCAGAGGCCGCCCAGGAGGGCCTTGTGGGCCGGGAAGGTGTTTACACAGTGCGGCACTCAGAACTGTGTGCCAGAAGACCCCTTTGGCTGCAGTCCTGGGCAGAGGTAGAACTCCCTACACAGAGCCATTGGGTGGGTGTAAGTCCGGGGAGAGGAAATCTGGGGCAAAATACCTCTAAAAACCAAAGTCAAAGGGAGAAATAAAGTTTAAAACCCATTTATTGCTTACAAACTGCAGTCCAGGGCCCTCTGTCTCCTCTGCTCCTGAAGAAGCAAGCAAACAAGCAAGCCAGCCCCTCCCTTTAAACTCTCAGGTTCAGACAGGCCCTCGGTTGCCCAGGTAATTACCCACTGATGTGGAGATGAACTTCTCTCCACCCCTGAGGATATGCAAATACATTAAAGCCAGGTGAGATACTTTGGAAATGTTACGATTTTACCCACGGTGGGATTGTGTCCAAGGAGGAAATCCCAGCCCAAAAGGCACTCAGGAGAGTTCTGGAAGAGCTGGGGGCCTGCGGGAGATGGAGAAGCAGGGGCTGTGGGAGCAGGTGTCCTGGCCTGGCTGACAGCTACCCACTCTCCCTGCAGGCAGATGCAGCCACAGCCTGGCAGAGGCCCCAGTGGCCTGGTGAGCACTGACTGACCAGGACACCTGGCCCCAGGAGCCAGTGCCATGGCTGAGCTGCAAACACACCACTGGGCAGCCAGCCAGGGTGCAGGGAGGGCGCAGAGGCATGCTGAACTTGAACCAGGGGAATCGGCCTCCATGGCAAGCAGGGCAGGGCCGTGGGTCAGTACAACTATTATTCCCAGCTTGCTGCAGGATGACCGGGAATGCATGAACAATGAAATACGAGGGATTGTGAGAGGGAAAGTCTGACCTTGACATGAATGCCCCTGGGCTGGTGACAGAAAGGATGGGAGGTTGGCAACTTCTCCAGGAGGAGGGAGAGAAAGAGGAGCCAGTGGCGGCTTTTAAGAGACTGCGTGCAGCTGTACTGAGATGTGGCTCATGGGCCACGGGCTTGCCCACCTCAAGTGCAATCACAGACACGTTCCACGCCAACGTGGTCCATTGTAGAGTGTCATCACCATCTCAAAAGCCCTTGCACCCGAGCTGCTGGGGCCGCACCTGCCCACCCTGCCCCAGGCAGCTGCTGCTCCGCCTTCTGTCCCTGAGGCCCTGATTCTGGACTCAGAGGATGGACCCATATACTACGTGGCCGACTGTGTCTGGCGTCCTTCACTCAGCTGAATGGTTTCACGGTTCATCCACACTGTAGCACATGTCAATATCTCATTCCTTTTCTTTAAATCATAGTAAAATACACATAGCATCAAATTGACCATTTTAGCCATTTGTAAGCAGAAAGCTCAGGGGCAGGAAGTGCATTCGTTTGTTGCACCCCCATCCCTACCAACTCCAGAACTTTCCCTCTTCCCAAACTGAAACTCTGTCCCCACTAAGCACCAACCCCCATCCCCACCCATCCCAGCCTGGCACCCACCATCCCTTCTTCTGTCTCCATGAATTTGACAACTCTTGGGACATGATAGAAGTGGAATCAATTTTGTGTCTGTCTGGCTTATTCGCTCAGCATAATGTCGTCAAAGTTCATCCACATTGCAGCATAATTTCCTTCTGTTTAAGGCTGAATCATGTTCCGTGGTATCGGTAGACCACATTTTGCTTCTCCATTCATCCCTTGGCAGACCAGACACTTCTACCCCTCGGCCATTGTGAACACACACTCACGTGGCGTGTGAACAGGGGGTGTCCAGGCCCCTTCCAGACCCCGCCCTCAGCTCCCGAGCGGACACCCAATGGCGGAGCTGCTGGCTCTGATGCCATCCTACGCGTGTTGCTTTGAGTAATGGCTCCACTTTACATTCCCACCAGCAACGTACAAGGGCTCCAATTTTTTCACATTCTCACTGGCATGCAGTAATTTCTTTTATTTTATTTCTCATTTTCTTTTGATAGTAGCCATACTAATGGGCATGAGGTGGCATCTCATTGTGATTTGGGTTTTCATTTCCCTGATCGCATGATGATGACGTTGAGCATCTTTTCTTGTACTTCTTGGTCATTTGTGTGGCTTCTTAGGAGGAATGTCTGCCTATTTTTTAATTGGGTTGTTCGCGTTCTTTGTTGTTGTTTACTTTTATTCCCTTTGATAGCCAAATGATGCTCCACAGAACAGATAGATTACAGTTGGTCGACCCAGCCATTTGGACACGTGGGCTGTTTCCACTTTTGTCTCTTATGAAAAATGCTTCTGTGAACAGTCCTGTGCACGGACCGAGGCCTTCGGTTCTCCCGGTCTATCCCTAGGAGGTGGGATTGCCGGGTCACATGATGACTCCGTTTGACCTTTTGGGGAACTGCAGGGATGTTTCCCAAAGCGGCTGCACCATTTTGCATTCCCAGGTTTACTTCATAATAGTGGAATTTTACAGAACCGAAGAAATGTGTGGGTTCTGGAACTGAAAAGGCCAGTGCGCCAGTGGGCATATACCCCTTACAAATGTGCACCTTAAGCAGAGTGGAATTTCAGAACACTAAGAATAAGGAGAAAATGCTAAAAGCTTCCAGAAAGAAGAGAAATGCTAACAACCAGTGAACGAGAATCAGACCGACCTCGGCTGCCCATTAGCAATGAGACAAAAGGAGACACAACACCTTCAAAGTCCAGAGGGAAGATAAACCCGAGTGTGGAAGCTGTGCCTTTTCAGACTGATTCCAGGTGTGAACTCAACGGCTGACAAGACACAAGACACATTGATAAATCTGCTCAGAGTGAAATTAGGAACTTTTCTTCATCAAAAGGCATCTCAAAGAAAGTGAGAGACAGACTAGTAGCTGGGAGATGTTTGTACGACACATAAGAGTCCAAGGATCAGCCCTGAGAATATACAAGGCTTCCTACAAATCAATGAGAAAAAGCCAACGCAACAGAATGGACGCCGTAGAGGGGCAGACATCTCAGAGAGCGGGAGGTGCAGGCGGGGGCACCCTGGAGGCATGGTCTCCTGCACCCACAGCACGCTCATCGTGGCCAAACCAGATGCCATCTTACGTCCGTTCAGCAGGCAAAACAACACAGTAGCAGGACACCACCCCCGGCCGGTTGGGAGACAGGCCACTGCTGGGAGGGATGTAAAAAGTTTTCACTATTTGGGGACAGCATCCCCGTGCCAGCACAGATACCCACCTACAGCCCAGCTCACAGCTCCACAGCTGGGAGCCCGGGCAGGAATGGCCCGTCATCATGGGACACATGTCACACCACCTGTGTGTGTCATGGGCCCAAATGCCAAGCAGTGGGCAGGTGAACCAGCTGTGGAATGTGAGTCCTTAACAATAAATAGGTGGCCCGCAGCCCGGTGGCCCCTCCAGGGAGATGGGCCAGCCTAGCTGAGGCCTAAAGACCCTGACGCAGACCGCTCTGAGCAGAGGACCGGCCAGATGGCCGGGCAGGCAGGTCCACAGGGATGTGACAGTGGCTGGGGCAGTGAGCTGCCATTGGGGACCCAGCAGGCCTGTACCCAGTGTGGCAATGGCAGGCCCCAGGACTCTCCGGACCCTCCTCAATCTCCCAGCCCCACCGGTTCAAGGCCTCCCCAATGGAGGGCCCGGCCCACCTTTGTCCCCTCACCTCCCCTGGCCTGTCGGGGAGCTGGGCTCACTCGCTGGAGCTGGGGTCTCCCTCCCCACCCATCCCTACCTGCTCTGTCCCTCCACTGCAGCTGTGGGTGACTCTCACACCCAGGCCTTTCTTGGGTCCCAGCTGTCCCTTCCCAACCCTCCCAGCCTCCCCAGTCCCCCAGGAGCACCGTTTGGGGGCCCCAAGGGGAGCCTGCCCAGCAAGGTGCCCCCCCTTTGGGGGAGTCCCACTAGACTCCATGTCGCTGTCTCCTGCACTGCTGGTCTCTATCCCTTTTCCTTGTTCTCTGCCTTTAGGCCCAGAAATGCATCTTCAAGACCACAGTTTCCCAGTCCTGGTGCTGCTGGCTCTGGACCAGGGGCATCCCGTCACGGCCTCAGTGTGGCGCAGGGTGGAGAGCAGCCTCTCCCCCAGAGCATCCCCCACACAGCCACACGTGCAGACCTGCCCCAGAGAAAACAGTGCACTAGGGTGAGGCCTGTGATGTGGACCCAAGAGCGTGTCCATGCTGGGACATGCTTCTTGTCGCACCACAGCGAAGGGACACCCGTGGGCATGAGGCAAGGACAGCTCCCTCCCCACCAGGCTGAGGACATGAGGAGGAGTTGGGCCCAGTTTCCCACTCTCAACAGAGACCACTGGCATCTGGCCACCTCTCTCCATTCTTCCCTGGGGAGACAAGGGCCTGGCTACCCTTAGGGCCAGGCCCGGGACCTTCTCCCTGGAGAGGGTCAGCTCCACCTGCCCCTGCCCTAGGGGAGAGGCACCTTGGGCCAGGTCAGAGGGCACAGGCCAGTTGGGCAGAGGACCCTTGAGGACCTGGGTTCCTGATGGGGTCCCGGGCAGCTCTGGAGCTGTGTCCCCACCGGCAGGGCACCGTCCAGCCCAGTCCTGTCTAGTGTGAATGCCCCCCGGGCCAGCAGAGCATTCATCCGCAGAGACTCGACCACTCTTAGAAGTCCCTCACAGTCGCCAAGGCCACACCTGGTCACTGCGCGGTGTGTCAGGACACGCCTCCCCGGAAGATGACTGCAGGGAGAAGGAAGCATGTCGTTCTGGGACTCCCCAGGAGGGGACAACGGCAGGATACCACAGAACCCCAGTCTAGCACATTGACCCTTGTTTGATAAAAATTATGTGTAGGCCTTAAAATGTCACCTTGCAAGATAAATGCGAGTGGGGAGGAGGGTCAGTCTGCCATGGAGAATGAGCTGGGCCAGGAACAGCCCAGGCTGTGGCAGGAAAAGGGGCAGGGGAGGGCATGAAAGCCAGGCCTGGGTGCCTGTGGGGCCTCGGGCTGTGACTTGGGTTCTCAGGTTGGGGTGGGCATCGTGGGAGTTGGCACGTTAGCTGGAGCACCCCACAGCCAGCTGCATTGTCCAGGTGAAAGCATGCCATGTTCTGTTTCTGCAACACAGCTATCCAGGATGGTAGATCGTCATTGCTGGAGGAACACCACAATGGGGCCGATGACAGGTGACCACATGCAGCCAGGTGGCCGAGCTCAGGACAGGAGCAAGTGAGCACAGCACAGGCACCCGAGAAGCTTGCAGACTGGCTGGGCACATCTGCCTTTGGCAGGGTGGTGGTGGGGTTGAGAGGTTACAGGTGGGGGGTTCGGGAATCCATGATGCTCTGGGGGTAGCTCCGCGGGTTTGCACATGTGGAGATGAACTGCATGGGTCTTTACAAAATTGTATCTAAGTTATGCCGCAAATGTTTCTTGTGAATGGGGTTCTGGGCTGATGACAACGCGTGCCATGTTTTCACCTTGACTTTCATGTTCAAGGTATATCACCTCCTGCAGTGTCAGCTCCTTGGAAATGGGGACCACTGCTCCCCAGGGTCTTGTATGCAGGAGCTAAACCAGACATGAGGTTAGAGGTGGGCCTGCCCCAGCTCCGCCTGTGGGCGAGGCCACTTCCAAGAGGAGAGGAGCCCCAGAAAGTGTAGAATTTGGATAGAGGGAGCTTGTTGCCAAGGGCCGTGAGGCAAGGGCTGTGGTCCAGGGCCTCGAAGTGGCCCGTCTGGTGGGAGACGGAAACGGCACCGTGAACCCGGGGCTCTGGGCTGCAATGTGCAGCTGTGCCGCCCAGCACCTGCCCAGCCAGGAGGGGGAGGGAGCCGTGGGGTGAGGCCTCCCTGTCCAGCTCCCCCTGAGCCTGAGCCTCTGTCCTGTCCAGCAGCATGCACTGGGCATGTCACAGCCCCATCTGGGGACACACTGTGATGCTTAGGTTGGAGCCCCTCTGGCCAGAGCTGAGGCATAGCGGGAGGTGGGAGAGGGCCAGTGAAGTGGATGGGCCTTGGAGCTGCTTGGGGCCAGCAGGGCACAGCACCTGGGGAGCTGGGCCGGAGGCTTGGAGGGCCTGGGCTGCGGACGCGGGCTGGAGGTCAGCGCAGTGGGTCGGCGGCCCTTCCCCTGCCCAGCAGTGAGCTGCATGGAGTGAGGCTCTCGGAGGCTCTTTTGCATCACCTCCCTAATGGGCTTAATGTCTTGGCTGAACTCTAATGCCTGTAATTTTGCCTCCCACTCACCGGTTTCAGATAAAAAGCATACAATGGCCCTAGTCCACTTTAGCAGAGAAAATAAAATAGTAGGAAAATAATACTAAGAATTACCAGGGAACTTTCATCACCTTTATGTTTTTATCTGGTCACTTAGTTTCTTCCCTCATTTTCCTAAATTTCCAATAAAGCAGGAGGTTAGGATTAATTTCCAGATACGTGACCTTTTTGGAAATGCACCCCCTCCACAAACGCACAGCTGCTCCTGGTAATTAACGTCATCCTGTGCTCCACCTGCTGGTGCTAATAAGACTAATTGGCAACAGCGAACATTAACTATCATTAGTCATATGTATCTAATAGCATCACTGGTGCCTGTAATTTTCTACATGGAGGGGCTTTTACATCTGCTTTCAGTCTGTGTCTGCTTTCAGGACTTGGGCTCGGCTGTGTCTTTCTCTCAAAAGGATCCCCTTTAGCCAGGCTCTCTTTTTGAAGGTGGAGAACAGAGCGCTGGATAGAGCACCTTGAGTGGGCTAGTTCTAAAAACAAAGGCTGTCGGTTCCAATGTGGTCAGCACATCCTAGGATCTGGCATTTATGGGTATGGACAGGCTCTGATAAGGATGGACCAGACATTCAGAACTCAGAGGCAGAATTTACCCCAAAAATATCACGACAGAAAAAGAAAGGCCCTAAAATCAATATGCTTTACATAGAAAGCAAGACAACCAAATATTTACTTTTGTACTACGGAAACTCTATGAAAACAAAGTATTCAAAATCCCCATGAAGGAAACCTGTCACTTGGGTGTTTTCTCTCTGTGCCTCTTCTCCCCATCTTCGAGGGAGAAAGGCCCTGGGGGCTGCGGACGGACGGAGTGTGGGGCTGGCAGGGCAGCTGGCTGGATCATGTGAAACAAAAGCTTGGTGTTTAATTTCATCCCTGAAAGAGGATATTGTCTCGAGTTCACAGGGCTGATGAGGCTGGCAGGTAAGATACCTGAAATGAAACCTCCAAAGTGGTCCCTGCAGCCTAGCGACCTAGAATTGTAGGAAAGGGTTTTCAGAGAGAAACACAGCTTCTTCTGGGTTTAAAAAGAATATGTCAGGTGATAAGCAGAAAGGAGTGTGATGTTGGTGGGGGGTGGGAGGCACAGGCATAGCAGGGTTTTTTTTTAAATATAATTTATTTTGATATCATTAATCTACAATTACATGTGCAATATTATGGTTATTAAACTACCCCTTCATCAGGTCCCCCCCACCAACCCCATTACAGTCACTATCCATCACCGTAGTGAGATGCTATAGAATCACTACTTGTCTTCTCTGAGTTGTACTGCCCTCCCCGTGCCCCCCCAACATTACGTCTGTGAATCGTAATGCCCCTTTTGCCCGCTTATCCCTCCCTTCCCGCCCATTTTCCCCAGTCCCTTTCCCTTTGGTAACTATTAGTCCCTTCTTGGGTTCTGTGAGTCTGCTGCTGTTTTGTTCCTTCAGTTTTTTCTTTGTTTTTATACTCCACAGATGAATGAAATCATTTGATACTTGTCTTTTTGGGCTTGGCTTATTTCACTGAGCATAATACCCTCTAACTCCATCCATGTTGCTGCAAATGGTAGGATTTGTTTTCTTCTTATGGCTGAATAGTATTCCATTGTGTATATGTACCACATCTTCTCTATCCATTCATCTACTGATGGACACTTAGGTTGCTTCCATTTCTTGGCTATTGTAAACAGTGCTGCAATAAACATAGGGGTGTATCTGTCTTTTTCAAATTGGGCTGCTGCATTCTTAGGGTATAATTCCTAGGAGTGGGATTCCTGGGTCAAATGGTATTTCTATTTTCAGTTTTTTGAGGAACCTCCATACTGCTTTCCACAATGGTTGAACTAATTTGCAGTCCCACCAGCAGTGTAGGAGGGTTCCCTTTTCTCCACATCCTCGCCAACATTTGTTGTTGTTTGTGTTTTGGATGTTGGCCATCCTCACTGGTGTGAGGTGATATCTCATTGTGGTTTTAATCTGCATTTCTCTGATGATTAGCGATGTGGAGCATCTTTTCATGTGCCTGTTGGCCATCTGAATTTCTTTGGAGAAGTGTCTATTCATGTCCTCTGCCCATTTCCCAATTGGATTATTTGCTTTTTGTTTGTTGAGGTGCGTGAGTTCTTTAAATATTTTCGATGTCAACCCCTTATCAGATACGTCATTTATGAATATTTCTCCCATACTGTAGGATGTCTTTTTGTTCTCCTGATGGTGTCCTTTGCTGTACAGAAGCTTTTCAGCTTGATATAGTCCCACTTGTTCATTTTTGCTTTTGTTTCCCTTGCCTGGGGAGATATGTTCATGAAGAAGTTGCTCATGTTTATGTCCAAGAGATTTTTGCCTATGTTTTTTTCTAAGAGTTTTATGGTTTCATGACTTTGATCCACCTTGAGTTTACCTTTGTGTATGGGGCTAGACAGTAGTCCAGTTTCATTCTCTTACATGTAGCTGTCCAGTTTTTCCAACACTAGCTGCTGAAGAGGCTGTCATCTCCCCATTGTATATCCAAGGCTCCTTTATCAAATATTAATTGACTGTATATGTTTGGGTTAATGTTTGGATTTTCTATTCTGTTCCCCACTGGTCTGTGGGTCTGTTTTTGTGCCAATACCAAATTGTCTTGATTACTGTGGCTTTGTAGTAGAGCTTGAAGTCAGGGAGCATGATTCCCCCTGTTTTATTCCTCCTTCTCAGGATTGATTTGGCTATTTGGGGTCTTTTGTGGTTCCATACAAATTTTAGAATTATTTGTTCCAGTTTATTGAAGAAAGCTGTTGGTAGTTTGATAGGGATTGCATTGAATCTGTAAATTGCTTTAGGTAGTATAGCCATTTTGACAATATGTATTCTTCCTAGCCAAGAGCATGGGATGCATTTCCATTTGTTAGTGTCCTCTTTAATTTTTCTTAGGAGTGTCTTGTAGTTTTCAGAGTACAGGTCTTTCACTTCCTTGGTTAGGTTTATTCCTAGGTATTTTATTCTTTTTGAGGCAATTGTGAATGGAATTGTTTTTCTGATTTCTCTTTCTGTTAGTTCATCATTAGTATATAGGAAAGCAACAGATTTCTGTGTGTTAATTTTGTATCCTGCCACTTTGATGAATTAAGATGTTAGTTCTAGTAGTTTTGGAGTGGAGACTTTAGGGTTTTTTATGTACAGTATCATGTCATCTGCAAATAGTGACAATTTGACTTCTTCTTTACCAATCTGGATGCCTTGTATTTCTTTGTTTTGTCTGATTGCTGTGGCTAGGACCTCCAGTACTATGTTGAATAACAGTAGAGAGAGTGGGCATCCCTGTCTTGTTCCCGATCTTAGATGAAAAGCTTTCAGCTTCTCGCCGTTAAGTATGATGTTAGCTGTGGGTTTGTCATATATGGCCTTTATGATGTTGAGGTACTTGCCCTCTATACCCATTTTGTTGAGAGTTTTAATCAGGAATGGATGCTGAATTTTGTCAAATGCTTTTCAGCATCTATGGAGATGATGATGTGGTTTTTGTTCTTCTTTTTGTTGATGTGGTGGATGATGTTGATGGATTTTCGAATGTTGTACCATCCTTGCATCCCTGGGATGAATCCCACTTGATCATGGTGTATGATCCTCTTGATGTATTTTTGAATTTGGTTTGCTAATATTTTGTTGAGTATTTTTGCATCTACGTTCATCAGGGATAAAGGTCTGTAATTTTCTTTTTTGCTGAGGTCTTTGCCCGGTTTTGGTATTAGAGTGATGCTGGCTCCATAGAATGAGTTTGGAAGTATTCCCTCCTCTTTTATTTTTTGGAAAACTTTAAGGAGAATCGGTGTTATTTCTTCTCTATATGTCTGGTAGAATTCAGAGGTGAATCCATCAGGCCTGGGGGTTTTGTTCTTGGGTAGTTTTTTGATTACCGATTCAATTTCGTTGCTGGTGATTGGTCTGTTTAGTTTTTCTGTTTCTTGCTTGGTCAGTCTTGGAAGGTTGCATTTTTCTAAGAAGTTGTCCATTTCTTCTAGGTTTTCCAGCTTGCTAACATATAGATTCTCCTAATATTCTCTTATAATTCTTTGTATTTCTGTGGGGTCCATCGTGATTTTTCCTTTCTCATTTCTGATTCTGTTTATGTGTGTAGATTCTCTTTTTCTCTTAATAAGTCTGGCTAGTGGTTTATCTATTTTGTTTATTTTTTCAAAGAACCAGCTCTTGGTTTCATTGATTTTTTCTGTTGTTTTATTCTTCTCAATTTTATTTATTTCTTCTCTGATCTTTATTATGTCCCTCCTTCTGGTGACTTTGGGCCTCATTTGTTCTTGTTTTTCCAATTTCAGTAATTGTGTCTTTAGACTATTCATTTGGGAATGTTCTTCCTTCTTTAAATTGGCCTGGATTGCAATATACTTTCCTCTTAGAACTGCCTTTGCTGCGTCCCACAGAAGTTGTGGCTTTGTGTTGTTGCTGTCATTAGTCTCCATATATTCTTTGATTTCTGTTTTGATTTGGTCGTTAAGCCATTGATTAATTAGGAGAATGTTGTTACGTCTCCATGTATATGTGAGCCTTTTTTTTTCTTTCTAAAATTTATTTCTAGTTTTATACCTTTATGATCTGAGAAGTTGGTTGGTAGAATTTCAATATTTTGAATTTACTGAGGTTCTTTTTGTGGCCTAGTACGTGGTCTATTCTGGAAAATGTTCCATGTGCACTTGAGAAGAATGTGTATCCTGTTGCTTTTGGGTGTAGAGTTCTGTAGATGTCTGTTAGGTCCATCTGTTCTAGTGTGTTGTTCAGTGCCTCTGCGTCTTTACTTATTTTCTGTCTGGTTGATCTGTCCTTTGGAGTGAGTGGTGTGTTGATGTCTCCTAAAATGAATGCATTGCTTACTATTTCCTCCTTTAATTCTGTTAGTATTTGTTTCACATATGCTGGCACTCCTGTGTTGGTGCATATGTATTTATAATGGTTATATCCTCTTGTTGGACTGACCCCTTTATCATTATGTAATGTCCTTCTTTATCTCTTGCTACTTTCTTCGTTTTGAAGTCTATTTTGTCTGATACAAGTACTGCAACACCTGCTTTTTTCTCTTTGTTGTTTGCATGAAATATCTTTTTCCATCCCTTCACTTTTAGTCTGTGTATATCTTTGGGTTTGAGGTGAGTCTCTTGTAGGCAGCATATAGATGGGTCTTGCTTTTTTATCCATTCTGTTACTCTGTGTCTTTTGATTGGTGCATTCAGTCCATTTACATTTAGGGTGATTATCAATAGATATGTACTTATTGCCATTGCTGGCTTTAGATTCGTGATTACCAAAGATTCAAGGGTTGCTTCTTTACTATCTGACAATCTAACTTAACTTCCTTATTAAGTTATTGTAAACACCGTCTGATGTTTCTTTATTTCCCTCCCTTCTTATTCTTCCTCCTCCATTCTTTATATACTAGGTGTTTTATTCTTTGCCTTTAGTTAGTATTTGGATGGTCTGCTTTCTTTGCTATGATTTTATTTTCTCTGTTGACATCTTTTTAGCCTTAGGAGTGCTTCCCTCTAGGGCAATCCGTCTAAGATATCCTGTAGAGGTGGATTATGGGAGGCAAATTCTCTCAGCTTTCGCTTTTCTGGAAATTGTTTAATCCCTCTGTCATATTTCAATGTAATCGTGCTGGATACAATATTCTCGGTTTAAGGCCCTTCTATTTCATTGCATTAAATATATCATGCCATTCTCTTCTGGCCTGTAAGGTTTCTGTTGAGAAGTCTGATGATAGTCTGATGGGTTTTCCTGTGTAGGTGATCTTTTTTCTCTCTCTAGCTGCCTTTAATACTCTGTCCTTATCTTTGATCTTTGCCATTTTAATTAATATGTGTCTTGGTGTTGTCTTCCTTGGGTCCCTGTGTTGGGAGATCTGTGGGCTTCGGTGGACTGCGAGACTATTTCCTTCCCAGCATGGGGAAGTTTTCAGCAATTATTTCTTCAAAGACACTTTCTACCCCTTTTTCTCTCTCTTCTTCTCTGGTACTCCTATAATGTGAATATTGTTCTGTTTGGATTGGTCACACAGTTCTCTTAATATTCTTTCATTCCTAGAGATCCTTTTATCTCTCTCTGCCTCAGCTACTCTGTATTCCTGTTCTCTGATTTCTATTCCATTAACAGTCTCTTGCATCTCATCCAGTCTGCTGTTAAGCCCGTCAATCCCTTGTCTGATTTCTGCATTATCTTTCCTTACTTCCCTCACTTCCTCCCTCAGCTCTTGCATATTTCTCTGTAGATCCATCAGTATGGTTGTGACTTTTGTTCTGAATTCTTTTTCAGGAAGTTTGTGCATTTCCATCCCTTCAGGTTCCCTCTCTGGTGTTGTCTGGGTCTGAGTAAGTTTTGTTTGGACCATAGTCCTCTGTCTTTTCATGGCGATAGAAGTGGTCCCTGGTAGGTGCCACGTATGTCAGCTGGGCTCTTTAAGACTTTTAAAAAGAAAAAAAAGAAAAAAAATTAAAAAAAAGAAAGAAAGGAGAAAAAAAAGAAAGAAAAGAGAGAGAGAGAGAGAGAGAGAGAAAAAAACGCCCACCAGGAGTAGATTCTGTGGGGATGCTGTAGGTTGCACTGTTGCTCCACTATTCTGCAGCTGTGGCTGCGCTGCTCCGCAGAGCCCTTTGTAGCTCTGGCCAGGGTGGGAATGAATGGGAGGCTGTTGATCTCTGTGGGAAGTCTCAGTTCGGCTACTTTTTCCTAGTCGCCAGCCAAGGGGTCTGAAATTTCCCAGGATTCCCAGCCTGCTGGGCTGAGTGTGCTGGGACGATCCTGCTCCTCTGTTGGGTCCCTGTCTCTTTAAGACCACTAAAAAAAGCGTGTGCTTTTCTTTTGTCCCGGGGAGCTGGCTGCAATGACCTGGGTGTGTTCCCCGGCTCAGATCCTGCACCCTCTGTCTCTCCAGTCTCCAATACACCGTGCGATGTGTGTCAGCACTCCCGGCACAGATCACCGGGGCTCGTTATTTCACGGGCCTGTACTTCCACTCCCTCCCGGCTCTGAATCCTCTCCTCCCGCTGGTGCGCTGGGGTGGGGGAGTGATTGGGTCCTGCCGGGACGCAGCTCCGTATCTTACCCGCCTCGTGGGGTGCCGAGTCCTTTCAGGTGTAGCTGCAGGCTGAGTGCTGTCCTGTATCTTCTGGTCTCTCTTTTAGGAATAGTTGTATTTGTTGTATTTTCATAAATATATATGGTTTTGGGAGGAGATTTCCGTCGCCCTGCTCACGCAGCCATCTTCCCGGAAGTCGCATAGCAGGGTTTTTTTTGCAGGAATCTAATTCCTACATTGGCCCTGACCTCTGTCCAAGGCAGAGTTGGTGGCTTGCTCTTGGGGTCTTTCCAGATCTCCCTTACCAGGTTGGTGGCCCCAGCTGCTGGGAACACTGGTTGTTAACCTCTTACACTGCTGCCCCTCCTCTGGAAAAGGGCCCTCAGCTGATGGAAACCATGCTTTCCCCACCCTGCCCAGGGGTGGCCACAGTCAATGACTGACTGACACAGGCATAAAAGGCCAGCCCCTTGCCTTGGTATGCTCCCCAACCCACAGCTATGGCAGTGAAAGCCACAATCTTCCCAGCTCAGAACAACAGAGTCCAGAGTCCAGGACTGGCACAGGAGCTGGAAATACAGCGGGGCAATCCTGGAAATGAGAGCTTCAGAAGGAGTGAGACCCAGACTCTCTATATAAAGTCTGCCCAAATCCCTGGATGACTGCCAAACTACACACTCATAGCAGACACCCAAGGGAGCTTGGTCAAAAAGCAGATGTGAGAGAGGCCTCACCAGGCGGTGTGATATTTGTGAGTGTTTTTTGACTACATGTAGTTCCCAACTTGTGCACAGATTCAGTGGCAGAAAGCTGAGGCTTACTGACTTGAGGTATGAGAGAATCGTGTGTGGGACTGGCAGAGAGGCCAGAACATTAGACATCAACCTCCCAAACAAGTGAACTACAGAGGGGGTGAACTTCCAAATCTGAATATAAATTCTGCTCAAATCTTTGGTTGTTAAGTATGCAGGGGCAGAGGGCAGGCTACAGCTGGATGCTGAAAAACTAAGCAGAGATGTCAACTGTTACACTGTGAAGGAGACAAACTTTATAGACCAGTCAAGTTAACTGCCTTTATATATGCAAAACCCAACAGTCTTCAGAAGAACATAAGAGAACTCAAAGCTGCTACAAAATATTATCTACCATGTCCAATGATCAACAAAAGATAACTAGACATACAAAGCAACAAGAACTTATAACCCATATACAGGAAAATGCAGTCAACAGAAACAGACTTCAAATGGACCCAAGGGTCAAATTTAGCAGACTTCAAAGCAGCTTTTACAATATGCTCAAGAAGTTAAATGAAAATCTGATCAAATAACTAAAGTAAAACATAGTCTTGATGAACCAATAGATGGGAATCTCAACAGAGAAATGGGAACTACAAAAAAAGAATCAAATGGAAATTCAAGAGCTGAAAAGTAAAGTAACAGAAATGAAAAGCTCACTAGACAGACTCAGTAGTTTATTGAAGATGGTAAGAGAAAGAATCAATGAACTTAAAGATAGAGCAATAGAAATCAACCAATCCAAAGAGCCAGAGGAAAAAAGATGGAAGGAAAAGAAGCAGTGCTTGAGAGACCTGTGAGATGATATCAAGCAGCCCAACACACATGTAATTGGCATCCAAGGAGAGGACAGGAGAGAGGAGGGCACGGGGCAGAGGAGAAAGGCAGAAAAAAAAATATCAATAATTTCCAGACCTTGGCACATCGTAGACGAACTGCTAAAAGCCAAAGGCCAAGAGAAAATCTTGAAAGCTACAAGAGAAAAAGCCAACCCAGTACATGCAGGGGAGCAACACAGTGTGTTCACGAAATAAGGAAACAACACATGCGAGGTGCTGAAAGTAAGTAACAGCTGTCACCACTAATTCTATAACCAGTGAAATGATTAGAAAATAAAGGCTAAATAAAGACCTTTCCAGGTAAACAGAAGCTGGGAGAATTCTTCAGGTAATCTTCACCACAAGAGACGCTGCAGGGAATCCTTCAGGTTGAAGGTAAATGACCCCGATGGGACCACAACAATGTATGAAGAGCAACCAGAAATGAGAAATAAATGTATAAATATTAGATACTATATATATATATATATATACATATACATATATATATGCTTTTTTCTTCTCTTAATTTCTTTATGACTGTTGCACCACTATTCATAAGAGCCAAAAGATGGAAATAACCCAAATATCCAAATGAATTGATAAATTGTGGTCCATCCATGCAATGGAAGATTATTCAGCCATAAAAAGGAATAGAGCACTGACACATGCTACACTTGTGTACTTTGAAAACATTCAGCTAAGTGAAAGAAGCCAGACACAAAGTTCACATATTGTATAAATCCACTTATAGGAAATGTGTACAATCGGTAAATCCATGGAGACAGACAGCTGATTGGTAAGTGCGTAGTCGCCAGGGGGTTGGAGGAAAGGTGGAAGGGGAACAACTGCTCAAAGGATACATGAGTACAGGTTTTCCTTTTGAGGTGATGAAAAATATTCTGGGACTAGATGAAGGTGATGGTTGTGAAGTGAACTAAATGCCACAGTTCACTTTAAAATGGTTAGTTTTATGTTATGTAAATTTCACCTAAATAAAAAATAACCCCCCAAAAGACACACAACTAAAGCAAAAATGATACCAATGTATTACGAGATGTATAACATATATAGATTTATATATGTCAATAACAGCACAAAGGATAGGGGAGGTAAGTGGAGCTACACTGTTGCAAGATACCTATAATCTACCAGAAGGAATTAAATATTAATGTTAAGTAGGTTTTGGTAAGTTGAAGATTCATATTGTAGTCTCTAGAGAAGCCACTAAAAATGCTAAACAAACAAGAAAGGAATTACAATGGAATAGTAAAAAGTATTTGGTTTACACTTATGAGGGGTTAACAAAGGGTTAGAGGAATAAGAAAACAGCTGAGACTAATACAAAATGAGTAATATTAGTAAATCTAACCACATCAGTAATTACATTCAACATAAATCGACAAAACCAAAGCTCGGGCAACTATGGCTGGCAGGCCAAAAAGAGCCTACTGCCTGTTTTTGTAAATAAAGTTGTATTGGATCACAGGCTTATTCATTTACTTATTAGCTCTGTCTAATTTCATGCTACAATGGCAGTATTAAGTAGTTATGACAGAGACTGATCCCCAAACCTGAAATACTAGTCAATACAGTAAATTAGCCAACTCCTGGACTAAACAGTCCAATCAAAAGGCCGATATTACCAGATAAGACTTTTTAAAAAGCAACTATACGCTGTATACAAGAAGTACATTTTAAATACAAAGATACAGGTTGAAAGGAAAATGATGGAAAATCCAGAAATAAACCCATGCGTATACAGTCAACTAATATTTTACACGGAGCCAAGAATACTCATGGGTATAGTCTCTCCAGTAAATGGTGCTGGGAAACCTGGATATTCATGTGCAAAAGAATGAAGCTGGACCCCTATTTTACATTACTCACAAAAGGTAACTAGAAATGGATTAAAGACTTAGCTATGAGACCTAAAATGTAAAACTCCTAGATGAAAATATAGAGAAAAACTCCTTAACATTGGTCTTGGCAATAGTTTTTCAGCTATGACACCAACAGCATAAGCAACAAAACAAAAATAAAAAAGTGACTATGTCAAACTAAAAAGCCTCTGCACAGCAAAGGAACAACAAAATTAAAAGGCAACCTATGAATGGGAGAAAATATTTGCAAACCGTGTATCTGATAAGGGGTTACTCTCCAAAATGTACAAGAATTCATAGAACTCAGTAGCCCAAAAACAAAACACAAAAAAAGCAAATAACACAATTAAAAAAAGAGGGCAAAGGACCTAAAAATACTTTTTTCCAAATACAAATGGCCAATACGGACATGAAAAGGTGCTTATCACTAACCACCAGGGAAATACAAATCAAATCCACGATGAGCTATAGCCCCTCACCTGTTAGAATGGCTGTTATCATATAGACGAGGTACGTGTTGGTGACCCTGTAGGGAAAGGGGACCCCTCACACACTGCTGGTGGAATGTAAATTGGTGCAGCCACTGTGGGAAAGTGTGAAGATTCCTTAGAAAATTAAAAATAGAACAACTATACAATCCAGCAATCCCACTCCTGGGTATATATACAAAGGAATTGAAATCACTACCTTGTCATATATGACCTTCATTATGTTATTCTGTTATTCTATGTCCAATTTGTTAAAGAGTTTTTATGATGGAAGGATTTAAATTTTGTCAAAAGCTTCTTCTACATTGATTGAGACCATCATCTCGTTTTTATCCTTCATTCTGTTTATGTGGTGTACCACAACTGTGTGCACTCCCCCATGCTCACACAATCATATAGCTATTGCTTATATATTTTCCTTTGGTCATCCATTTTTTCTTTAATGAGACTGTTCATATACTTTCTGGAAAATGCCATTTTGTCTCAGTGATATCCTGTGGACATCCCTTCCAGTCAAACATCAAGTGCTAAGAGATCATCCTTTATTATGATTAGTATTCAAAACACAACTTCAGTCTGAGGAATTGTGTCTTTTCTAATTCTGGAAAATTGTTTTTCAAATATTGCTTCTCCACAATCTCCTGAGACTCTCCTCAGAGCATGTCCTAGCTTTTTAATTCTTCCTCCAAGTTCTGCAATACCTCCCTATTTTTTTTTCTCTGTATGCAAGGCTCTGGCTGAATTTTTCAGTACTTATTCTGTAATTCATCAGTTCTCTGCCTCTGTCTAATCTGGGCGTAATCCTATCTTCAGAGGTTTTTTTTTATTTCAATGACCTTATTTTTCACGTCCAAGATTTCTAATTGGTTGTTCTTTTTTTGCCTCTTCTGTTTTGTTCATAATTCTGTGTATCTTCATTTCCCTCCTGAGTTTCCTAAGCATACTTTAGTTTTTATCAGACTGTTCTATGAAATCAATTTCCTCTGAAGTGAATTCTAAATATGACTTGGATAACTTTCTGTTCACAGAATGCAGCTCCTATGAAGGTGCTTAGTGCTCCTGGCCTCAGCCTCCCATCTGTATGGATCTCTGTGAATAGCTGTCACCCCAAAGTGCCCGAATTCCCAGGGGCTGCTGCTTAGTTTCTTTACCAAGGTTTTCAGCCCTTCTCTCCAAACCCTGTCTGCTGCATTTTTGGTCGTGGGAGTCGTTTTCCTTCGAGTCTGGCAATGCCCCTTCACTCTTCGTTCTGTGTTCTTGACTGTGGCTAATGTACTAAGTTTATCCTGTAGGTGGAGATGATGTGTCAAATGTATTGTGTCAACTTGACTAATCATTTTTTAACAGCTACTAAAACTCCATAGCACCCAAACACTCCCAGGCATTTCTGGTAAACAGCATATGCTTAAATTTAGTATTTTTACTCAATCTCACAATATTTGTTTTCAGTTGGAGCATTTGTCTATTTATATTACACATAGATTTATATCTACCATTATCCACTATTTGTCTCCTTCGTTCTTTACTTGTTTTTTTGCCTTACTTCAATATGCCAACAAAGTTCAATGAGAAGCAGAGTGCTGAGGTGGAGCTGGGGTGCAAGAGTTTATGGGGGCTTGTTACGGCTTCACTTTGTTCTCCTCAGTTCTTGTCCCTGCCAAAACAAAGAATTGAAAGGCAGAGACACAATAGTAAAGCAGGGGAAACTTTTATTTGAATACACCCCAAGAGAAGAGTGGGCCGGAGTCAAGGTAGACAAAGGCCTCGATCTGTTATGTGGGAGGCCTATATATTGCATTCTGGCCAGGAGGTGCCTCTTTGACTGACAAGGTGGGGTTATTTGACTGACAGGTCTACCTGTATAGACATCCCTCTCAGGGTGCATGTCTTTTCTCACGATGAGGTGTGTTTTGGGCAATTCTTAGCTCTGTTCGGTTGTGCCCATGTTGGGACTTGGTTGGGGAGGAAGTTATCTCCCTGCAGAGCCTTGGCTGTCATTACACAGGACTCCTTACCTGGGCAATTTGGGCAGCCTTTCCTTTGAACCTTGTCTCCCCCTTTTCTGGTTGCTCCTATCTTTCTAACATTAACAGGGTGTTAACAGGATTAACACCATGTAAGGAAAGGGGAGGAAATAGGACTGGATAGGGGTGCTGTCAAACCATGACTCAGATCTGGTAAAGCTTCCCAGTCCCATAAGGCATTTCAGAATGATGATTGCCCAGTATTACAAATACCAAATCATTGTGTTGTATACCTGACACCAACGCTATGTCAATTGTACCTCAGTAAGTTTTTTTAAAGGAAAGATTGCCAAGTAGAACAGTTCCATATTGGACTGAAATGGCGAAGCCCACATACCACCTCTGGCTCACCACTGAAGGTCGGGTGGCACCCTGATAAAACCTTGACTGTGGGTCCCACCACCTTGCTCCTTCAGTGTCTCCACTGTGAAGCTCAGTCAGCCCTGCAAGGAACTAACAGGTGGATACTGTCACCTAATGACATTGTGCGGTTGTCATCCTTTCTGGAAGAAGCCACGGACTCAGCCGTTCCTGTTCCTGGTGCTGCATGGATCGCCTTGGGAAGCATCTCCTCCCAGGCCTTTTGTGTGGGAAACTTCGAAAGCAAAAAAGGAGGCTGAATTACACATCATTGCAGTAGTCAGGGGGCCACAATGGTCCCCATCAGCTCCCTCCTCCACTATGCACTCCAAACTCCCCTACTCAACTACCATCTTTCTTTCATCATCCCTATTGAAAAGTAACACATCTATCAAAGGGAACATCTCTCTCAGCTGCTTTTAGATTTTCTTGTGGTTTTAGACATTGCTAGTTATCGTTCTCTGTATTTATTCTCCTTGGCATTCATAAAGTTTCTTGAATCTGTAGTGTAATGTTCTTTGGTTTTGGAAAATTCCTGTTGTAGTCTCTTCTTTCTACTCTGTCCTTTCCTTCTGGAACTCCAGATACACGTACGCTGTATTCATACTTTTTCCTACATTTCTCTTAGGTGCTTTTCTGCATCTTCCATTCTTTTCCTCTCCATACATGGGACAGTGTCAAGCTTCCTTCATAGCTCTTAACAACCCCAAACTTCTGACTTCACTACCCTATAACGCTGCTGCAAGCTCTGAAACTTTCTGACGGGCCTCGTGTCACACAATCAGTAGGTCACAGGGAGAGTGGCACTGAGTCCCAGGTGTCCTTCAATGCATTTCCTTTCACCCTAGGATGTTGGCCCTTGGAGCACCTGCAGCCTTGTTTGCTCTCCAGTACCTTCACACTTAGCTTTCAAACTTCTGTTGTTGGCAGGATATTTAATCTAATAAAATCACTCTTAACAGCTGGGAACTGAAGCCCCTTTCCTTGCATTTCTAAGAATTATGTTCAGCTGCTGTATTTAGTTTGAAGCAGTCTCTTAACCATACACAATGCTTTCAACTTTATTTTTTTAAATTTATTTTGATATCATTAATCTACAATTAAATGAGTAATATTATGGTGATTACACTACCCCCTTCATCAGGTCCCCCCACCAACCCCATTACAGTCACTGTCCATCAGACAATGCTTTCAACTTTAAATTCTGCTTTGCCTGATATATTTTTTTGTTCATGCTTCCCTTGATTTTTCTATTTTCAGCTTTTGCAACTTTTATGACTTTCACGTAAACAACATTATTATTGGGTTTTATTTTCAACCCATCTGACAATCTGTCTTTTAAAAAAGAAAATCTAGATTTAGTGTAACTTATATCTTTTATTTTTCTGTTTGGGAGAATGGCTAGGGGAACCTATTTCTCTGCACCCCAAAGTTAATAAGTGTGAAGTAGGACTTGGGAGGCACATGGAGAAAATCTAATTAGAAAGTCTAGCTTGAGATGTGTGGCTACATGGGCTTGCTAATTAATACCTCACTCCTCAGAACTACATACCTAATGACTGGCACAGCTGGACAACCACAGGTCTTGTCCTGAGGGACACACAGCTTACACACAGACCACAGCCCAGAGCATGCACCTCTGGAGGCCACACATGCCACGAGTGAGCATGGGAGGTGCTGAAGCAAAAATACAGATCCTCTCCAAATTAATCAGATAAACACTCTAACCTACCCAAGTGGAGATGAGATAGAGAGGGGCCAAGAGTGGTACTCTAGCATTAAGATCCCACAGAGAAGCATGTGGCCAGGAGAAAGAACAATTACCTCTATTACTCAGTGGTTGACCCTTTAGCCCATTAGACTTAACCATTTAGCCCTGGTCCACCATGGGCGTGGCAGTCCCCCAGGGGAAGGACAGCAGAGGTGGGACAGCTCTGCTCCACCCCCACTGCCACTCCCTCAATGCAAAGAGCTGCCCCTTGAGTTTCTTCTGTGACAAGAGGTGGGTTGGAGTTTCAGTGAAGACAATAAATACTGCTCCCTTCAAACCCTGTGAAGCACCCCTCTGGGAAGTAAGACACAGCTGACAAATGGTTTCAAAATATTTGTTTTATTAATGAACCTGTCTTGAAGAACATGGTTTGGGTATTTCCTAATACTTGATCTCTGGGTTAAGACAATTACCCTCTTGGTCACAAGCAGCCCTGAACAAATGCAGATCGCTCCCTGGACAAGGACAAAAAGCCGTCTACATGGGAAGGGTAATCCAGATGTACCTTCTCCATGGGCAGGCAAATCCTAGCTAGGGCCTAGAAAACACTAACCTAAGCCTGCTCAGATCCTACTCCCAAATCCACCAGGACTGCCTCTTCTCTTTTGCTGGGAGGAATGGCAATTTCCTGATAACCATGGGGCATGGGGATACGTCCTAATGTTTTATTTTTCTCCCTTTCCTTATCTTTTAAAGATATTAAGGTACAAATTACAAAATGCATAGGTTTTAATAGAGTTCATTGAGTTTTGACAAATGTGTATACTCAAGTCAACACCACCACAAACAAGATGGATTTCCACTACCCAGAAAGTTTCCTTGTGCCCCTTTACAGCTGAGCCCTCACTCTTCCTCTTCAGGAGCAAACCTTGCCCCATGCCCAGCACCATCAATCAAGTTTGGCCAGCTCCATTGCTTCCTGCAAAGACAGTGAGTGGGCACTGACACCTTGCTCCAGTAGCTCCACCTGCTCCCTGATGGTCACATGTATGTTGCATTTATCAGTTAATTCCTGTTTATTGTTGAGTGGTAGTCCATTCTGTTAACATACCTGCTTATCCATTTTCCTATTGCTGACATGTTTTTTATTTTGTCATTATGGATAAAGCAACAGTAAACATCCTTGTCTACCTTTTGTGGATGTATCTTTTCATTTCTCCTGGGTATCTAAATTATTAAGTCTTAAGGCATAAGTATAACTAATTTAAAAACACAAAAAACTTGCCCAACCAGTTTTCCAAATTGGAAATACCGCTTTCAATGGGAATGTGTGAGTCCTAATGGGTCCACATTCTCATCAGCATTTGGCATTGCTGGTCTTAATTCCAGCCGTTCTGACAGATGGGAAACTGGGTCCTTTTGTGGTTTTGATTTGTATTCTCTCATGACAGATGACACTGAGCAACTTCTCATGTTTTTGGTCACTCATACAGCTCTGTGATGACTTCAAGTCTCTTGCCTTGTCATTAAATTGGGTTTTTCATTGTAGTTTTGATTTGCATTTTTCTGTCTTTAAGAGTCCTTTGTCAGGACACAGAGATTATTATTTCCTTCCTGGCAGTCCATGCCCTGTTCATTTTGAAGAGCAAAAAATCTAAATTTTGATGAAAGCCCAAGTTTTTTTCTTCTGTGATTAATCTGTACTTTATCCTAAGAAACCTTTGCCCATTCCAAAGCTCTTTGTTTTCTTCTAGATATTAACTGCTTAATCTTCATAACCTAAGATCTATTTAGGATTAATTTTTATGTATGGTGTACAGCAATTTAAGAGTCTGGGTTCATTTCTTTCCATACCAATATCCACTTGCTGGTCACTGGCTGAAAACTTTCCTTTCGTCACGTAATTGCCTGGCACTGTTGTTGAAAATCAACTGACCATGTATTTGTGGGCCTATTTCTGAATCCTCTTCCACTTCATTGATCTATTTCAGGGGTTGGCAAACTTTTTCTGTGAAAGGCCAGCCGGTACATATTTCAGGGTTTGTAGGCCATATGGTCTCTGTTGCAACTATTCAACTCTGCATGAGAGCAGCCAATTGGGGGTTGGGTCCAGTTAGAAGTGGGGGCGGTCCCACAAGTCACTCAAAAGTCTACTCCTATTAGCTTATCAAATTTAACTGCCACATACACGCCGGCCTGTGTCAGAGCTCTTCTTCTGTGTACTGTCCATCGATCTTTGTCTACTGCTATGCCTCTAACACATTCATTGCACTTCCGGCTGCTGAACATGCAATGCACTGGTCTCTACGCACTGCTCTACTTTGAAATCTGATTGTCAAAATCTAAGCAAAAAATACCAGAACGATTTGATTGGGAATGTGCTATAACAATAACAGCTAATATCAAGTACTCACATAGTCAAGCATCGTTCTGTTATATATTTAATGTGTTACACTTAATCGTCACAACTCTGTCATTTGCTAGCTGGGCATCCTTTAAAAAAATGACTTGACCACTATGTAATAAGGATGGGCACAGGATCCAAAGACAGGAAACTGGAAGAATGAACACAGGCTATGGAAGGAGTCAGGCAATCTGAGTCCTTAGCTCTGTTATCACAGTGCAAAAGCAGCCACTGCATGTATTAACAAGTGGGCTCAGCCGTGCTCCAATGAAGCTACTGGTATAAGCAGGTGCTGGGCCAGAGCTGGCACGTGGGATGTAGCTTCCTTGAAACAGACAACTGATGGCCATCTGAATGGGAGGAGAATTGGGAACAAGCAACTGTCATGTGGCAGCATGTCCTCAACATCACCATGACACCTGAGAAATAGCAGATGGAGGACGAACCATCTGAAGACGAGTCTACAGGAGGAGACTGCATACCTGTGTCAGGCACTGCTTGCTCTAGGCGTCTGGGTCACAGTGGTATGGCTGGTGTCCTCTTGGCTCAGTGTGGCTCAGCCTCCCTTGCTCGGGATAAGATATACAGCACTGGAGCCAATGTCAGGAAGTGTGGCCCACTACACATCAACAGTGGTCCTCTCATTATAGTCCCCACATCCTGTCTTGCTACTAAAGCCCAAGCAAGGTACAAGAGATTTCTAGAAACAAAGAATCAGGCTTTATTTTTGTTGTTATTTTTAATACAGGTATTGTACTGTAGACATCTGTTAGTCTCACGATTCAGTATGGCCAATATACAGACCCGGAAGTGGAAACTGAACCAGTGTCCTTGCTCCTGGCCCTTGCTGGCTTCCTCCACCCCAACAGATGAGGTTCTGTCCACGTGTCCTTTCCCTGCCACACAAGACAAGCAACGCAAAACACTACCCCAAAGAAAATTCCCCAATGCTCTTTGACCAGCAGAAGGTGGGATGAAGTAAGACACTGTGTTACCTTGGATGGAGAAGCCAACCAAATCCACACGAAAGGAGGCAGCGCAGGCCACCCCTGGAGCCACGCCCTGGTGGCAGCTGGCAAATCCCTCCCCCGGGTGAGACATGAGTGCATCACCCAGCAGCAGTCCCCGAGGTCCTGTGCCATGTAAGTCAGCATCCAAGACGAGCAAGAGGAGCCTGTCCTTCGACAGTGCCAGGTTCCAGAGGAGGACCCCGAGGACAGTCTCTTCTGAGGAGCTCACACAGAAAGGGTTCCTGAGGAGGCGTGCAGAGGCCAAGCGCGGCACCCCGGCCAGCTGTCCCAGGGTGCACTGCTGATTCCGCTGGCCTCAAGTGCGAGGTCTGCCGCGGTAAACCTCACAGAGTTTCTATACCATTTACAATGGAAAAGTAAATAAGAAATAAGGCATTAGACATCTGATTCTTTTATTTCCATATGCAATGTCATGGTTAGGCACGCTGCTTGGGATGCTACTTCTAAAAAAATCGTTGGCCATTTTTCAGAATATCCTTTTGGTTTTAAATACTGGTCAGGAAAAACAAATGATGTAAAAATACGTGAATAATTTTCTATTACAGAAATGAAAAACTGATTTGCATCTAAAAGTGCAAGAGGTGAAGTAATTTAAACCCTTTCACCAGACAATATGGCAATATACAATATATTGCTTCAGCTGTTTGAGAAGGCTGTGATGTATCTTTATATTGACATAGAAAATTATAAATTACATTGAATTAGTATCCATAATCACTATATATATACACAAACCAGTTCTAAAAAAAATACACTGGTTTAGAATTTACGAGTGAAAACCTCACAAGGTACAGTAAAACAATGGACATGCTTAGGTGCCGATTTCAATTTCTAGCTGTAACACTAGCCTGCAGAAAAAACGGGCTCCAATTCCATCAGCAGCACGAACATTTCCCCACTGACTTGCCTAATGTGACTTACGTTGTTAAGTATGCAGACTGCTCTGAAATGTTCATTGGTGACGCTTGATAAAAAGGTAAATTTTGTTGAATGGGTTAAAAGGCAGATGAACTACCAAAACAAAACAAAAACAAGAACAAGAAACAAAAAAACCCAAACCACAAGCCATGTACACTCCAGATATTCTAGTGTTTCACCTGTAGGAATAATCATTTCAAGCAAACAAGACTTTTAACAGAACATTATGGCTTTACAATGACATCGTTTTATCAACTAAGTTGCAGCAATAAATACTTAATCTCTACCAATAGACTTACATTTTTTGATCCATTTAAAACAATACAGAAAACAGTTACTAATCAAAAACTGGTTATAAAAAGAACACCAAATATTTCTTATTCAAAACCACTTTTGTAAGTCAGAACACCCAATAGAACACTTCGAGGGCATGTCAATCCTCTAACTCCTTGCCAATCTGGAAGAGAAACGGATTCAGAATTTTGTACAAGGTGAAAAATGTATGAAAACTGCCTAATACTTTGGTCACACTAATAATTGTCAAATAGTTATGTTCCAAATACAATAGATCTGTGTATTCACTTTTATAAAACTATTCTTACAGCCATTTTAACTATAGCATTACTACTATTATTACATGGGCAGCAAGATCTTTTTCACAGGCTACCCATTATTTAGAACAATACAATATAAACATACGCAAAAATTCTTGGTATTTGTCAATGTGCAATATTTTCACACTTCTGAATTTCTCTGTACAATGATTTAGAATCTGAATATAAAGGTTGCTGGTCCTGATCCCTCGCAGAGTGTGTGCAGCGTGGCGGCCCGGCCGGCTGCAGGCGAGGCCTCCTGAGCCCCTGAACGGTGGCAGCCTGCGGTCCACAGTGGCAGCCACTCGTCATACAGGGCCATTAACTGACGTGTCGCCTGGCAGTCCTGGCTGGCCAGTCCTAGAGTAAGAGACACACATCTGAGGCACTTCAAGCAGAAACGTAAGACAGAAAATTAACTTTGCTTAGCTCCTTGAGAGTGGAGAACATTCATTTGAACACTGTGCAGTGCCTAATGCAAAGCCTGGCACTTAGTAGTAACCTAATGAACTGCTTCACAAATGAATTTTTCTAAAGCGCCAGTGAATCTAACTGAATAGCATCTAAGCTTCACCTGGGGCTTTGGCTGCTGAGCCATTCAGCAAGGGCTATAAAAGAGCAGGGGCCCCATGAAGCCACCCACCTCACTTCCTAGGAGGCCAGGTATAGATAGGTTAGTGGTTTTTAAATGGTTTCTCTTGGAGCCTTCTGGAGCTATATGCTTATCCTTCCTTCAAAACAGCTTTTTATCTATTCTGTATATTGGAATCTACATAAAGGTTAACTTGAAAGATGACTCTGCTACTGAGAGAGGGCGATGAGAAGAAGAAAAAAGTTTGTGAACAGGACCCACTGTTGACAACAAAGACGCACACTGTAACAGATGGGCTCCCACAGCAAGTACTAGGGGGAAAGTTGGCAGGGAGGGCATGGTGGGACAAAGTAGTGATGGAATATACAAATCCCACCCTCCGGCCAAAATTACAACCTGGGCACAGAGGATGTTCTTGACAGTGCTACCCAAATTTTATGAAGTAGATATAGAGCATACTTCATATGGGAAGCATACAAGTCCTTTTGAACCAGCATTCAAAATCTGCAAACAGAACACTTCAGATACCTGCTGTCATGACAGAGAACCAGGAAATTGGCTCCACACACACACCACACTCTACTTACATTTGGTGATGTCTCCATACATCACAGAGACATGGGACCCAAGAGCTCTGGAACCACACATAACCGGCACATATCTTGCCTTTACCACTTACAAGCTGTGTGATCTTAAGTAAATTTCTTAACCTCTCTCAGTTCAGTTTTATCCCCCTGTTAACAGGGGGACAATAATCCCCCATAGGGGTTAGTAAGTATATAAGGTGTGCAAAGTGCTGGGCACACTGGCTAGCACAGATACCTTACATGCTTGATAAACTGTAGTTAAAAATAAAATTTTGTGGTCATGTGCATCTTTACGTGCAACAGTGCACACACACCTGTCAGTCCAAAGTATCTCAGCTACTCGGTTGTGACAGGAACCATGTGGAGAAGACTGCAAAGGAAAAGCCCCAAATGACTATCTTTACCTTCAGCACTGCCATGAACTGTTTTTAGAACACAATTGTAACAGTCAGACCACTTTGCCTTGCCCTGACTGCAGCTCAAATGTCCCCTTCCCTGAGGCCTTTCCCCATGACCCCAAGATGACCGCCTCTCAACCAGCTGCACTTGTTCCTCAGTAGCACCTCTTTCCACATGCCCCTACTTCACCTGTGTGTCTGTTTTGCTACTGCTTCATCACCAGGCCTGGACCTGTGGCTGCTACACTCAAGTGTGCGTTGGACAAAGGGAGGACAGACGGACAATTGCAGAGAGAACATGGTGTCCCCTCCTCTGCCATTCGCTCTCCCTGACCATTTAGTCCTGCAGGTTGAGAAGGCAGAGCTCTTCCCACCAGATGTTTCTAGGCAGAGAGAAGAGCAAGTCTGCCCTGGAGACAAACAATTCCACATTCCAGAGAGCCAAGGAAATGACCTCGTATCCTCCTGCACCATTCAGGCCAGAGAAACCAAGAACAGACTCCTGAACAACTATTCCAAATGGGGCAGATTCAGATGACTGCTATCAACAGAAAGGAAATTTACAGGTGGACATAAGGGAGATGACATAACAGATTAGGAATTAGACCTACAAAGGACCTTTTAAAAAAACACATATTGTAAATCCCAGGCGAAAAAGATGATACGCCCAAACCCTTAGAAACACAGCTGGGTTCCCCCAAAGCTGGAATGTCATCCGCCACTCCTCCCAAAGCCTTCACTAGAGCTACGCATGCTCCAACAGTTCTTATAATAAACTAGTTTTACATGCAAAACAAAAGAGAAGAAAAAACCCCAAAGCAAACTTCTTATTCTGGATGAAATTTCCATGAAACAAAAGCAATACAGAATGTACAGGTTTGCTGACTGGTGAACACAGAGTGCCCCCTGCTGGTTCCCACTGGTTAGGTCACCCCCTAAAATGTCGAGAAGATTTGCGGGATGGGGGTTGGTGAGGGGAAAAAGCACAACTTCTCTAAAATGGCTTTAAAGGTTCCTTTATTCTTTATGGAAGGAATATACAGACTTACATACATTTAACAAAAAAATTGAACTCTACAAAGTGCTGAGCCAAGTTCCCTGTGGCACAAGGGCAAAGCCTCATCTTCTCACGTGAGCTACCCTTCAGACCACCGGCTCAGCCTAAGCAAAACACAGCTAGGAAGAAGACATCACATCCCAAATCACTCAGCTCTGGCAGTGGCGTATCATACTTAATCAAAACAAGGTGAAACTTTGCAAAAGCAAAACTGAACAGGGGGTCACCTAAGACGCAAGAATATCTAGCTACATATGTGACAGGGTCTCCAGGAAAAGTTCTCCCAGTGTCCCAGGGGCGTGTCTGAGCACCAGGAACTGCTTGTACCTGGTGGCTGGGTGACTTTTCAGGGCCCCTGACAATGTGGCTGCCACGGCCAAGGGACCCCAATCCTGAAGGGTATCAGCTCAATTTAGCACCCCTTCTCAGAAAGGGCGGGGGCAACACCAACATCAGAGATCCTTCCATTCCCAGTCATTTCTCAAAGAGCCAGTGAGGGTACTGAATCTCCAAACCCAGTCAGTTTTCGGCTTCTGGGTAAAGGGATAAAGTGCTGCTTCTAAGTTCTCAGCTCAGTCACCCTGATTACATAAGACGGAGAAAATGCTACTGTGCTAAGTCACCAAATGCTGTGTGACCCCCTACCCCTACCCCTCCAGCCCCCAAGACGCTAACTTCCCTCCAGTCTCCCAGGAGACAACAGCAAAAGCCAGAGCAGGGCCTGGGCAGGAGCTGAGGCGGCGGGCAGTTACCTCGGCTCTGCACTACTGCTGGGGGGCCGGGGGCCTGTGGACTTCACCTCTGCCGCTTCAGGGATCTCCTCCACGTCTTTACAAGCAGCATCCTGAGAGGTAGACACTTTTCCTTCCTCGCTGCAGTAGAGAGATAACAGGCAGCATCAGATACCGCAGGCACCAGAACGCAGAGGAGGAGGGTACATGCGGGTGGCTCTGGGATCATGACTGCAGGGCGTCACAGCCCTGGGGCCGAGCATGCTCAGGTGAGGGGCCACAGGCAGTGACTGGGAAAGCATGGGAGGAAAGGATCACACACAGGGGGAGCCAAAAGGGGCAATGCGATGCAGCTGGCGTCTGGCAAAGGACGGTCCCGCACCACTGTACGTACCGATAGGATTTCAACACTCTGAAGCCAAGTGTGCAAAACAGAAAAAGAAATGTACAAGAGTTTCAGAATACCCCTACAAATGAGGAATTTGGGGGATAACATGCCCACGACCACACAAAAGAAAACTGCAGACTTGGTGAAGGTGTCAAATGAACCTGTTTGAAGGAATGAGCCTTTGGTTAAACTGTTTTGCTCTCAGGGTTGAGCCCACTGTCTACACCGTCAGCAGGACAGACCCCCAAGAGCCTGCTGAATAATGTCCCATGAGCAGGGTGCCACATGGCCTGAACCAGGACTGACCTTCTCGAATCGCCCTGTGACAAGGTGGAAAAGTGCCCACACCAGGAAGGAAGAGGGCCAAGGACAGCAGGTGGAATGGGTGAACTGGCTCCTGAGGGCCCGAGGGCAGCAAAACGGACACAGAAGGGCTGCTCCCCTCACAAGGCTCTTGGCAGACAGATAAGTGGCCCTGGAGGCTGTCTGCAGGCTGGACATTCTGACTGCTGCCTGCTCTGCCTGGGTTTCCTGCGCTGACACACCAGGAGAGGTTGGGGCCTGTGCTGAATTTGCTTATGAAAAACCTAATTTTAGGATGATTTCTCAGGTGGCTTTCAGATGAATTACAGGCAATTGATGAAGTGGAAAATGAACTGAAGGGTAAAGATCTGCTGACAATCCGAGTTACCTGGTTCATTCCTCCTCCACCTCATCCCCACTTTCCCCTCCCTGCCCACCAGGGCGGCCACCCGATGCCCTCAATATGTACTACTTAGATTCCTGTAAAATGCAGAGTCACTATCTCTGTGAGCTGAGTCACAGCTGGCACTGCAGCGCACACCTCGGGGTGCCGGTCTAACCCAGCACTGTCTGGGCAGACCCACCTGAGGCTGCTGGCCGTGGCACAGTACCCCACGGCGCACTCCTCCCCACTCTGCCTGGCTTCCCAGCAACCCCCACCAACTGCCCTCCTCCTCCATGCCCTCTGCAAAAAATGCCGCAACGAACACAACCGTCCATGGCCCCAGTGGACCTGCTTGCTGGGGCATTTCTCAGCGCTTTACACCAGAGTGGACAATACTGGCAACCTCCTGATCCTCAAAGAAGCCCTTGCTATTGTCTGTGATGGCTGCCCATCTGCATCCCCACTGGCAGGGCAGCAGGGCCCCTGTCCACACTCGGCACCAGCCACCTCTCTGATCCCCGCTAGTCTAGTAAGAGGTGGCTCATTAACAAGTAAGTTTCAAGCACCTCTCACTTTTGTAGGCCTTTTGTGTTTCCTTGTCTGTAAATGGACTATTGATATGTTCTGCCCATTTTCTGACTTGGGTTTTTTATCTTCTCCTTACTGGTTTATAGGAATTTCCTGAATATCAAAAGTTAGTTTCTTGTTGATTTAAGTACTGAAAGCTCTTTGCCCTTTGATCTGTGCCGTGTGTCTTTTAATTCTGCCTATAGAACTTCATCGACCAGAAGCTCTTAACTTTGATGTGATCCAGTTCTATTCCTTCCATTAGGGTTTATGCTTCTGATGTTTTATTCTTAGAAGGAAGTCCTTTTCTGCCCACAAGACTGAAAGATACATTGCATTTTCTTTTAACGACCATAAGATTCTGGCCACATCCTGTAGCCCTTGTGCATCATTTTTCTCATGTGGAAAGTGGGGCAATAACCACTGTATTTCCCATATGGGGTCCCTGAGGGAAATAAATGAGTCAATACTGTGAGTGTTTGGAGAGCAGTGCCCAGCACACACACTCCTGTCCTGTCCTTCAGTCTCTACTCTGCCCAGAGGGCCTTCGCACGCACAGCAGGTTCCCCCGTTCCCTCATTGGAGCCAGCCTCCCCACCCACCACCCACTAGCCATCCCTGTTGTCACTGAGCTGTCTCTTTCATCACACTGGCCCCTGTAAACTATTTGTGTGCTAACATCACACAGTTTTAATTATTCTGACTTTGAAACATGACTCAACATCTGCCAGGACAAGCCTCTTATTTAATCTTCCTTATGGTTCTCTAAGCAATCTGGGAGCCTTTATTATGCCACATACACTTTATATTTATCAAGTGCCTTAAAAAAATCCAGCTGAAATTTTGATTAGACTGCATTAAACTTAAAGATCAATTTGGTGATGACAGACATCTCTGCAGCACTGAGCTGTCCCTTCACAACATATGGTGGCCTCCACTCGTCCAGGCCTGCTGCTATGGCTGCTTCCCTCGGGCACTCTTACATTTTCTCTACAGGTATTTGGGTTAAGATAATTCCTGAACAACTTATAGTTTGATGCATTTTGTGACTGGTACTCTGCCTTTTGTCAGACATCCTGGTTGCTTACTACTGATGTACAGGAAGGCTACTGAGTATTAATAATGATCTCTTACCCAGAAGCTTTGCTGAACTTATTAGTTACAAAAGTTTGCTCCTGACGTGGCTGTAGCTGATCATCTGTATCTGTAAATAATAACAGGTTGATCATTTCCCGCCGGTCTTTACCTACACCTTTCTTTCTTTCTTTCCTCATAGTACTGCTCAGGAGTGACTGTGCCTATGCGTGGCAGTGGTCATGGGCTTACATCCTTATTTGTTCCCTACCTTCAAGTGCATGCACCTAAAACTCCATTAACTATCATTTCTGCTGCAGTATTTTGGCACTGAACTTCTATTTTTACCAAGTTAAGGAAACCTACTTTTACTCCTGCATGCTCAGTTTTAATCATAAACAGGTATGGAACTTTATTGAAAGCTTCATCAAAAATATCAAATTATTTCCTTTCAGTCTTTTAATGTATGGTGAATTATGCTGCCATATGTTCCTGATGGTGAACCACCCCTGAAGTCCAGGGATCAACTCTAAGTGATCATTATGAATTACTTTTAATATGCTGTTGGATTCAGTCAGCAAATACTTTCTATAGGATTCTGCATTTAGTTGGCTTGTAAGTGACATAAGCTGATCATTTTCTATAATTATCCTTCTCTGGTTTTGGAATTAAGATTTCACTGCCTTGTAAAAAGATCCAGGCAGTTTTTGCACTCTTCCTATTTTCTGCAACTACTTAAGATAGGAATGAGTAGGCTCATATGCATGAAGCAGCACCAAATCCTCCCTGCAGCCTGCACATCCCATTTACTTGTGAGGCCACTTCCTCTGGTGTTGGTTTGCTCCTTGTTTGCCTCCACACATAATGGCTTATTTGCATCCTCTGTCATCTTTAAAATTATTAGATTGTCTGTCTCTTTCGTACAGATATGAGGCCCTTGCTCTGTCCTGCTATGGACTCTTTCTTTGCTGGTTATACCTTGTATTTTCATTTAATCATGTCTTTTGGAATACCAGAAATTAAATAAAGTCAAACTTATCAATCTTCTTTTCTGGTTTGGCTTTTTTATGGTAGAAAAATGCTTAACCTCCAAATTATAAAGATACTCTCTTATGTTGTTTTCTGAAAGCTGTGTAGTTTTCCCTTTCATATTTATGCTGAGACAAAGATTTTTTTCCCTCTACAATTTATACTATTTATAAGTCCATTTTTCCCTCACTAAATTAAATGTCATTCTAACATGTATCAAGGTCATGGAAGTGAATGGGGCTCTATCTGTGTAACTGTGCTAAAGGTGTATCATCCCAGTAACAGCTCTGAGAGTTACGTCCTGATATTAATCTGGTGACACCCCTTTCTTTATTCTGTAAAATGATCTGGTCTTCTTAATGAGTATTGCCATTAGCTCCTCAATTTCCATGAAAAACCCAATTGGGATTTTGATGAGAAATGCATTAATTTTACAGACAAGAAATGCCACGTATATCCTCCCCTTAACAAACATGGCACATTTCCCTATTTATTTAGGTCTGTATTTTATCTTTCCATCTTAGTTATCTCACACAGAAGGGTTATCATTTTAATAAAAAAAAAGTGGTGGCACACACAGGACCTCGTGTGTTGGTTTGTAAGATGCAACTGATGTGTGTGTCCAATAAGCCTGGTTCACTTCTCCTAGTAATTTTAGTACTTGCAGATTCAACTGGAAAATTTTAGGTAGAAAATCATAACCTATCAACAATAACTATTTTGTTGCTTTGACATCTTTGTATATTGCAGTTTTTATTTTATGCTGTATTTGCTAAGACCACCAGCACAGGGCTGATGAGAAGCAGCAGTTACAGGTCTTACTGTTTGGGTCACGTCGTGAGAGGAATTTCTAACACTTCACTGCTAAGAATAAAGTCTTCTGTAGATTTTCAGTGAACACTTTTATCAGTTCCAGAGAGATACTTTCTATTCCTAGGCAAAAAAAGTTATTTCTATTCCTTTAGCCAAAAACTCATGAACAGCTTAATTTTTATCAAACAATTTTCTCCATCCACTGCTTCCAAATGGTTTTTATCCTTTTATCTGTCTGTGAATTACCTTCAGTCATCTTTACAATGATACAATATCCTCATATTCATGTGATACATTCTTGGTCATGACTTAGAAATGTTCCTGGATGTGGTTTGCCATCTTCACTTTAAAGCCTGGTGCTCACACGCCCACAAATGGCCTATAATTAGCTTTTCTCTTTCATGCTTTGTTTTGCTGTGATCTCAGCAGTGCCAGGGTCTGAGATGGTCTGTGTAACACCACGACCAGAGCTCCAGGAGCTGACTTAGCTGTGGTCTGCAAGTGCTGGTACAAGTTTTCTCATTCCTCTTTCAGTTTTAAGGTTTTAGTTTCCACTGTGATTCTTTTTTTTGACCCATAAGTTCAGAAATGAGGCTAATTTCCAAATTAATTTTAAAGCTATCATTTTGCTACTGAATTCTAAGGCTGCACTGTGTCTGGAGAAAATGATCTGCGTGATGCTGAACCTTTGGTTTTGATGGGCTGAGCTCTGCAGCCTGAATACAAGTCAATTTCTAGTATGACTCAAGATGGACATTTTTTAAAAAGCATGTATTTTGAATCCACTAGACTTAAACTATAGTCTTCTGAATACTATAGGGGGAGAGGGGTTACTGAAGGACCCAAAACTCGCCAACTCCTCATTAAAATTGACAGAGGTTTCACAGAGGTTCCGCAAAGATTCAGGCTAACATCTGAGACCACACGTTAATCAAATTAAAGATGTCACTACCAGAGGTTTCTCCCCTACTGCCCTCCTAACTACCTGCAGCTGCAGCGCGATCTGCCCGTTTACCTTTTGAAGACCGCAGTTTCTGTCTTGGCATCTACAGTGAGGCTGAGTGTTTCCTTCATGCCGCCATTCATCACTGTCTCAGTTACCTTGTCTGTGCTCTCTGCATCCTCCTCTCCATCAGAGCTGGCTTCCATGGCCACACTGCCTGGTGCTGAAAAAAACACACAGCAGACGGTTGCACAGACCACCACCAAAGAACAATGTCATCCACCTTCTGTGCAGACCCAGTCACCCCATGTCACATCTTCTGCTTGGAGGAGAGAAAAAAAAGGTATTTTGCCAATTTTGCCTGTGCCAATTCTTGGTGGGCACAGACTTCTTACAACTGCTCATTAGAGACGCGCCACAACTTTCCTCCTTAGCACAGGCCCAGTGGACCACCACAGCTTCCCCAGCAGCTTCCCTCTTCCTGAGGCCCTCCACAGCTAGGGCAGAGCGGCCTCCACCCACCAAGACCCTGGAGTACCTCGCTCCCAGCCTGTCCACTGTCCTGTCCTCACCATCCTTCCCCCTCTCACTTGTCCCACTTGGTATTTCTTTTTTAAAAGTTATTTTCTTCTGGTTCCTTGTGGATTATTTCTTTGCTCTTTAATAGGGAGCCACACTGATTACAAGCTTGGGCTCTGAAGTCAGACTTCCAGCATTCAAATCCCTACCTTTTCACTTGTAAGCTGGTAACCCTTGGGTAAGGCATCTAAGCTGTGCCTCTGTTTTCTCATGCACAATGGGGATAATTGACCCCATGCATGGAACTGCTGAGGGGAAGAATGACCAGACCAACATCTTCTTCTGGTCTTACTATTTCTCCCGGCCCCTTGGTTCTTGCACCCTCTATCCATATCCTCATTTCTTTTTCTAAGGACTTACTTCTTTCTTCCCTGAACATACTACTAATTCATGACTCCCCCCTTCACTAACTTCATCCCTCTGCCCCCACCTCTCAAAGCCCTATTCAGGAGGCTGAAAACAGCCCAGGGCCTCTGCAAGGGACAGTGCACACATTTTGAGTAATAAGACAACACACTGGATACCCCTGACCACTGCAAAGAAAACAAACAGCCCCACAGCCTCAAACACGCCCAGATGCACACACATGCTCCCGCAAAGTAAACTCAAGGGACAGAAGAACAGGGCTGGGCTTGGAATATACACAACTAATCTGGTTTCAGGGTACTGCAGGCTAAGGCATTCTTCCCAGGCCTGTTCTCTTTTCTGGACACTGACAGGACTGAATAACTGGTAACTTAGGTCCCTTATGCAACGTGAAGTTAAAGCTTGAACAGAATGCCAGGCCCACTGGCCGGGCACTTAGGTACCCTCTATACCCACCTTCGGGCTGCACTGCCAAAGCAGCCACACTGGGAGTTAGAGGGTCCATTGGCTCAGTGCTGGTTTCCATTTCCACTGGAGAATTACTCCTTAAGGAATCTTTTGTACTTTTAAAAAGAGAAAATTCGGGTGTTAGCAGTGGGCAATAGCCTTGTTACCATTATTTACAAAAACTTTTGAAAATCAGTTCCAGTTCCACTGGGGAGACACTGGCAGTTGGTCATAGATTCCAGCAGCACATGAATCCAAGTGTGGAGGGCTGCCTGAAGTGTTAGCTGAGGTGGACAGGTAAATGTTCTGCTGAAACAACAAGGCAGGAATGTGGGGACTGCTTTAAGGTTTTTGGACAGGCTCAAAATGCCCCGCCTCTCACCCTCACACTGTCACAAGGCTCCCAGGGCAGGGACAGCAGTGGTCTGCTGCATAGTGTCAGCTGTACCTATGCTGCCATTTGTACAAAATTCCTTACTTCCCTTGAGCTGAACTGCCCAGAGGGCCTGGCCCTCTAAATGGTATTTAATGAGAAAGCACAACCTATGCACAAGGGGACAGAAAGGAGCTGCTTCATCAACATTCTCGAGTGACCCAGGGCTCTTATCCTGCAGCTACAGAAAGAGAGAAAAAAGCAAGAGGTGGAAACTTCATTATCCTGCACTGGAGTTGAGTCAGTAAAAATAATTCCTAGTAGTTTGGAGAAATTTTCCACAAATCCCATTTTCACCTCTGAATAATGGCTTAGTGCTTTTACTAGAACTGCTCTAAAGCAGCAGAAAGTAGGTTGCAGCTTACTCTTTGGTTTGTCTGAGACGGTAACTGCCAGCTCCAACAGTCCGCCTGCTCGCCTATCCTGTCCACTACCAGTGCCTAGGCAAAACCATCACTTGTTAGAACAGGAAACACAACAGTCTTTCACATGGTGTGGTGGGAGGTATTTTTTCAGTGGACCACATGTGTTTTAGCACACCAAACTTAAGGCTAACAAGACATGAAATCTGGTTACCAATCAAACACTGACAATACTATTCAGGAAAATTATGAAATGATAGGTTGCTTTCATTGGGGAATAATTTAAGTAACATGACTGACAGCCATAGCTGCCACACCCCTTAATTTACAGCACTAGACTAGCTGTAAATCCAACACGAGTTCAGAGTATCTGTTAAATGCAAGACCCATTGGGCATTTTCCCGTAGCGCTCCACACACAGGTGCCTGGCAGGAACCTTGGCTCCCCCTGGCCCTAGTCTCCTCAATGCTGCCTGACAGCTCAGTGGGGCCAGGAAAGCCCGGGAGACACCACCTTGGTCAGCACTCAGCTAAGTGACTTCCTGGGGGCCACATCTTCCTGGCTGCTTTGTTCCTCCCCTACCCCCTTTTCCAGTTCATCCTGAATGAAGGGAAGGAGGAGGGGTGGTCAGTCGTGTAACTCATGGCTGTGTCAGTATCTCCCCTTGCAGACCTTAATCCTGGTGAAGGTACTGCCTTCATCTCCAAAGGGCAGCAAGGTGACCGACAAGGCCGAGAGCAAACACACGCTGCCTGCAGTTGTCCCGCAGGGAGGTGAGAGAGCAGGCACATGCACGCTTACCTCAGGGAAGCTGTGAACTGGGAGAAGGAAGCCCAGCCCGCCTCTTTAGTTGGCATTGGTTCCTCTGTGCTCCAGACGTCAGACCCCACAGAGTCCAAGGGAGCACCGTGGGTTGTCTCCATGGGGACATCGAAGTTGGCTGACCAGTTGGGTGCTGAAAAGAGGGAGGAATTTTGTTTTTTGACTATGTCAGTAGTTTAATGTTAATACAAGGTATTTTTCAGTAACAGATTCAAAATGATGAGAAAGATCAGAGCTGTGGGGAATGGTATTCCACAAGAGTGGGAATGGCACAAGCAGAGGACAATCTGACATCCATCCTATTATAACTATGCTTCCTTTGATCCCTTAGCAATTCACATTTCTAAGACTTTTTTCCCAGTGGAAGTATCCCACAAGGATGTAAAGCTACACATAAAAGAATATGCTAATGTTAATTTCTGTTTTGACATTGCAAGGTTGTATTAACACTGGAAGATGGGTGAAATGTATACAGCCACTCCCTGTGCAATCTTTGCAACTTTTTGTAAATCTTTCCAAACTAAAAAAGTTTATTAAAAAAAAAAGCAGTATGTTAACTACTTAACTGCAATAAATTGGAAACCTTAATGCTTCATAGTCCAGATCTGGTCCCACTTTATACTTTTAATGGACCCCCTGCAACCCACTGCAGTCAGCACAAACAAGAGGAAGGATTCCAGTGACATAATGAGAAATACATATTCGGTCTCTGCCCCCATTCCCTCAAACCCTTGGAATCTCTGAAGGGCATAGTCTTTCTGTATGCTAATGACGGACTGGTGGCTGGGGGCTCCAGGAGAGCCTAGGAGCGAGGGGGTTGCCAGGGGAACCAACCACTGATTAGAGGGTTGGAACTTTCAGCCATCCTCACCTCATAACCTCTCCCCCAACCTCCTAGAGGAGTGGAAGTTGAGCAAATCCCTAATGGCCAATGATTTAATCAATTATATCTATTTAACGGGGCCTCCATTAAAACACTCAAGTGGCAAGGGTTTAGAGCTTCTGGGTTGGTGAAGAGAGGATGGCACACTCCAAACTCTAGGAGGGAAGAATTCTAGGCTCCTGCGCCCGGGACTCTTCTGGACCAGGTCCTACTCAGTACTTCATCTGGCTGCTTGTTTGTACCCTTTAAAACATCCTTTGTGATGAATCAGTAATAGTAAGTAAGTAGCTTTCTGGAGCTTTGTGAGCCATCCAGCAAATAATTGAGCCCAAAGAGGTCATGGGAACTCCTGAAATACAGCAGGTTGGTCCTAAGTACCGCTTGGCACCTGAAGTTGGGGGCAGTCCTAAGGGACTGAGCCCTTCCCTGTAAGGTCTGACTCTTTCCAGGTAGACAGTGTTGGAACTGAACTGTCAGGACACCCGGCTGGTACTGCAGAATTGGTCTGAATGGGAAAACCTGCATGTTTGGTGTGGGAAGTAAGGTTTTGAGAACACACAGAAAAGAGTTTTCCTATTTACTTTCTAAGTCCTGCAGACACAGGACGGATTTCAGAGGTCAAAGGGACCCCTTCCAGTTTGTGGTGGCCCTCTCCCCATACGGCAGCAGGCCAAGTCTGGAACAAACCTGCAGGCCTCTGTTTAAACGTTACCTCCTCAGAGATGGAGCCCTTCAGGGTGACAGACACTAGGCTTCTTTCTGTTTGCTCTTGTCGTACACCATTCAGAACTTACACTGAATCCTCAAATCCTTGCTAGGGATGGGCTGGGTAAGGGACCCATTGTTCTCAATCAGGGATATTTTCTATTACAGCTGGGAACCTTCAGGCTGTAAGGAAGGACTGCCGGGCTAGGGAATCTGTGTGTGGCAGGGCTCCAATGATAAGGGAGGATGCTTGAATGTTTGAATCTCAGAAGTCAACCATCTATTTTTGCCTGTCCACCATATGCAAAGCTCTGGAATCATCCCGTCCAAATCAAAGTTCCACTTGACAATCAAATTAGGCTCCATAAAAATGACCTTCCCAACAAAAAGACATCCTACAGTATGGAAGAATATATTCATAAAAAATGTATCTGATAAAGGGTTGACATCCAAAATACATAAAGAACTCATGCACCTTAACAAACAGAAAGCAAATAATCCAATTAAGAAATGGGCAGAGGACATGAATAGACACTTCTCCAAAGAAGAAATTCAGATGGCCAACAGGCACATGAAAAGATGCTCCACATCGCTAATCATCAGAGAAATGCAGATTAAAACCACAATGAGATATCACCTCACACCAGTGAGGATGGCCAACATCAAAACACAAACAACAACAAATGTTGGCGAGGATGTGGAGAAAAGGGAACCCTCCTACACTGCTGGTAGGACTGCAAATTAGTTCAACCATTGTGGAAAGCAGTATGGAGGTTCCTCAAAAAACTCAAAATAGAAATACCATTTGACCCAGGAATTCCCTCCTAGGAATTTACCCTAAGAATGCAGCAGCCCAATTTGAAAAGGACAGATGCACCCCTATGTTTATTGCAGCACTATTTACAATAGCCAAGAAATGGAAGCAACCTAAGTGTCCATCAGTAGATGAATGGATAAAGAAGATGTGGTACATATACACAATGGAATATTATTCAGCCATAAGAAGAAAACAAATCCTACCATTTGCAACAACATGGATGGAGCTAGAGGGTATTATGCTCAGTGAAATAAGCCAAGCCGAAAAAGACAAGTATCAAATGATTTCACTCATATGTGGAGTAAAAGAACAAAGAAAAAAACTGAAGGAACAAAACAGCAGCAGACTCACAGAACCCAAGAACGGACTAATAGTTACCAAAGGGAAAGGGACTGGGGAAAATGGGCGGGAAGGGAGGGATAAGAGGGAAAAAGGGGCATTACGATTAGCAGATGTAATGTTGGGGGGGCACGGGGAGGGCAGTACAACTCAGAGAAGACAAGTAGTGATTCTATAGCATCTCACTACGCTGATGGACAGTGACTGTAATGGGGTTGGTGGGGGGGACCTGATGAAGGGGTAGTTTAATAATCGTAATATTGCACATGTAATTGTAAATTAATGATTAAAAAAAAAAAAACGACCTTCCCGGCGTCACCATTCTGGGATATTTGGCCCCAGATTAGCTCCCCAGAATCACTCTAGCATTAGAAGAGTGCAGGAACCCTGTGAAAGAAGCCTCAGAAGCTGGTAAGGATGACAGAGGCTCTCAGTCAGGGAGAGGGGTCCCGGCCAGGAGACCACCCCACTCAGACCCTTGCAGGTCTGGCAACACAAAGGAAGCCTTTCCTCAGGGACAGAGCGGGAGCCAGTAGGAGCAAGGGTGAGTGTGACTTCCATCCATGATGCTCCCCCTGCCTCTCCCTGTGCCCACAACAACAGTGGCATTAAGTCACACCAAGTCACTTATACCCAGCCACTTCAAAGAACGAGATTCCAGACTATTACTCACCCTGAAAAAAGAAGGGAATCCTGTTACTTGCCACAACACAGGTAACCCTGGAAGCCATGGCTAACTGAAATAAGCCAGTCACAAAGGACTAACACTGCATGACATCACTGGAGTCAGTCATGAAAACAGAAGGCAGAACGGGGCTGCTGGTGGCTGGGGAGAAGGGCTGGGGAGTTGTACAGTGGGTACAGTTTCAGTTTTGCAACATGACGACATTCTAGAGAGCTGCCGCCCAACACTGTGTGTGCAGTTACCACTGCTTACCCATACACTTGCCAACAGCCCACTGCACATTCTAGAGCCAAAAGATCGGGGCCTCTGTCCTCTCATCTCTCCCTGCTGCCTGGTCCCTGTCCTTATCAGCCATTGTCATTTCTTACATGTAACAGCAAGTGTCTTCAAAGCTTTCCTGTCCCCAGCATGGGCTTTTTAATCCCTTTCACTGTTGCCATAACTAATCATCTTGAAACAGATTCAATAATCTCACTCTTAGTAAAATCCTCAAGAGCTAGACAACAACCTTCAGAATAAAATTCCTTCGGCCTTATCTTCCACCATCTCCTCCTTTCCTGGAGCTATGTGAAGCAGCTTGTGGGTCTCTGTGCCTTCATACTAGCTGTTTCCTCTTTCACACTGGCTGAGCCCTACCTGCCCTTAGTGTTGTGTGCTCTGGGAGGTCTGCGCAGGCACCCGGCATGCTAACAGCACCTATTCTCACTAGACAATTCTGTGAGTCCCCACCCCCGAGACTTGAAGGCCCAGGACGCAGGCCATGTCCCAGTACCTGGCACAGGGCAAAAACTCCATAAAGGTCCTGGCAGCTCTGAAGTTCTGACAGCCCCATCGTAGCCCGACCTGGCTTTCAGTCTCAGCCCCAAGGACCCAGGGCCTTCCTGGAGTACCAGAAACATGTCAGCCTCAGGAGCCCGGCACCAACATACAAGGCTCGCTCTCCTAAAAATGTGTCTGAACCTTTAGAAGTTGACAGTTTTTTTTAAAGGCAACTACGAAAAGCCTTCTTAGCAAGTAGCAGGACATAAATACATACTTTGCTGGACAAATTTAGGGTTACAAGCTTCATAAACAAATCCTGAAGAACCCATTTAAAGCTGTTTAAGTTTCCTGTGTTTTCTCTGTTTTAGGGAATTCATGATTCTACACACTATTTCCTCACTGTTCCACTATGGATGGTGTCTCCCCTTCTGTGGCAGCACCCTCTCCACAGCCAGTGAACCACACTCCTGGTGTGCTGACCTCTAGCTAGACTCATAGCAGCTTCCACAGCATAGGGAGAGGCCCAACCACCAGAGGTACCACATACTCCTGCCCTTGGGCCTGATCCTCAAAACCTCAAAGGGGACTCAGCCCAACTGTTCCTTGGGGGTCATCTCAGATGCTGCACTCCAGTTTGCCTAGTTTTAATATTAGGCAGTAACACGTACCAACTAATTCGGAAGAAGAAGGCAACTTACGTTCATTCAAGTCCACCTCCATCTTGTCCTCCGTGTTGGCACTACTGGACTCAAACAAGTCCTGTTTGGCCCCGTCTTCTTCTTCAGAGTCTGTACTCTCCTCGCTGTCCGTGCTCCCAGAACTGGGAACAAAGGAAAGAGCCGAAATATTTAATGCTGCATGTCAGCACTGACGATTCTGTCTATAGGGAAATAGTATTTCAACTTCATTAATCTTCTCAAAGAACAACTTCTAACTGCAATGATTTTCTCTATTGTTTTTGTTTTGCATTTCATTCCAGCCTCTGAAAGTGGAAGCTAAAGTCACTGATTTTGAGATGTTTCTGTATTTTTAATATAAGCAGTTAGTGCTAAAAACGATCCTTTAAGTACTGGATCCTTCAAATCCTCCAAATGCTGTGCTATCATTTCTTTTTTTTGTTGCAGGGTTAAAGTTTTTTTTTTAATTTTTATTAAGGTATTATTGATATACACTCTTACGAAGGTTTCACATGAAAAAACAATGTGTTTGATACTTTTACCCATATTATCAAGTCCACACCCACACCCCAATGCAGTCACAGTCCATCAGTGTAGTAACATGACACAGATTTACTGTTTGCTTTCTCTGTGCAACACTGTTTTCCCCGGGATCCCCCACACTATGTGTACTAAACATAATACCCCTCAATCCCCTTCTCCCTCCCTTCCCACCCGCCATCCCACACCCCTTGCCTTTGGTAACCACTAGTCCCTTCTTGAAGTCTGTGAGTCTGCTGCTGTTTTGTTCCTTCAATTGTGCTGCGTTGTTATACTCCACAAATGAGGGAAATGATTTGGCACTTGTCTTTCTCCTCCTGGCTTATTTCACTATCCTCCAGCTCCATCCATGTTGTTGCAAATGGTAGGATTTGTTTCTTTCTTATGGCTGAATAGTATTCCATTGTGTATATGTACCACGTCTTCTTTATGCATTCATCTACTGATGGACACTTGGGTTGCTTCCATATCTTGGCTATTGTAAAAAGTGCTGCAATAAACATAGGGGTGCATATGTCTTTGTGAATCTGAGAAGTTGCATTCTTTGGGTGAATTCCAAGGAGTGGGACTCCCAGGTCAAATAGTATTTCTATTTTTAGTTTTTTGAGGAGCCTCCATGTTGCTTTCCACAATGGTTGAACTAGCTTACATTCCCACTAGCAGTGTAGGAGGGTTCCCCTTTCTCCGCACCCTCGTCCGCATTTGTTGTTCTTAGTCTTTTCTATACTGGCCATCCTTACTGGTGTGAGGTGATAGCTCATTGTGGTTTTAATTTGCATTTCCCTGATGATTAGAGATGTGGAGCATCTTTTCATGTGTCTGTTGGCCATCTGAATTTCTTCTTTGGAGAACTGTCTCTTCATGTCCTTTGCCCATTTTTTAATCGGGTTATTTGCTTTTTGGGTGTTGAGGCATGTAAGTTCTTTATATATTTTGGATGTTAACCCCCTGTCAGATATGTAATTTACAAATATATTCTCCCATACTGTAGAATGCCTTTTTGTTCTGTTGATGGTGTCCTTTGCCATACACAAGCTTTTCAGTTTGATGTAGTCCGATGTGCTCATTTCTGCTTTTGTTTTCCCTGCTCGAGGACATGCATTCAGGAAGAAGTTGCTCATGCTTATATTCACGAGATTTTTGCCTACGTTGTCTTCTAAGAGTGTTATGGTTTCATGACTTATATTCAGGTCTTTGATCCATTTCAAGTTTACTTTTGTGTATGGGGTCAAACAATAATCAAATTCCATTCTCTTGCATGTAGCTGTCCAGTTTTGCCAACTCCAGTTGTTGAAGAGGCTGTCATTTTCCCATTGTATGTCCATGGCTCCTTTATCATATATTAATTGACCATATGGTTGGGTTTATATCAGGGCTCTCTAGTCTGTTCCATTGGTCTATGGGTCTGTTCTTGTGCCAGTACCAAATTGTCTTGATTACTATGGCTTTGTAGTATAGCTTAAAGTTGGGGAGCGTAATCCCCCCAAGCTTTATTCTTCCTTCTCAGGATTGCTTTGGTTATTTGGGGTCTTTTGTGGTTCCATATGAATTTTAGAACGATTTGCCCTAGTTCATTGAAGAATGGTGTTGGTATTTTGATAGGAATTGCACTAAATCTGTAGATTGCTTTAGGTAGTATAGCCATTTTGACAATATTTATTCTTCCTAGCCAAGAGCATGGGATGCATTTCCATTTGTTAGTGTCCTCTTTAATTTCTCTAAGGAGTGTCTTGTAGTTTTCAGAGTACAGGTCTTTCACTTCCTTCGTTAAGTTTATTCCTAGGTATTTTATTCTTTTGGATGCAATTGTGAATGGAATTGTTTTTCTGATTTCTCTTTCTGTTAGTTCATAGGAAAGCAATAGATTTTGGTGTGTTAATTTTGTATCCTGCAACTTTGCTGAATTCAGATGTTAGTTCTAGTAGTTTTGGAGTGGAGTCTTTAGGGTTTTTTATGTACAATATCATGGCATCTACAAATAGTGACAATTTGACTTCTTCTTTACCAATCTGGATGCCTTGTATTTCTTTGTTTTGTCTGATTGCCGTGGCTAGGACCTCCAGTACTATGTTGAATAACAGTGGAGAGAGTGGGCATCCTTGTCTTGCTCCCAATCTTAGATGAAAAGCTTTTAGCTTCTCACTGTTAAGTATGATGTTAGCTGTGGGTTTGTCATATATGGCCTTTATGATGTTGAAGTACTTGCCCTTTATACCCATTTTGTTGAGAGTTTTTATCATGAATGGATGCTGAATTTTGTCAAATGCTTTTTCAGCATCTATGGAGATGATCATGTGGTTTTTGTTCTTCTTTTTGTTGATGTGGTGGATGATGTTGATGGATTTTCGAATGTTGTACCATCCTTGCATCTCTGGGATGAATCCCACTTGATCATGGTGTATGATCCTCTTGATGTATTTTTGAATTCGGTTTGCTAATATTTTGTTGAGTATTTTTGCATCTATGTTCATCAGGGATACTGGTCTGTAATTTTCTTTTTTGGTGAGGTCTTTGCCCGGTTTTGGTATTAAGAGTGATGCTGGCTTCATAGAATGAGTTTGGAAGTGTTCCCTCCTCTTCTATTTTTTGAAAAACTTTAAGGAGAATGGGTGTTATTTCTTCTCTATATGTCTGGTTCAGAGGTGAATCCATCTGGTCCGGGGGTTTTGTTCTTGGGTAGTTTTTTGATTACCGATTCAATTTCGTTGCTGGTGATTGGTCTGTTTAGTTTTTCTGTTTCTTGTTTGGTCTGTCTTGGAAGGTTGTATTTTTCTAAGAAGTTGTCCATTTCTTCTAGGTTATCCAGTTTGTCAGCATATATTTTTCATAGTATTCTCTAATAGTTCTTTGTATTTCTGTGCTGTCCGTAGTGATTTTTCCTTTCTCATTTCTGATTCTGTTTATGTGAGTAGACTCTTTTTGTGTTGATAAGTCTGGCTAGCGGTTTATCTATTTTGTTTATTTTCTTGAAGAACCAGCTCTTGCTTTCACCGATCCTTTCTATTGCTTTATTCTTCTCGATTTTATTTATTTATTTCTGCTCTAATTTTTGTTATATCCCTCCTCCTACTGACTTTGGGTCTCATTTGTTCTTCTTTTTCTAGTATCGCTAATTGTGGGTTTAGACTGCTCATATGGGATTGTTCTTCTTTCCTGAGGTAGGCCTGTATTGCAATATACTTTCCTCTTAGCATGGCCTTCGCTGCGTCCCACAGATTTTGCAGTGTTGAATTATTGTTGTCATTTGTCTCCATATATTGCTTGATCTCTGTTTTTATTTGGTCATTGATCCATTTACCGAGGCTCTTTTTGTGGCCTAGTATATGATCTATTATTGAAAATGTTCCATGTGCACTTGGGAAGAATGTGTATTCTGTTGCTTTTGGGTGTAGAGTTCTGTAGATGTCCACCTGTTCTAATGTGTTGTTCAGTGTCTCTGTCTCCTTACTTATTTTCTGTCTGGTTGATCTGTCCTTCAGAGTGAGTAAAGTGTTGAAGTCTCCTAGAATTAATGCATTGCGTTTATTTCCCCTTTTCATTCTGTTAGTATTTGTTTCACATATGCAGGTGCTCCTGTCTTGGATGCACAGATATTTATAATGGTTATATCGTCTTGTTGGATTGACCCCTTTATCATTATGTAATGTTCTTCTTTGTCTCTTGTGACTTTCTTTGTTTTGAAGTCTATTTTGTCTGGTACAAGTACTGCAACTCCTGCTTTTTTCTCCCTATTGCATGAAATATCTTTTTCCATCCCTTCACTTTTAGTCTGTGTATATCTTTGGGTTTAAAGTGAATCTCTTGTAGTAGGCAGTGTATAGATGGGTCTTGTTTTTTTATCCATTCAGTGACTCTATGTCTTTTGATTGGTGCATTCAGACCATTTACATTTAGGGTGATTATAGATAGGTATGTACTTATTGCCATTGCAGGCTTTAGATTCGTGGTTACCAAAGGTTCAAGGTTAACTTCCTTATTATCTTAGTCTAACTTAACTCACTTAATATGCTATTACAAACACAGTCTAAAGGTTTTTTTTCTCTCCTTTTTTTTCCTCCTCCATTTTTTATATATTAGTATCATATTCTGTACTCTTTGTCTATCCCTGATTGACTTTGGGGATAGTTGATTTAATTTTGCATTTGCTTAGTAATTAACTGTTCTCCTTTCTTTACTGTGGTTTTATTACCTCTGGTGACAGTTATTAAACCTTAGGAACACTTCCATCTGTAGCAGTCCCTCCAAAATATACTGTTTATATGGTTTGTGGCAGGTAAATTCTCTCATCTTTTGCTTATCTGAAAATTGTTTAATCCCTCCTTGAAATTTAAATGATAACCTTGCTGCATAAAGTATTCATGGTTCGAGGCCCTTCTGCTTCATTGCATTAAATACATCATGCCACTCCCTTCTGGCCTGTAAGGTTTCTGCTGAGAAGACTGATGATAGCCTGATAGGCAGGCTTTCCTTTGTATGTGATCTTATTTCTCTCTCTGGATGCTTTTAATAGTCTGTCCTTAACCTTGATCTTTGCCATTTTAATTACTATATGTCTTCGTGTTGTCTTCCTTGGATCCCTTGTGTTGGGATATCAGTGCATCTCCATCGCCTGAGAGACTATCTCCTTCCCCAGATTGGGGAAGTTTTCAGCAACCTCCTCAAAGACACGTTCTATCCCTTTTTCTCTCTCTTCTTCTCCTGGTACCCCTATTTGGATTGGTCACAGTTCTGTCAATATTCTTCCATTCTTAGAGATCCTTTTTTCTCTCTCTGCCTCACCTTCTTTGTATTCCTCTTCTCTTGTTTCTATTTCATTTATCGTCTCCTCCACTGTATCTAATCTGCTTTTAAAAATTTCCATTTTATGTTTCATTTCTGATACTGTGTTCCGTAATGATTGGATCTCCAACCAGAATTCATCCCTGAGTTCTTGAATATTTTTCTGTACCTCCATGAGCATGTTAATGATTTTGATTTTGAAATCCCTTTCAGGAAGATTCAGGAGGTCGATTTCATTTGAATCTTTCTCGGGTTGCATTCATATTCATAATTTTACTTTGAATCAGGTTCCTTTGGCGTTTCTTATTTGTATATGGCACCCTCTAGTGCCCAGAAGCTGTACTCTCTGCATCTGCTCAGCCCCTGAAGCAGTGTCAGAGGTCGTAGGGGAGTGGTATTGCTGCCTGGGGGGAGGAAATAGCTGTTTCCTTCTTCCAGGCTGCTGTGCCTGTCTCCACTGCCTGAACCAGTGGGCTGAGCAGACAGGTATTAGCCTGTGTGCTTTGCGTTTGTAGTTGCTGTAGACAGGGTTTCCCTCTGGCCGGCCTAATGTCAGGATACGGTTTGCTGATTTGCAAGCCAGGTGGGGCTGGCTGGGAGAAAGGCGCAGTAGCTGCTCATCACAGAGGGGGTCCTTGGAGCTGTGTAGCCAGCCAGGGAGGTGGAGATCCTGAAGATCATGAAAGTTCCCAACCTGCTGGGCAGAGTGCACCCGGACAATTTTGTCTACCTGTCCTTTCTTCTGAGCAATAAGCTCTGTGCAATTCTTGCCCCTTTAGCAGCCCTCTTACTGTTAGGAAGTCTCTCAGACTGCCCACCTTTCTTTTGTCCCAGAGCAGCCAGATATGGATCCCTGCTTTCCACAAGCAGCTGGAATCTCAGTCTCTCCAGGAATTCTGCCTGTCTTGGCTTTCCAACCCTCTAGTCACGAGAGTATCACGCGAGCACAATGAAATGTAGGTTTGTGCTCCCAGAGAAGATCTCCGGAGTTAGGTATTCAGCAGTTCCAGGCCTCCACTCCCTTTCTGCTGTTTTTTTTCCCTCCCCCCAGAGAGCTGGGGTTGGGGAAGGGCTTGGGTCCCGCTGGGCCACAGCTTTGGTAGGTTACCCTTTTCTGTGAGGTTTATTTTTTTTCTCCAGGTATATGCAGTTTGGCGCAGTCCTCTTTCCTGTTGCTCTTTCAGGGTTAGTTGTATTAGTTATATTTTCATATTATATGCGGTTTTAGGAGGAAGCCTCTGTCTCACCTCTCATGCCGCCATCTTTAATTCTCAGCGGTGCTCTCTTTTCTTATCATTCAAAATACTGTGCAATTTCCCCTTTGATATCTTCTTAACTCATGTTACTTAGTTTTTGCATATTTGGAGATTTTCTAGAAATCTTCCTATCATTGATTTCTGATTTAATTCCATTAGAGTCAGAGAACATACTCTGTGCTCTTGAAACCTTTGGAATTTAATGAGACTTGTTTTATGGCCCAAATTATAGTCTCTCCAGGTGCAAACTTCTTCATGTGCACTTGAGAAGCACGCATACCCTGCTGTTACTAGGTGGAGTACTTTATTAATGTCCAGCAGCTCAAGTCAGTTGACAGTATTATTTATGTGTTCTCTATTTACTGATTTCTACTTACAGTTTTATCAGTTACTGAGAGTAGAAAGTTGAAATATCCGATTGTAAATGTAATTGTCTACTTCTCTGTGCAGGTTTGTCAGTTTTTGCTCCATGTATTTTGAGGCTCTGTTACTAGGTATGCAGACATTTAGAACTGTTCTGTCCTCTTAATGAACTGACGCTTTATGACCTTTTCTTTATCTCTTTCCTTTGAAATAACACTTTAATATAATAAAGGCCCTCTATATTTTCTTTTAACCTGTTTTGTACCTTTATACTTAAATTATTTCTTATAGGAGGCACACACAAGACCTTATTTCTTATCCAATCTGATAATCTCTGCATTCCAATTGGGTTTTCAATCATTTATTTGATATTATTTAAGTGATTACTTAGGTTTAATACTAGCATCTTGGTATTAGTTTTCTGTTGTCCCAGCTGCCTTTTATTTTTTACCTTCTTTTAGATTTCTTTTTATGATTGAGTTTCCTCTGTTGACTTACTATTTGTAACTCTGTTTTGTTGATGGTTGCCTTACAGTTTATAGTACACATCTTTAACTTACCATAGTCTATTCTTGCAAAAACTGGACACAAGTCAATGTCCTTCAGCAGATAAGTAAATGAACAAACTGTAGTACATCCATTCAATGGGATAACACTGGACATCAAAAAGCAATGAACCACTGACACACAACATGGATGACTCTCAAAATAATGCTGAGTGAAGCTACACAAAGATTTATGTACTATATGATTTCATTTCTATAACTCTAGAAAACACAGATAATTTAAAGGAACAGAAAGCAGATAGGGGGAAGGGATTACAAAAGAGCCTGAGGAAACTTGCAGGTGATGACCTTGACTAGGAGGATGGTTTCACGGACACATACATATGTCAAAACTTATCATGCTGTAGAATTTAAGTAAATGTAGTTTATTATATGACAATTATACCTCAGTGAGCTATTAAATAACTTAAAAAACTGCCTTCTCTAATCATCCTGTGTTTCCTCTGGGTATCAACTGTCATCTCCTCCAGGAGACTGTCCCACCACCATGCTAATTCTCTATGCTGCCTACAGATGGTACTGTCAGCAGGTACCACACTGTTGTTATGATGTGTGAGGACGGCCTACCTCCAGAGGATAAATGGCAGTAGGAAATGGCCAAGCAGTGAATTCAATCAACATAAGGACCAAAATTTCATAGCAAATGGTAACAAACAAGTTTGATTCAGGCTTTATCACTTAGAAAAATTAAAAATATACAAATAAATAAAAATCCACTATGAAGATACTTATCTCTTTATCTAGTCCTAGGTTGCAGCAGCTACCTTGGGATCACAAGGTAGATAAAACAACATGGAAAGATGATGGAGTGGGAATAAAAGAAAGAAGCTGGGTTTAATGATTTTAACAGCTGTGGACTGTGAGACAAATACACCTTTACTGGTTTAAACTACAGTTAAGTCTTCTGCAACCTGAAGCAAGAAGCATTCTTAAGAGATACAACCTGACTGCCAGAGCACGTGACAATAGGTGAGGCTAGCACACTGTCCAGCAGGAGGAATGGAGAACTGGGAGACAGGGGAGAGAGTTTTACTTTTTATTGTATATTGTTTCCTTTGAATTGTATGCCACGTGAAAATATTACTTATTAAAAATAAATGAAATAAAAGAAAACTTCAGCTAATGTTCTCTTAACCGTGAAGATTATGGTAATGAATACTCAGATAACAATAACTCCTGTGTACAGAAGCAAACTTATTTAGGCTCCTGTGATAGAGGGATTTAAAAAATTTGGGAGGGTTGTGGGGAGACCAGACTGATCCTGATGGGTATCAGTTGACATGACTCTGTCTCCCAAGTAGATGAACTTTTTAAAAATGTTTCCCCTTCTTTCAGTCCTTTATAATAAACAATACCTAACTCAGCAGGTGCTATGGTTAATGGTAAGGAAACACATAAATATGCGAACCATTGCAGACCACCTGCCTCAGCTATCATTGCCCATTCCAAAGAGGCTGCATGGAGCAATGTCTGAGCACTTCCAGCACTTTCCGGTAGATCGTCCTGACCTGTGCATACATGTGTCACAATGCTGACAGGAGTCCTGGCACCAGCTCACACCAGCCAACAAGCACATTCTGATTGTGACAAAGGCACTGTCTCTGGGTCCAACGTACACATTTGCAGAGGATACAGTCTATGTCTCCTAGTGATCATCTGCATAATGCACTGGACACTACTATTACCATAACAAATTATTTCACCTGGATCGTCTTTGGGATTCTGGTGTAAATGCAATGTGCTTTTCCTCCCAGATATCTTCCTCATCAGAGCCACCATCATCAAACTGCTGTATTCTTTCTTTACAACATGCTTCAAACAAGGCAATATTTCCCTAAGTAATAATGAGAGAAAGAGAACAAATGTAAAAATCAAGTTATTTTCTCCAAAAGTTACCCATATAAATTGCATTCTTCTGTTTCCTTTTAAAAACGGTACCTATCACATACATCAAAATAAAATGCAAGCATATAATGTCAGCTTCTGTTTAAGTAACAATAAAAAGTTTCCCCTGAAAGACTGGATTCGAAACTAACCTTCAAGAAGCCTACACTGTCCTCATGGACCCACCATCAACTAGTAAAAGCACGTTAATTCCAGGGGCCTCCCTGCACCACCCACCTGAGAGGCACTCCCAGATCGGAACTAACAGGAAAGCAACCTGTATTTCCTCAGTTTTTACCTGTCCTGCTAAGCAGTGATGAACATTAATAGCCCAAAAAGCAATTTCTGCCTTATCACATTAGCAAATAAACCAGAGCTCTCTCATTATGTTAACACAAAAACCAAGACTATGCCCATTTAGATGGCATTAATCCCACTTTGCTGATATGGCTGGGTTGGTATTTGAAACCTGTGTAGTGATGAGAGGCTGGCTCTGATGTGGCCTATGTTTCTCACCTGGTAACATAAAGCAGGCATAAAAGGCAGCAGGTTGGAGTCAAACTATAGTCTTTGAAGCTAAATGTCTCTGCTATAATTACAAGTGACCCTGGTTTTATTAGCCCTTTCACAACTTAAATCAGAGTTGCAAACTCACATGCCCATAAAGGCCAGGCAGGTCGTGTGAGGGGGTGAAGCCACACCAATCTGAGACGAAGTTTCCTAGAGCACAGAGGCCCCAGGGCACATGGCATCCACGTGCAGGCTGCTGACAAAACCCAGTTTCCACCTGTCCACCTCTCATACACTCTGTTGTTCATGACAGGAAATGCTAATACTCACACTTTCGTTTGTATTGAGAGTAAAGTTGATGTCTGATACCCGATCAAAAGAAACACTGTAAACAAAATATAAATGTAGGAATAATTAATTACCTATGACTCACAGAACAGTATTCATGAAATATTTCACTACCATTGCAATCTACACAGGTAAGAACAAAACTAAACCAAAACCCCTGCTTTTATTAAATGATGCCTCTACTCTTGGTATTAAGGAATTTATATAGGACATGGAGGCTGGGGTGGAAGAAGCCTTCTGAGACATAATAAACAAACCCCGGAAGCCTTCCCATAAAATATTTTTAATATCCATAGGTAGTAACCATGGTTCTGCAGACTTATAAAACCAAGAAAAAGGTTATCTGCAAAGAAGAAACATGTCAAAACATGGAAAGGTATAAAAGATGGAAAGCTGTCAGACACTGAGCTTTCTCTGGGGTTAGCCAACTGCATATACAAGATACACAGCCCCAAATCTTATGCTATAATATGGTATAATCAGTAAAGAAAGTGAAAGAATTAACAGTCTGTTAAACATAATTTTTTCAGCACATGGGGCTATTGTAATTTTAAAAGATCTGTTCTAATCAATCATTATTCCAAGTATAAATTTAAAAAATGTAGTGGATGGATTCCTAACTAGTACAATTTACTGAATGTCCAGACAGGCAAATGCCGAGAAGCCACATGGGGAGCCTGCAGTTCTGGTGTAAGCGTTCCTGGGTATAGATACAAACACCTTGTAGAGCCCTTGCTCTCTTCAGATGTAAATGAGCCAATTCTTAGGGCAGCTGACAGCCTGTGACTGGCTCTGTTTATCATGAAGCCTCTAGTTCACTGTAGCAACACAGCATGTTGTATGGCACTATTAGAGCACTGAAAGCCTTTTAGCTTCTCACATGCCACACACTGCAACTTGTGACAGACAACAGCATCTAGCGGCTGCAGTGAAACCACTGAATGAGTGCCATCAGCCAGGACCCGTACAGATCCTGGGTGATCCTGAGCGCCATCCAGGAGTGCATGTGAGAACAGCTACCCACTGTTGCATCTGATATTCAAACTCTGCTCTTAGTAAAACATAACAACCCTCTCATAAATACTTTACTTATAAATACCTCTCAATTCCCAAGGTCAGATGCTAGACCATTTGTTTTCAGGTCTGTGGATCACCCACATAACTTCTATCCGTTAATTTGGTACAGTACCAACAATTCCCACATCTGTGCTCTTTTTACCTGACTGCAGAATGAATGGTGTGCCTGCCTGGCTCTTGCAGAAAACCCTCTGCCTAACGGAGAGTCACGTAGACAAGAAAATATGCAGGGTGGATCTGCTCCTGCCATGATACAACCCCACCGTGTGCTGTAAAGGAGACAAGCTTGCTCCAAACAGTGCACTAAAGTAGGGATTAGCTATTTTAGATAATGCTATCTAACACTAAAACCTAAAAGGATACAATGACTAGAGTTCCTAAAGAACTTTAATCTATATAAAAGTAAACCTCTGTGAAAGAGGTCAAGTCCCATGGCAATCCGTCTTTGTGAGAGTTACATTCTGCTACCTATCCTTAGGGTGCCTCAGTGCTGGATAGGCTGGAACTAAAGGAAAACGGTGGAAGACGGGCTTCTCCCAAATCATGAATGCAAATGAATTCAGGACAATCAAAGACAATCCCACAATGCCTCTCAAGAACAGGAGGGTACAGTTAAGGAAACAGAAAAATATACTCACTTGCCAATGTCATCTTGATCTGCAAACTTCTCATCATTGAAGCCAAACTGGTCAATAAAATTGGACGTCATTTGTTGCATCTGATAATCAGAAAAGGCCTGGCAACCCCAGGACCAGTGACAGTGATATAATGATTCTAATGACATTCTACATACTATTTGCCCATTTATGTTCCATATATCATCTTATATAGCCATAGGGCTTAAAAAGTTGGTGTGTTTTTCTAAAAAAACATATCAAATAATTTCAGACAGTTTACACAAAAAAAAGAAAACATTAGGAATTTGGTCTACAAGTCGTTCTAATGCACAAGTCACTGTAAGAAATGTTAAGTGACCACTTTGTCCTATGTTGTAAGTTATCTTTAGAGAGAGGTTTGGGTTAAGTCTAGTTCAAAGAGGGTATCAAGTGACATATGACAGTCTGAAATTATTAAGGTATATCAGTCACCTTTGGACACCACCAACCTTATCCTAAGATCCAACAAGTGGTAACCGCCACCCTCCCTCCTTTAGCACCCTCCACCCCCAATTCCATTACCCAACACAGCTCCAAAGGGAAGATGACTAGTATGTACAATCGCAATCCTACCACACAAAGTGTACAGGGACACTTTGTTTTCTTAAAATATGATTTAAGTCTTCAAGTTTGGGAAGGTTATAAAAGTAACTTCTATTCTACCTACCTTAGAGAGAGGACAGAAAGTTTTAACATTGATCCGAAATCACTCTGAAAAGCTACAACTCTAAGATCGATGGGGGAGCCAGTTCTGTTTCCTACACCATTTCTAGAGAGCACTTGGGTTTTCTTAGGTGAGAAATGGGGGAATGTTAAAGCAGACTCCACAAAAATGTTGTTATTCTAATTTAAAACAACAAGCAAGCCCAGGGGATCAGGTGAAATCAGCAGATGTGTTCTATGTCAGCAACCAGGAGTAAAGGACATATGAAAATAAGCAAGTGGACTTCTCATTCTACCCCAAACAATAAATATGGAGAGACAAACAACAATGTGCGTGCTACCGAGTGGACAGAGCTGTGTGCAAATGAAAAGCTCCTTCCTGTAGTAAAGCCCCATAGAAGGGGCATGAGCAGCAGCTGGTGGCTGAACTAAAGGCATCGTGCTTGAGGCCACTTGCTTGGGAGGGAGGCAGCTATAATGGACTTAAACCAACTTCTCCTTGGTTCTCCACCTGAGCAGAGCCCACCGATTCCACACTGCAGAAATGCCTCTACCATTAATTTCTGATTACTCATCATAGTGGAAGGGAATTATGGCATAATAATCCAAATTGTGGATAATTAAAAAATAAACCTTATATTTGGCTTTGGAAGGCATCTTTTCCTTAGGTCTGAAGAAAGCTGTATCTAGTTTATTGAGAACCTGAAACCTCACTTTTCTCTAACTCAAGCTACCCCCCACTGCTCTGCTCACTCTCAGTGTTCCCTTTCCTGCCCATAGAGGTTAGTACCATGAGCACACAGGGCCAGTCCCGCAGGAGCATGTTTGGTAAGGCACACCAAGGCTGAGCCTGGGAGTTTGGTTGAAAGCAGAAGGGTAGGGACAAGTTCTGGGAAGCTGGGCCGAGTTCTGGACACAGGAATGGAAAATATGTGATGCAGCATTCATATTCATTAAAACAAAAAGAAAGACACGAACTCCTCCGGATGGTAGCTTTAGCTTTTGTAAAGTAAAACAGATCCTTGGTAACTTCAAAGATGTGGTAAAGAATTATGAAGTCATTCCTCTGAGCAAACAACACAAGCTGAGCTCTGAGTGTTTTTACATATTAGAAATTTGGTGACTCAAGGGAAAAGGGCCTTCCCAATTGTTTTGATTCTTTTTTTATTTTTAATCTTTTGCACCCCTATAGGTCATATTATTAATCTTTTGGATGTAAAAGGAAAGAAATGTAAAAGTGGTCCTTTAAATGCTTCATAAACAGAATGCAAATACTAATGTATGTGAACACATACATATGTATAGACAGACATACACAGATATACAAACATGTATACACATATTTGCATCACTTATCTAGGGAGGTAGATGTTTTACTGTGTTTCACAGATACTGTGTTTTTTACAAATTGAAGGTCTGTGGCTACCCTGCTCGTTGAGCAAGCTTATCAGCGCCCTTTTCTCAACAGCACTTGCTCACTTTGTGTGTCTGTGTCATAGTTTGGAAAATTCTTGTGCTATCTCACTTTTTTGTAATATATTACAGTGATCTGTGATGACTGATTATGATTCACTGAAAGCTTGGTTGATGGTTAGCATTTTTTAGCAATATAAGTATTTTTAAGTTAAGGTAGGCACATTGTTTATTTAGACACAATGCTATTGCACATTTAATAGACTACAGTACAGTGTAAACATAACTTTTATATCATTTGATTGGATTACTGCAATGCTCACTTTATTGCAGTGGTCTGGAACTGAACCCGCGGGGTCTCTGAGGTGTGCCTGCATAGCAATGGACAGACACCAGTAACTTCTGTGTAGCAATGTAACGGGAAAAGAAAGGCAACAAATGCAAGTCCTCAGTAGGACCATTACAGCTCTAACTCCTCTAAGTCTGTTACAGCTTCTGGGAAGACACAAACTAGCAATGAATTTCAGGTTTCAAATATGATTTTTACTAATAAAGCTACCAAGACTTACTACACCCACGTAATAAGTGAAGAATGTTACTATAGTCTATTTAATGCTTTATAAAAAGTGCTTTGGACTCTGAGAAATCCAAATATGGAAAGCATCATATGGCTGTGTAATTAATAGAAACATTTAATTATAAAACAAAAACCCACACTTCCCAGAACTGTCTGTCATCCTGGCCAAAGCAAGTGACTGTTTAGGTCACTGAGAAGTTAGGCCACCACTTTATTTGAACAATCTTTTTGGTGGGGCCACCTGGGCAATGGACACTCCTAGTCCACTTCCCCTGTCCTGCCAGCAAGCAAGCCTGTTGGGAAGTGGGGTGGGAGCAGTCAGATCAGTGTCTGGGAGCCCATATGTGGAAATCAGCCCTAATTCTCCAGACATGGTAAGATGAGTCAGACATCAGAAGTGAGGAAACCAGGAAGGGTGGGTGGCTACAAAACACGGGCTGTAAGGCACTCCCTGAGCCAAATATGGCCCCGCAGGGACACGGTCAGGCAAGCTTGTTAAGCAACCTGCCTTAAGTTCTCTATGAGACCTAACTTTAAATGTGAATGAGAACTTGAAGTTGACATCTATCAACTAATATTCTAATAATGATGGAACCAGCATGAAATTCTTAAATAACCTAGACTTGTATTCTCAAAAAAAAAAATACTTTGGAGCATCTTATTTTCAAAATGATCCATGTCTGGTTTATAGTTTAAACATGCAGAGAAAAGTTTACCAGAGCTTGTTAATCAGAAAAGAATCATTCTTCCTACTATTACAGAGTCACATAAAGTGGGTAAAATCCACATGGCCAGGAGCCTGGATGAAGTCTAAAGTCTTAGTGAGGCAGCTTTGCGACTGGAATGCTTCATATGTACATCAGCACTCAGTCAGACCACAACAATGTCGGAAAATTCTCCCCAGAAGAGCTGACCCTGGAACCAGAATTCATAAGAAGGGGATCCTCTTTCCAGATACCTAAATTTAACTACTTATAAGTTAAGTCAGTAACCTGAAGTTCTAGGTTTATTAGCTTATTTACAAATAGATGTTTAGGGCAATCTTTATCTTAAAGCTATAGGTACAAAATCACCTTGATACTTTACATTTTACACCATCGAGCTTCATTATAGGGTGGAGAAGTGTGTGGCACTGGGGTTCTTAACAGGTTGAGTGGACTATTTCAATACCCTACAGGTGCTTCAGTGGAGAAAACTGTCAAAGTGCTTCCTGGGGCAATACCAGAGAACCCTGGAATCAAGAAAGGACTGATGGAAACCTGAGAGCTCACAACGAGCCGAGTGGGCATCCTGGGTGGCTTGTGCTGAACAGCAATCCAAGACGAGGGGGTGGCAGTGCGGGGGTGGCAGTGAGGGGCTGCCACCCTCTGTAAGAAGACCTTGCTGCTCAACAGCTCCCCCTGTGGGCTGACTGCTCCCCACCCCTAACCTGGGGAGGCTGGCTTCCAAAGAGTAGCAGTATCAAAAGAGAAGCCAGCCAAGTGCTCAAATGCTACTTTAGCCCTATGCTGGAAATGTGAATGTTAAACTCCCTTAGTATCAAAACCAAGCAATTGCTTAGCTCAACCTATACGAGAGTATGACAGTCTACTTGGATGTCAAAAGACAGGGCAAGCAAAACCAACAGACACTTTATCCTGGCTCTGGTAAAAGATAAGGCTTAAATATTGAGAAAAAAGGAGCCAAGCAACATTTAGTGCGGGTGGGAAGGTGATGACATTAATTCTACTGCCACACCAGAGCAACTGATATGTCAAGACCTGGTCCTGACTAAGGGTTTGAGATGCTTATTACTGAACAATTCAGTTCATTCAAATCTGAACATTTACCCAACTCATCAATGTTATCAAGTATGAACATTCTCTGACATATAATCAATAGAAACCTTCCTCTCATGTACATAACACTCTTGTATTAAGTCTTTTGCCTAACAAGTAACCCCAAATCTCATCCTAATGCATAATCTGACTCCAAAGCTAATTCATAAATGGTAACTAGACTAAGCATTTAAAATAAAGACAAAAAGCAAAGCTTTAGGCATGACTCACTTGCTGTAAAGAAGAATCCTGTGAGAAACCAGTTTCTTTAAAGTCAATTTCATCATCACTGGATGAATGAATATGGCAGGTTGTAACCTATATGCATAGAAATGTAAAAAACTATTTAACAGAAAAGTTTTGGACATTTGTATCAGCATTTTTATGGAAAAACACATTTAGTTTTTCTCTCAATGTGTAACAGTGTCAAGAACAAAAATAAGTTTAACAGTTAAGTTGTAAAACCCACCCAATATTTCAAGGGTGCACTTCACTCAACCAGACGAGCTAGCTCCTTGTCCTTCTGCTGGCCACTTGTGGTATTTCACTCATTAAAAATATCACCAGAGAACAAGTAAGAGACGACCTACTCCATTTACGTGATTTTGATCATTATTCCCAATTAAATGTTTCCAAAGGGAAGGCAGAATTAACAGCCCAGACAAAACAGAAAAATTACGTGTATGTGCCAAGCAGGAAGGGTAAAACTGTAATCCCAGGGGTCACTGATGAGCCCCTGGAAAGGTCAGGTTTAGGTATAACCATTTCACTTCCAATTCCTGCATTTCCTGCCTACTCTAAGAGAAGCACTGTCCACAAGCGCTAGATACTACTTGAGTCAATAGTCCCCTGCTCATAAGACGCAAAATCTTCTGCCCCTTAAAATGTACGCGCCTGCTCTCAGAACTTACAACCGATTTCCATTAACTAAGGAAAAACACAAACATGAACTGCTTGCCAATTCATGGTAAGTGATTTTTTAATTCATAAATGACACACAGTATTAGTGGGAAATGTATTAACAATTAGAAATGAAAATATACATATGACTGTGTACAGCACTGGTAATAGCAATTGCTACACAGCAAGTTATAAACAAGAATGGCCTGTAAGAGTCTAGAAAAAGCACTATACCTCGGAGGGTAGCTGACACTGTATTTTCTGAGTTATGCATCCTGTACTTAGTGTAGAAGTGTCCTGGGCATAGAGCACTGTCAAGGGGGAAACATGGGGTCACCACTTACCAACCCCAGAAGCTGTGCTTAATAGCCTAGAGTTACCGCCACTGGCTGGGTCTGCTTTGTGACATTGCCACACTTGTTCAAGAAGCCCAAAGTAGGACCCAAACAGGTCTGTATGTTGTATGGCTTATGAAATTCTGAATAAAATCAATCTCTTTTCCCTTTGTCTGATCATCTTTGGTAAAGGAACCAAGCCCAACTGAATATCCCATTACTTCCTGTTAATTCCTGCTCTGCAGTCAAACTCCCATTTTGAATCTGCCTGATAAAATCAAAGGCAGAATTTGTGGTCAGTGAAGGTTTGGAACCTGCTTGTACCATTGGTGCTTTACTGAGTTAGTGGGAAGAGATGTGGAGAGGGGGACGTTCTTGGAGAGCCAAGCCAGAACACAGAAGGGAGGCGGGAGAACATTGCTTGGTCACGGCGGCAGCCACCTTACAGAGTGACTGCAATCAAGAGCAAGTCAAACAGTTCTACTGCAGTGGATCCAGAGGAGCACTGAGCTACTTGGGGGGCAAGCTGGGGCAAGAATCACCCTAAATCAGTGTGTATTTTAGGAGTGCAACCCATGGTAAGGCACTGAAATAGACAATTCAGAGAGCAAACCAGGTGAACTAAGTAAGAGAAGAGTTGGCTGCTCCTTGCATGTCTTCTTATTGTCTAAGTTCAAATGGAATACAATGTATCCTCACTCATACTTTTTACTTTTTGCTACAAAGTAAGATTTTTATCAGTTCACTGACTAAAGATGAGAAAGAAACTAGTTTTTATTGAGCAACTACTGGTGCCAGATATCACGACCCCTTTACATATTCTCCTTAATGTGTATTCTCAAAGCAATTAATTCTAGGAAGTATTTAAAATAATTTTTTCTCCAAAAAGAAACTGCGTTTTTAGAAAGTTAATAATACAATGTATGCATGCCTCTGCAGGCATGTCATTAAACAGCTGTGATTCTGAGTCCACCCACATCATATAGGGTCTGAATCACTATTGAGAATATGAGCTAACGAGACGATCTAATCCCTATTGGGGGCTAAGTGGAAGCCCACTAGTTCATCACACAGATGCAACCACCAGAGTCCTTGATCTAAACTTCCAAACACACCCCTTCTAAGGTGTCTCCATCTAGCAAATGCCACTTTCATCAGCTAAAATCTTAAGACGTCTTGTTTCTTCTGTCCTTCTGACATCTGTCCACTCTACTGTCAAAATGTAACTTGAAATCCCATCACTTCTCATCCAGTCTATCACCATCTCCCTGGCACAAGCCTGGGGTCTCTCTCATCTGGTTAGTGCTCCATAGGCGGCTAACCAGTTTCCCTGCTTCCACCTCTTGCCCTACCCCACTATAGTCAATACTCAATCCAGCAGCCACAATGATCTTTTAAAATAAACATCAAACTATGTCACTTTTCAGTTCCAATCTAATGACTTTTCATCTCACTATGATCATAACTCAAGGGGCTTGTGTGGACTGAAAGTCCTATGAGGCCTGGCCTGGCCTGCAGAACCTCTCAGACCTCACGTCCATTCTCCTCCTTGCTGGCTCTGGGACAGCCGCTCTGGATGCCGTGCCAGCCTCTGTGCATACCAGCCATGACCCCTATCAGGCCTCTGCATCACTCTTCCTCATTTCCCTAAAGCTTCTACACAAATGTGCTCATTGAGCTCCTTCTCAGTGAGAAGACTGCCCAATTGAAATTGCACATCTGCCCCCAAAGCCCCGACTCCCTCCTTTCCCCAGAGGTCACCATCCTTTGGTTTCCCCACCTCCACTGAGGCAGGAATTCTTGCCAGTCCTGTTTAGTACAATGCCCTCAGTGTCTGGTACATAGCAGCCACTCAAATATTCATTCAATTAATGAATTCTAATAAATTACTACACGAGAACATAGCATCACAACTTTGACAAAAGTAACAAGTATACAGGAACACACTTGCCAAGCTAGATAGTATACTCAATGCTGCAGTGAAAAAAAGTGTTTGAGAGGTTACCTTCTTTGATAATAAAACTGCTGTTTATTAGCGGGAAAAGTATGTTTCACCTTGGCTGACTGGGTTGCTAAGGAAAATCATAAGCATGACCTGCCTGCTAACATCCGAGTGAAATATGGAAGCAACCCCTTATTCCTTCCTCTGGTGTGTGTGGTCCCACTCTAGCCCCTCGGCAAACACAGGACCCAGAGCTGCTTAGGAACACCAACTCTCAAGAGGCTCCACCCTGACCCGCTGGCTCTCTAGACAATTCATACATGCACATTTACTATCTGGAGGCTTCTATAAACTCCTCTCATCCACAACGAGAGAGAAGCACCGACATCTTCGGAAACACATTCTCCCACTTGGAGATGAAGGCAGAGAATGAAACAAACTCAACTTTCCAAAGCCAGCACAAAAGCATTTCCTATATTATCTAAATTTACTATATTTAAATCCAGTATAATGAAGTTAACAGTTGGGAGCTCTATCAAAACACAGAGGTTTCTAGATGTAATCAAAACACCAAATTTTATTCATAAGATACTCCCAACATAAAAACATACACAATACGTGAATCTGCTGGGCATACACTTTGGCATATTAGGATCAAAAGATTAAAAGTATTTCAAAGCTCTCAGAAAGAGGTTAATTAAAATGTTGCCTAGTAGTTCAACCATTGTGGAAAGCAGTAGGGAGGTTCCACAAAAAAACTAAAAATAGGAATACCATTTGACCCAGGAATTCCACTCCTAGGAATTTACCCTAAGAATGCAGTTTCCCAGTCTCAAAAAGACATATGCACCCCTATGTTTATCGCAGCACTATTTACAATAGCCAAGAAATGGAAGCAACTTAAGTGTCCATCGGTAGATGAATGGATAAAGAAGATGTGGCACATATTATTATTCAGCCATAAGAAGAAAACAAATCCTACCATTTGCAACAACACAGATGCTCCGTGAAATAGCCAGGCAGAGAAAGACAAGTACCAAATGATTTCACTCATCTGTGGAGCATAAGAACAAAGCAAAAACTGAAGGAACAAAACAGCAGCAGACTCACAGAACCCAAGAATGGACGCACAGTTGCCAAAGGGAAAGGGACTGGGGGGTGTGGGTGGGAAGGGAGGGACAAAGGGAATAAGGGGCATTACGATTAGCACACATAATGTAGGGGAGGGCACGAGGAAGGCAGTATAGCACAGAGAAAACAAGTAGTGATTCTACAGCATCTTACTACACCAATGGAAAGTATCTGTAATGGGGTATGTGGTGGGGACTTGATAATGGGGGGATTCTAGGAACCACAATGTTGTTCATGTAACTGTATATTAATGATACCAAAAAAAAAATGTTGCCTAGAAGGGGTAGGAGCCTGAAGACAGATGCTGCTCTAGAAAAATGACAGGAACTTGGGGCTCGCACAGCTTATCCTACACAACCAAGCAAGTCCTCAGGCCCACAGCCAGTAGGATGGGTAAGTGTTTGGTTTATCAATGAATGATTTGTTGCTGTGACGAGAAAAATAAGAACAGGCCAGGGCAATGCAACAATGTGCCAACTCAGGTGATGAACAAGTACAGGTTGACTCAAGTCCTATGAATATACCTGAAGTGATCCCCAGAGAGGTATCTGAGCCAATCTAAAATCAATTAAGTCAAGGCAGCGTATCTAATCTAATCTACTTGGAGATGGGGGCAGAGAAGAGGCAATCTATTACTTAACTGCCAAATTCAGTGATAAATGAGCCTGAAACAATCAGAAGGGAAATATGCTTTTACTTGGACTTCACACTACATTGACTCTGTATGACACTCTTTCAAGAACAAGACCCACTGCATTTACCAAGTTGTTTATAATAATATTCACAACAGCACATTTTCTCTGGAATGTGGCACCCAACCACACTGGGTTACAGCCTGAAAAATTGTAGGCAGAAAAGTGAAGGGCCCAGAGGCTGCAGTTAACATCTCCTTGGTGGCCTAGGGTTAACATATATGCATCCTTAAAAACCTGGAAGAACACCTATGTCCCTAAAAACACTAAAAGCAAAATTTCTTACTGGTAAGACTAAATGGAGGTGGTAATTTAGTATTAGGTATTTGGGGCCAAGGAATTAAAGAGTTCTTGAGAGATCAAACTGCAAGTCTCAACAGACAACAAGATTATAGAGTGGGGCCACTGAGATACAGTTAATGTTAACAGGGCTCTATAAATCTGACCACTTTCACTATGTAAGCCAACTTCTCCTATTTTGTTTTACTGTAGATGATTCCTGTAGTCCAAGTAGGATGGCAGGAAGTGCAGCAGGCAAAGGCAAACTGAGCTTCCGTCCTGGTAGGTGGGGTCCATGCTACTTTCCTTTCAGCACAAGTACACATGCCTAGATGGATTTGAACCCAAAGGGCTGCACATGCCATGCTCCCCTACGTAGACACACATAAACATTCACACACAGTCAGAGGCCAGAATGCTGACGGCATCATGCCAAGTAGCTGAGTGTTAACTCAACAGTAATGAAGTTCTTTATGAAGAACTGCTCACCAGAGAAATCTGCTTGAATTACCACAGATAAAGAAGTTTTTTTTTAATCCTGATAACAACTGGACATGGTTGACTTCTACTTTTGAAGTCAAAGGATAATTTTAAAAGTAGTTTCCCAAACTAATAATATTCCTAAATATTCCTTTATAAATAAGAAACAAGATAATCCCCTTAAAGGAGTTGCCCACATTTTTAAAAAGGAATCAATATGGGGGCCTCTAAAATTAAATGGTTCAATTTAACAGTGTGAGAGAACAATTTCACACTACAATAAAATCCTAATTATCCAGAATTTTAACCAATTTGGGGGTAAAAACGATCTAAGGTGGATAATATATTCATTAAAAATCACTTAAGCCTTCCTTGATAACTCAAGGCTGTCAAAGTGAAGGCCAGTTTCTCTGCTGGACTGCAACACACAGACACTAAGGGCCAGTAGACACAGTTTTATTAAACAGCCCCACTCACCTCTTTCAGTCATCTCTTTTAACTTCATAATTCTTCCAACTCCTAATACCTACTAATCTCATCATTTTACACACCTTAATCTGTCAAGAGTCTGGAAAAAGATAACAAAATCTGCCAGACAATCTACAAAGTAGGAGGCAAGAGGCTCTTGAAGGGTGTGACACAGGATGACCCAGGGACGCCTCTGAAGCTGCCAGAGCCAGTTTCCCACCTGTTTCTAAATTCTGCTATCATCAGGTATGGCTGCCCAGTTTTCTGACTGCTTAATATTCAAGGTGTTACTGTGTACTAGAAATTCAAGACTGCATTTCTGAATTTCAAATACAGAATTAAATGCCTGACACATTTACTTCCATGAAGAGGTAAAGGGACCAACTTCATTATTAGCTGGCATGTGCTTATGAAAGGAAATGGCTTTTCCTCATCTTTAAAAGCAAAACAAAAGCAATACTTACCTCAAAACTTAATGCACTAAAAAAAAGCAAAACAAAACAAAGAATACATTCCAAAGTCCAATATAATTTTTAAAAATATTATCAATGCCATTATTCCCTGACTAAAAGTACCAATGTGTGAAAAGACTTTAAAGTTGGGGTTTCAAAGTCATCAACAAAATTTCCCCCCACTGAGAATGATCTAAAATGAGGGTAAACACAACTCAGTAAGAGTAGAAAATATCCAAAGGAATATTTAGGTTTCCTAACCGGGTGGGGTCATCTGAGGCATAAGGCAACAACCCCCATGGAGCAGAATTTGGAGCAGAAGTTGGCCAGAGGCTGTTTGGTTATGGTGCTCAAGGAGCAAGGCACTGCAGGGAATGGAGGCTAAGTGTGGTGGGAAGTAGGGACCAATGGCTTCTTTGTACACTTCGGTCATCGCAGGCAGGAATTAGGAACTGACTAGACAAATCAACAAGAATACTGTGAACACTGACCTCTCTTCCTTATAAAGAAGCATAAACTTATCTTTGGTCCACAATTACAAGGACAAATGGAAGAGCTTTCACATTTTTCTGAATAAATGAGCAGAGGCTCAGAGCACTGAAATAATAGAAATGTAACCCTGTAAAACCTACTAGATCTACCGTGTTCCTCTTGTTAGTTTCTCCTAAGGAACTTGTGCAGAATGTCTCCCATCGCTCCCTGACTTCATCTGGAAGATCTTCAGAGGGAGAAAAGGAAAAAAACATTATTATCTCTACAATGACCTACACATGGACAAATAAATAAACAGGCAACACAAGAGAATGCCACCCACTCAGCTCAGGGAAAGCAAACATACCCTACTAGCTGAGGGCCTGGCTCTTAGAAGATGGAGCTGGGAAGCTTTAGACAGTCCCCAAGGACTTCCAGGAACCAGAAACATTCACTGAATGGTCTAAACTTGCTGCCAAAAGTCATAAGCAGCTCTGTGAATTTAATAAGCTTTTAAAAATCTTTGCCTAAAAACTTAACCTGAAAAATATATATTTCCAACAAAATCTCCTGAGAACGGTAAGCAGTCCTTAAGGTCGGCAGGAAGCTGTTTTTTCCACGGTCATACAAGTTTGGGAAATGCTGCAAATGCCAGCTACTGCACACCTTCCTGAGATACTCTGACTAGCAGATGGCCAATGGATTTCCCATGGAATCCAGTTTGGCTTCTCAAATTGCTCAAAGATCATATTTCCTAAATGTTTGTGTTATAGGCCAACATATGGATAAATAGGCAATAGTGAAATTCTACCATCTAGAGAAATTTTAAAGAAAAAGTTATATAAAATACACTGTGATGATCTGGCTTATGCCTCTCCTAAGAAGCAAAATTATAGGTGGGGAAGTCCCAATTTTTCCATCACAGGGAAACAACTATGCTTTTAAGTGCATATTTGGTGGGTAACAGTCTCTTGAACACACAAACATCCTTAAAAGATAAAATAGCACAGACTGGGAAATGATTTTCAGCAAGTTTACCATGAAGGAATTCTGTACCACGGAGGTTAAAAGTTCTTTCCCATTCAGAGAATGTGGCAGGACTAGTAATCCTGCTGGTACAAGCCAGAGTGCACACAGCTCTTACTGCTCTCGTTTGAGAGGAGACAGACATGGCCTGGGTGCCAGTGTAAAAGGCATCCACATGGTTTCTTCTAAGTAATCTTGGGCTGATTACATTTAAACACTACTACAGAAAAGAGTCCTTTAACAGCCAGTATCCCTCATTTTAGTAATAGACATATGGACAAAATGCTGATAAATGCTTTAATATCCCAGTTAAAGGAAATCAAAGAGTAATTATACCTCAACTGCCAGCCTATGAGGACTTGGGAGCTCAAATGAATGATTTATTGAGCAACATTCTTTGAGAATGAAAGTGAGCAACTCTAGCACCCCAGCCTCAGCCATTCCTGCCAATATTAATAAAAGGACTGCAGAAGAGGAGAGACAGCAAAGAACTACATGGTTTAAACACATTCTCAAGAACCTCACCAAATCGCCAGAAAATTTGCAAAACATAAAGAAACTCCACAGATAGCTATTAAAAATGCTATGAATACATCCACTTTATCCTTAAATCCTTCCCCCAATCCAACAAAAACCGCAGTTAAAATTCCATAAGCCACTTACCTTTGATAAGTTGCTGTACTAATGCACTGTTGGGACCCTTATCAGTACTGTGCACGATACAGTTAGCTATCCTCGTCAGGTGTCCCATATAGCCATGCCGTCTTCCTCCCTCAGCCCTGACAAGGGGGAAAAGGACAAATACAGCTGACTTGAACAACTCAGAGGTTAGGGGCACTGACCCCCAACAGTCTAAAGTCCAAGTATAACTTATGACTCCCACAAAACTTAATTACTAATAGCCTACTGTTGACCAGAAGTCTTCACAACAACATAAAGTTGACTAGCACATCTTTGATATGTAATATGTATTATATATAGCATTCTTAACAATAAAACTGAGGCACTGGAGGATTCAAGATGGTGGCATGAGAGGTGAGACAGAGAACTCCTCCCAAAACCACAGACAGTGTGAAAATATAGTTAATACAACTAACCCTAAAACAGCAACAGGAGAGAAGGCTGCACCAGACTGCATACAGACCTCACGAACAGAGCAGACCTCACAAAACAGGGTAACATTCGAAAGCCTTGATCCAGCGGGACCCGAGCCCTTCCCCGACCCGAGCTCACTGGAGGGAGGAACAGAAACGGAGCGAGGGAGGGGATGGAAGCCTGGGACTGCTGAACACCTAGCCCTGGAGATCTGCTTTGAGGGCAGAAACCTACATTGTGCAGTGCTCTGGAGGATGGGGAGCTGGGACAGGCAGAGTGCTTGAGAGACAGATTCCAGCTGATTGTGGAAGACGGGATCCACACCCGGCCGCTCAGTGTCAGCGGAAAGGCAGGATGTCTGACAGGCTTCCTAGCAGCGAGAGGGCTGCTGAAGGGGAGGGGTTTGCACAGAGGTTGCTGCACGGGAGAAGGGATAGGGGGATAAGGTTGCCTGGGCACGCTCTGCCGAGCAGATTGGGAACTTTGGGGAGCTTCAGGCACTCCATCCCCCTGGCTGGCTACTCAGCTCTAAGGATCCCATTGTGACACACAGCCTGCCAAGCCTGCCTCCTGGCCTGACAGCACCGGTCACAAACCGGCAGTCACTGCTCTGGCATCGGGACAGCCAGAGGGAGGCCCTACCTACAATAGATAGAGATGCCAAGCACAGAGGCTTAGACCTGTGTACTCGGCCCACTGGCTCTGATACGGGAGCCAGGCAAGGCAGACAGGAATCAGGAAACAGATTTTTCCTCCCCCCAGGCACCAGCTCTGCTCCACTACAACCCCAAACCTCACTCTAGGGGCTGGGCAGCTCCAGAGACTGCAGCTTCTTGGCAATAGAGGGCACCAGACAGAAATATGAAACGTCAAAAAGACATGGTTCAGACCAAAATCTCACAAACCCCAGAAAAAGGGCCAAATGAAACTGAACTCACCAATCTTACTGAAAGAGAGTTCAAAATAAAAACCATAAACATGCTTATGGAGGTACAGAAAAATATTCAAGAACTCAGGAACGAATTTAAGATGGAGATTCAATCATTAAGGAATTCCATATACGAAATGAAACATACAGTGGAGGGATTTAAAAGCAGAAGAGACGGTAAATGGAATAGAAATTAGAGAAGAGGAATACAAAGAAGCTGAGGCACAGAGAGAAAACAGAATCTCTAAGAATGATATATTGAGGGAACAGTGTGACCAATCCAAACAGAAAAATATTTGCATAATAGGGGGTACTAGAAGAAGAAGAGAGAGAAAAAGGGATAGAAAGTTTCATTGAGGAAGTAATTGCTGAAAACTTACCCAATCTGGGGAAGGAGATAGTCTCTCAAGCCATGGAGAGGCACAGATCTCCCAACACAAGGGACCCAAGGAAGAAAACACCAAGATATATAATATTTAAAATGGCAAAGATCAAGGATAAAGACAGACTTTAAAAAGCAGCTAGAGAGAGAAAAAAGATCACATACAAAGGAAAACCCATCAGTCTGTCATCAGATTTCTCAACAGAAACCTTACAGGCCAGAAGGGAATGGAATGATATATTTAATGCAATGAAGCAGAAGGGCCTCAAACCAAGAAAACTCAACATGGCAAGGTTATCATTTAAATTTGAAGGAGGGATTAAACAATTTTCAGATAAGCAAAAGCTGAGAGAATTTACCTCCCACAAACCACCTTTACAGTGCATTTTGGAGGGACTCCTATAGATGGAGGTATTCCTAAGACTAAATAGATGTCACCCAAGGGATAGACAAAGAGTACAGCATATGATTCATAACATACAAGGAATGGAGGAGGAAAAGAAAAAAAAATCTTTAGGTTGTGTCTGTAATACCATACGAAGTGAGTTAAATTAGACTGTTAGATAGTAAGGGAATTACCCTTGAACCTTTGGTAGCCACAAATCTAAAGCCTGCAATGGCAATAAGTACACACCTATCGATAATCACCCTAAATGTAAATGGTCTGAATGCACCCATCAAAAGATGTAGAGTCACTGAATAGATAAAAAAAACAAGACCCATCTATATGCTGCCTACAAGAGACTCACTTCAAACCCAAAGGCATACACAGATTGCAAGTAAAGGGATGGAAAAAGATATTTCATGCAACTAACAGGGAGAAAAAAGCAGGACTTGCAGTACTTGTATCAGACAAAATAGACTTCAAAACAAAGAAGTCATAACAGACAAAGAAAGACATTAATGATAAAAGGGTCAGTTTAACAAGAGGATATAACTATTACAAATATCTATGCACCCAACACAAGATCACCTACATATGAGAAATAAATACTAACAGAATAAAAGGGGGAATAGAATGCAATGCATTCATTTTGGGAGACTTCAACACACCACACACTCCAAAGGACAAATCAACCAGACAGAAAATAAATAAAGAGACAGAGGCACTAAACAACGTATTAGAACAGATGAACATTAACAGACATCTACAGAAGTCTCCATCCTAAAGCAACAGGATACACATTCTTCTCCAGTGCACATGGAACCTTTTCAAGAATAGATCATATACTAGTCCACAAAAAGAACTTCAGTAAATTCAAAAAGATTGAAATTGTACGAACCAGCTTCTCAGATCACAAAAGTATGAAACCAGAAATAAATTACGCAAAGAAAATGAAAGAGCCCACAAACACATGGAGGTTTAATAACATACTCCTAAATAATCAATGGATCAATGACCAAATAAAAACAGAGATCAAGCAATACATGGAGACAAATGACAACAATAATTCAACACCGCAAAATCTGTGAGATGCAGCAAAGGCCGTGCTAAGAGGGAAATACATTGCAATACAGGCCTACCTCAGGAAAGAAGAACAATCCCAAATGAACAGTCTAAACTCACAATGAAACTAGAAAAGGAAGAACAAATGAGGCCCAAAGTCAGTAGAAGGAGGGACATAATAAAGATTAAAGCAGAAATAAGTAAAATTGAGAAGAATAAAATAATAGAAAGAATAAATGAAAGCAGGAGCTGGTTCTTTGAGAAAATAAACAAAATAGATAAACTCCCAGCCAGACTTATCAAGAAAAAAAAGAGAGTCTACAGACATAAACAGAATCAGAAATGAGAAAGGAAAAATCACTATGGACACCACAGAAATACAAAAAATTATGAGAGAACACTATGAAAAATTATATGGTAACAACCTGGATAACCTAGAAGAAATGGACGACTTTCTAGAATAATACAACCTTCCAAGGCTGAACAAGGAAGAAACAGAAAATCTGAACAGACCAATTACCAGCAAAGAAATTGAATTGGTAATCAAAAAACTACCTAAGAACAAAACTCCTGGACCAGATGGCTTCACTGCTGAATTTTATCAAACATTTAGTGAAGACCTACTACCCATCCTCCTGAAAGTTTTCCAAAAAGCAGAAGAGGAGGGAATACTCCCAAACTCATTGTACGAGGCCAACATCACTCTAATACCAAAACCAGGAAAAGACACCACAAAAAAAGAAAATTACAGACCAATATCCCTGATGAACACAGATGCAAAAATACTCAACAAAATATTAGCAAACCGAATTAAAAAATATATCAAAAGGATCATCTATCACGATCAAGTGGGATTCATCCCAGGGATGCAAGGATGGTACAACATTTGAAAATCCATCAACATCATCCACTGCATCAACAGAAAGAAGGACAAAAACCACATGATCATCTCCACAGATGCTGAAAAAGCATTCCACAAAATTCAATATTCATTCATGATAAAAACTCTCAACAAAATGGGTATAGAGGGCAAGTACCTCAACATAATAAAGGCCATATATGACAAACCCACAGTCAATATTATACTTAACAGCGAGAAGCTGAAAGCTTTTCCTTTAAGATAGGGAACAAGACAAGGATGCCCACTCTCCCCACTTTTATTCAACATAGTTCTGGAGGTCCTAGCCATGGCAATCAGACAACACAAAGAAATAAAGGCATCCAGATTGGTAAGGAAGAAGTCAAACTGTCCCTGTTTGCAGATGACATGATATTGTACATAAAAAACCCTAACGAATCCACTCCAAAACTACTAGATCTAGTATCTGAATTCAGTAAAGTTGTGGGATACAAAATTAATACACAGAAATCTGTTGCATTTCTATACACTAACGGTGAACCAGCAGTAAGAGAAATCAGGAAAACAATTCCATGCACAATTGCAACAAAAAGAATTAAATACCTAGGAATAAACCTAATGAAGGAAGTGAAAGACCTATACTCTGAAAACTACAAGGCACTCATGAGAGAAATTAAAGAAACCAATAAATGGAAACACATCCCGTGCTCATGGATAGGAAGAATTAATATTGTCAAAATGGCCATCCTGCCTAAACAATCTAGAGATTCAATGCAATCCTTATCAAAACACCAACAGCATTCTTCAATGAACTAGAGAAAATAGTTCTAAAATTCATATGGAGCCACAAAAGATGCCGAATAGCCAAAGCAATCCTGAGAAGGAAGAATATCGTGGGGGTAATTACGCTCCCTGACTTCAAGCTCTACTACAAAGCCACAGTAATCAAGACAATTTGATACTGGCACAAGAACAGAACCACAGACCAATGGAACAGAATAGAGAGCCAAGATACAAACCCAAGCATATATGTCAATTAATATGCGATAAAGGAGCCATGGATATACAATGGCGAAATGACAACCTCTTCAATAGCTGTTGCTGGCAAAACTGGACAGCTACATGTAGAGAATGAAACTAGATTACTGTCTAACTCCATACACAAAAGTAAACTCAAAATGGATCAAAGAACTGAATGTAAGTCATGAAACCATAAAACTCTTAGAAAAAAGCATAGGCAAAAATCTCTTGGACATAAACATGAGCAACTTCTTCATGAACATATCTCCCCAGGCAAGGGAAACAAAAGCAAAAATGAACAAGTGGGACTATATCAAACTAAAAAGCAAAGGACACCATCATAAATGATATATCCAGTAAGGGATTGACATCCAAATTATATAAAGAGCTCCCACACCTCAACAACCAAAAAGCAAATAAGCCAATTAAAAAATGGACAGAGGAACTGAACAGACACTTCTCCAAAGAAATTCAGGTGGCCGACAGGCACATGAAAAGATGCTCCACATCGCTAATCATCAGAGTAATGCAAATTAAAACCACAGTGAGATATCACCTCACACCAGTGAGGATGGCCACCATCCAAAAGACAAACAACAACAAATGTTGGCGAGGATGTGGAGAAAGGGGAACCCTCCTACACTGCTGGTGGGAATGTAAATTAGTTCAACCATTGTGGAAAGCAGTATGGAGGTTCCTCAAAAAACTCAAAATAGAAATACCATTTGACCCAGGAATTCTACTCCTAGGAATTTACCCTAAGAATGCAGCAGCCCAGTTTGAAAAGGACAGATGCACCCCTATGTTTATCGCAGCACTATTTACAATAGCCAAGAAATGGAAGCAACCTAAGTGTCCATCAGTAGATGAATGGATAAAGAAGATGTGGTACATATACATAATGGAATATTATTCAGCCATAAGAAGAAAACTAATCCTATCATTTGCAACAGCATGGATGGAGCTAGAGGGTATTATGCTCAGTGAAATAAGCCAGGCGGAGAAAGACAAGTATTAAATGATTTCACTCATCTGTGGAGTATAAGAACAAAGAAAAAATACTGAAGGAACAAAAAAGCAGCAGACTCACAGAACCCAGGAATGGACTAACAGTTACCAAAGGGAAAGGAACTGAGGAAGATGGGTGGGAAGGGAGGGATAAGGGGGGAAAAGGGGTATTACGATTAGCACACATAATGTAGCAGGGAGGGGACACAGAGTGGATATGGGTAAGGCAGTATAACACAGAGAAGACTAGTAGTGATTCTAAAGCATCTTACTTCGCTGATGGACAGTGACTGTAATGGGGTATGTGGTGGGGACTTGATAATAGGGGGAGTCTAGTTAAGCATAATATTGGTCTTGTAATTGTACATTAATAATAGCAAAAAACAAAACAAAACCGAGGCACTAAAAATGGGAATGGACAGTAAAGGGGAGTGCCTGAATATGACCAGGCCAGGGTGGGGGACAGGGGGTATCAGCATAAACTGTCTACACAAGGGCACATTGCAGTCTCACTCAATAGGGCAAAGTTTATTCAAATATACAAACCAACCAGTAATCTTCAATAACCTTTAAAAACAAAACCCCAAACATTCATTAATGCCTAATATTTCTGTAACTTTCCTTTAAATCTTTTGTGAAATTATTTTTTAGATATCAAGCACACTGTAGGAAACTGAGTTGAGAATTCTGCTGGTTCATTTTGTTAAAAACATCAAATTTTAATCAAATCAATCAACTAGCAGAGATAACTGTCTACCAATGGCATTTCTCAAGTTAAAATATTGGCTCATTTTGAGGACTTAGCCTACGATGAGAGGTAGTCAACTTGGATTTGGCCCATACATCACCTGGAAAACAAATTGTTCCTCACCCCTCTCCTTCACTTAGGGTCTAATCTTCCCAAGTATAATCCATCTTTACATTCAGACAAACTTGTCACATCACTGTGATTTCTCTGCCCGACCACTTATAAAGTGCCAAGACTTCAACTTCTAAGAAAAAAAGGACTTTGACTTCAGATGGAGGGCACAAACTGAAGAGATACTTGCTTAAAGGGAGAACCTTTCAGGAGTCACTAGGAAAGCCATACTCTGCTTGACAGCTTGCCTGGCAAATAAAATACCTGCTAATAATCTTGGGAGGTTTGGGGATAGCGAAGGGTCACAAGGCATAGGGCTGATGTCAGCTGAGTGACTAAGCGATCCTTTAGTTCACAGTAAGATCCCAAGACCTGAGTGCTCCTCACGAGCAACTCCTTAGGCGGACACCACCATGCTCTGCCAGCCTCTGGTAAACAGGCCCATCTGCAAGGTGTCTGCCCAGGAGCCCCAATCCCCTGGAGGCTTCTGGCACAAGGAAACATTAGAAGATCTCTTTTAGGACCCCTCCAGCCAGACCTCCCAAGAATGCAGCTCATTGGGAGCAGAGCACATAGGACACCTCAGCACTGGCAAGATAAGCAGGTGGAGAGAGAAAGGAGTCAGGGAGTCAGGGAGGGCCCAAAGCACAGACGCAGAACCAGGGATGTTGGTCTGGCCATGCACAGCAGCCCCACACCAGAGGAGCTTCATTTGGAAGCACCTATGTGAGTTCTACCAACCTGGCCCCTGTCACATTCACACTAAATGCCACATTCCCACAGAGTCAAATGAGAGCCACATCAGTGCCTAGTGAGCAATGTAAAAAAGCCCAAACCTCACAAAATTAAGCTGACACCTCCCATGCTCTCCTGGGGGCTGCAAGACGACTCAGAACAGAGACACAGAGCCAGAGGGACAGATTCAACTATGAAGAGGCATGAAACAACTTTTCGGGATGATGGAAATGTTCTTTGTCTTGATTGTGGTACTTACACAACTGCATGCATTTGTTGGAATTCCTGGAAATGCACACCAAAAAAGTGTGCATTTACGAGAATCATACCCCAATAATCCTGACTTAAAAACAGACACAAGAAGCATGCCTTGTGTTTTCCGAACACACCCTTCGCCACCTGCCTGGCATCTATGGGCTGGCACAGAAGCTCTTGGGGCATTAGAGAAGGACGCTGCCATAGACAACACCACCATGATTGAAGTCTGTGAACAAGGCTACCTGTATGCATCAACTAAGACTTCATATAATAAGCTCGCCAATCAGCTAACGGGAGTTGCTGAAAGGAAAATACAAGCAATATTCCTCTCTAGTTCTGTGCCCAAAGCAACTCTTCCCTACAATGAGAACATTGGGTGACCATGACAAACGTGCTCATTTAAAGCATCATCAAAGAAGATGGGCCTTTACACCTCTTTACTTCAGCTCTGCATTATTCTCAGAAAGACAGCCATTCAAAAAGGAACGGGAAGCTTCAAAGGCCGCACGGGGGGGGGACACTTCAGACCCTTGGTCTCCCCACCTCAAGAGATGTAGAAAGGCAGGGGATGTAGAAGTAAGTTACTAGAAGAACATCTGTAATAGTGAAATAATCTGAAGTCCTGAGAGAATCATTTATAACTGTTAAGTGGCCTGTACCACGTAATGATTTTCATTCTTCTCTGACCAGGGCATGGGAGGATGTTTTCTTCGAATTAAAAATCAAAGTGAATTCCTATCAAAAAAAAATTTACTTACTGTTTCTTCTCATTCATTTCCCAGGCATCAAGTATTCGTTCTATTAACTGACATTTCTGAAAAAGCTGAATAAAAAGGAATATTTCAGTTAACATTTATATAAATGTCAGGGTCAAATTTTTCAAGTGAAATAGAACTCTACTTAAACAGAATAGTTGATATGTATAACCCCGTGAGCTAACAATAGCTGTCAATTACTGAATAAAGCACACGCAGTGTGGTAATAAAGATCCTCAAGGCCTTCTGGACACTACAGGGATTGAAGACAGGACACTGCCTCTGCACTGCCTCTACTGGGAAATGACTGCATTTCAAGTGCGGCTGCCAGGGCACAGCTGACACAAAGCCATGCCAGGTTTTAGTAGCTATGAAAACTTGGCTCAGAAATCTACAGCATGACCAAAATTACAATGGAATGAATAAAATTATGCACTAACAAAAATTTAATTCTGAATCCGCAGAAATACTTGTGCTCTGTAAATGTGAGCAACACTCACTTCCAGATGTACTAACACTACTGCATTCCTATTAAAAATAGGTGTGGCTTTTGCCCACGTTCTGCAAGCCAATGGAAGTGCCGTGGGCTGCTCTCGAGCAGGCACACTGCCAGCTGTACTCAGTCGTCGTCTGTCTTCCCCATCCACTTGGTTACTCCAGGCTAGCCTTTCTTGTCTTTCAAGTTTGGAAGTAACCCAGTGTGAGTGAAATTTTCATACAACCAAAGACTTCAGAGCAAGAAGAAACATGAAGACTGATTTAGTACAACTGCTTCATATATATATATAAAATACATATTTTATTTATGTATTTATTTTTAGCAGCCTAAGACAATCTTTTATTTTTTTCTCTTTTTATTAAAGTATCATTGATATACACTCTTATGAAGGCTTCACATGAAAAACATTGTGGTTACTACATTCACCCATATTATCAAGTCCCCCCACACCCCATTGAAGTCACTGTCCATCACCATAGTAAGATGCCACAGAGTCACTACTTGTCTTCTCTGTGCTACACTGTCTTTCCCATGACCCCCACACATACTATGTGTAACAATCATAATACCCCTCAACCCCCTTCTCCCTCCCTCCCCACCCACCCTTCCCCACCCCTTCCCTTTGGTAACCACTAGTCCCTTCTTGGAGTCTGTAAGTCTACTGCTGTTTTGTTCCTTCAGTTTTGCTTCACTGCTATACTCCACAAATGCCGCCTCATGTTTAATACCAGAAGACAGACCACAAGAAGAGGTTTGCTTGACATCGCACAGAACTCACTGCTCCCAACTTTCCGTCCTGTGTTCAACACCAGAAATGGTAACTCCAGCATGCCAAATAATTTTTAAATGTTTTCTACAGCATTTAAAATTTTATGGTTCTTTTAATCTCCAAAAGATTTCTCAATCTCCAAATCTACTGATTTTACCAAATAAGCAAGCCACTTGAGACCTTTTTTTAAAGAAGTTCAAGAGCTATTAAAATCTAAGGGGTATTGATCCAGAGCTGATTTATAGAATCATTGGTTAAAAGTGCAATGAATAAAAGTTAAATAGTTAGATTCTGAAATTTAACCTCATGCCCTTAAAACTTCAATTTATTTCACACTTAAGTGGCAAAATGCTATAACCAGGAGTGGCATAAAAAAAGACACGAAGGAAGCTTACATGTTTCAATAACAAATTGTCACCAGTGGAGTCCTGATCAGTAATTGTGCTATTTTCTATGTTTTCAAAAGGACTTGCAAGAATCAGTGCGATACAAATCTCCACTTGTGTGTGTAAAAAGTTATTCCATGTATATTTGAAGAACATGTCCTGTAAAAAAGAAAAATAATGCCTTCTTTTATTCAGTTACTTCAATGTTTAAGACACTACTTTCATACATTTACCAAATAGTAGTTTAAAGTAAAAAATGATGTACTCTCAGTTCAACAGGACTAATTAAAAGGGAATACAAGTTTACTTTAAAGGAGGTTTGAAACATCACTTTCATAGACTACACAGCATATCTGCTCACCCAACAAACATGCCAGAATTGGCATGGAATCTAGGAGAGACCAACAATAAACACATGAAGAAAGGACAAGAGTTAAGTTTTTCAAAGAGAAAGGGAATATCTTTTTGTTTTCACAGCAACTCATACAGGTAAGTTCAGTAAACTTCAATACTTTTCAAAGAGATCTGTGAGAATCTCATTTTGATTTAATAAATATATACCGACAATGCCTTCTGTGCAGGCACAGTGCAGGGTGCAAAAGGAAAGGCAGAGATAAAAATATGTCCCCAGTCTGGAGGCGCTCACACCTCAGGAAGAGTTAACACTCAGGCATTCAAAACTCAGCCAAGGGAGCAAAACAAGGGAGGTTTGAGAGGCGGTGACATGGGAACATCCTGAAATGTTTCCCAGATTACCTGAAAAGGTAAAAGTCCCAAAGAGAAAAGATGACTCCTGAAAGCTTACAACGCATAGTTCAAGTATACATTCAGGGTATCATTCAGTCTGGTTATCTAATCTCAAAATGGAAACAGCAATGGTTAATGATCTAGTTAGAGTTTTACCAAATCTGTCAGGACTTAAAAGTAGCTCTAAAGATTAAGATAGACTGAATTAACAGTAGCTATATACTAGTAACTGATGACTTCAGGGAGACTCCCAGAAACGGGAGTAAAACATTACCCTCCTGGAGTCAGGAGGGTACACCAGTCAGAGGGTAGGGCAAAAACTATGTCTCCTCAGATACATGGTTATGTTATCAAAAGAACTGTAATCCTTTCATGTTTCATCTTTCTCCAAAATGTTCCTGCTCTCTATGCCCTATACTGATATGTCATTTAACCCAAAGCTGAAACAGAACTAAAAATATCTCAATAACACTAAAAAGCACAACAGTACGGTTGATAGAGCACTCATGGGTTTGAAACTGGATGTGAATCAAATCTTTGCTCCAGCACTTACTAGCCATGGAATGTTCCCCTCTCTGGGCATGATCTGAAAAACAGATACTCTCTCTCACATGAGGCTTTACACTCAGGATCACATGAGAAATGTATATAAAATGCACATTACAATCAATGCCTTTGATTTAGCGAGCAAAGCCCCAGAGTATCCTTTGAAACACCCTCAGAACTCCCCCAAATGTATGGTATAGGCCAGGTGTCTTGTGAAACCTGCTATATGTTCATCTCCATGCCTTCTGTGCTGTGTGTGGCGTGGCAGGACGGACAAAGCAAGGCTGGGCCTGTGGATTCTAAGCACAAACCCTGGAACTGGGGAACTTGGTCAGGGAAATCCAGAATTAACTGGCCTCTTCCTTCTCTCTTCCACTGACAAGCAGACTAACAGCTATTTCAAGGAAAAATTTGGAGTCCAAGGACCACATACAGTCTCAGATACACTACACAAATCAGTAGAAAGAAGACAGAGGCTTGCCCCCTTGCTAATTAATAAGGGTCCCTTTACTGCTGGTACAAGCCCTGAGGAGGGCGCCTATATCCACTCTACCATCTGTGCCGCACTGAGCTTCTCAAGGAAAAGGTCTGTCTTAATCATCTTTGAAATTCTCTAACAAAGTTCTTTACACAAGCAACAATAAATACCTACTGAAAAATTAAAACTATTCAAAATTGATGATAAAAAGGCAAAACTATATAAAATCCCATTATGCCCAGACCACTGAAGCCACTGACATACTGTAAATGTGTGAGGTTGTGACTTGCATTATTTATCTATAAAATACCAAGAGCAAATGAAAACGTCTTTAAGGGGAAATCTTACCAATATGACTCCGATGCTATTCAGCTCCATAAGGTCCCCGTTGATACTGCTGGTATTTGTTTGAAGGAGGCTGGATATCAACCGAATCACGTTCAACCGGGTGTTTCCCACAGGAGGGTCCAGCACACCCCACGTAGTCTTCATCACATTTTTCTGAGGAAGAAAAGCTCTCCAATTAAATCCAGTTAGGTAAACAAACAAAAGTGTGTAGGGGTATGAACTAAGATATAACTCTAGGTAAACTAACCTTGCAAATAATTTGACCTGAATTCATCTGAAGGAAAATGCAAAACTGCTATTGTTATCTTTAAGATATGATGAAATAACCAAGAGGAAAAAAAGTCAAGTAATATCCCTGGACTATTTTATAAGATGTCAAGTATCCCCCTGCTGCAACATTCCAAACTGCCACAGGAAGAAAGCAGAAAGCTACAGAAGTCCATTAAAAAAAAAAGCAATATTCCTAACCTGACCAGAAATCTAAGAAACTAAGAGAAGTTACAAGTGGTTTTAGATCCCAGTTCTCAATCTTTGCCAAATCTGAGATAAAAGTGCAAACTCAGAAGTTGCCTCTGGATCACAACCTTGAAACAGGATTAGCTTCAAACTTTTCTTGTTCATAAAGGGAGTTTCTACATTTTGAATTCACAAAAGACAGACACAGAACATGTCTAAGTTTCAGAAGTCTGCCAGGAAAGGGTGACATGTTACAGCTGGGTGGTGAAGCTGCCCCTCTCAGAGCCCCCAGCCATGGCAGCGCCCTCATGCCCTCCTGCTCTGTGAGGCTTAACAGACTGGTAAGGCCCACGGTCTTACTCTATGCAAGACAGCTCTGATGAGCAGACATATTAGAAAGCTTCACCGATCTACACACACCACATCATATAGTAAAATCAGGTACAAACTGAACTCACTCACTCCTAGCAGTAAAAGAGAGGAAGTCCAAACGAGACACTGCCTTACTGCTGAAGCAGGGCCAAGAAGAATACAACTGTGAGAATCCACATTAGATGCTGCCTTTTTGTCCACCTAGAAAGAAGACAGGTAGGCCATCTAAGACACAGGTCAGGGCACTTGGCCACACACCCTTCTCTCAGCTCCTTCTCCCTCTCCTCCAGCCTCCATGGGTGATGTTCTCTCCTCTTCTCCTAAGTAATCCTTTCATCCCTTTCCTGTTCTTCCCAGGTCTGGCATGAAGGATGTCACTGGCTGTTAACTGTTAAACACCAACAGAGGCCCCTTACCTGAGGGTGAGCGCCTAACACTCTGGTCTGCATCTGGCCCCAGCTGAATGCAGCAAGATGACATGGCCCCGGTAGCACCACTGTTGGCTCACTTGTGGCCACCAGTCACCTAAAGAGACAATCTGGAAGCTGAACTAGACTTTCTGGGTAATGGAAAAATCATTCTGTGCTCCCACCTCCATAAATGTTTAAATAAAAAAACATCTAATTTAGAAGGGAGAAAGGAGTATGCTAAACTCCCAGTAACTCACATAGTATTCCACAGAGATATGCACTACAATGGTTGAGACGCTGGATCCAATGTCCAAAGACACAGGGCAGGAGGAGAAAGGCCAGACAGACCTGCTATTGGCAGCACAACTCACAGAACTGAGTCTTCCACCTATAGGTCCCAAAAGGAGGAGCCTCTTACCCTAATCTAAACCTCTGCACCAATCCGAGGGGCATAGGGTGTAGCAGAAGAACACCACTTTTGGACTGTGAACACCCCTCTTCTGAAGGTCTTCACCACCTGCTCTTTCTGCTTTGTGGCCTGCCTGAGTGAACCGTCATTTGTAGGTTAGCACATGGATGCTCCTTATGGACAAACTAACACTCCAAGTCATACTCAACCAACTATTTCTTAAATAAGGTATCTGTCCATCAGACTCCACACTGCTGTAACTCCAAATAAGACATCTCAATTTCAAAGATCCGTTCCTATAAGATTTACTTTACTTCGAAGATGTGAAAATAACATGCTATGGGAAGAAAATTGTTGATTTTATTGACATATAAGTACCCAGAATTAATAGAAACAAAGAAAAAGATGTTTCCCAAGCAGACATATTCTGCCAAATTTTAATTCTACCCCATTCATCAATTTAGACACTATGTATAGATAAAAGCCAAATAAAAACTAGCTCAAAATCAATGAACAGAACTGTCAGTGTGCCTTTCAGTATCTTTTCTACATGCTGGTCACAGCCAGTTCTATTACTCCACAGGATTCATGGACCTCACAACTGTTTAAAATCAAATTACTGAGCTGGCCAGCCATGGAGCTGCCCTACCTTGGGTGGCTCAAGCAGGAGTTCATGGAAAGATCCAAGTCTTCCTCGGATGGCTTCTAGAACACTCTTGTTGACTGAACAAGCTGAATGAGTCATGCCTGGTGGGCAGATCTCTATATGGCCTTCAAATCTTGAAACAAAGCAAGTTAATTTTACTTACTATAATTTCAAAACAAATCATTCAAAGTGCTCCATATCAGCATGTAGGTATATACATAATAACAATATAAATATATAATGATTATACTAACATTTCTGGAAGGATAGAAACAGGGTATAAAACCCTCAGTGGGGATCAGCCAACATGACCTGAAATCCAAGGCCTACAGAAGTGAGAAATTATGTGCGATTTCTTCCCGTTCTCCTAAACTTTATGGTTCCTTGTTCCTGTTACAGTAATAGCAGGTCTCTAATTGGAAAATTTGGAAAGTAAAAGGAGATGTGATCCCCAAAACGTAGGGCATTCCATCTGCCTGCCATTTGGGATGTCAGTAATAAGCAGGCCTGTATTTGTTCCATACAGTTTTTCTTGCTTGATCAACATTGTTTCCTACTTAAAACGCTTATTTTTTTACTTAAAGCTCAATCTATACTCATTAGAACCTACTCCTTACAGGAAAACAATTACAAGTGGAATGAGACTCCCAAACCCCAATCATCGCGAGTGAGCACATGGAAAAGGGGTCCTCAAAGTAGGGGGAAAGGACATCAGGAAGGAAGGGCCTAAAAATATGGATATGCAGTTCAAATAAAAAGATACACTAGGGAATAGTGTGTTAACTGGACATCAGTGCAAACTCATGGTTGACAATGTGGCCAATGGATCGAGACTGCTTGAGCCTAAGTCCAGGTTTGCTCACCAGTTGTTTGCTCTAATATGGAAAATGGGAACCTCTAGAATGTCTCTCCAAGGACTGCTAATACAGACAGAGGGCTGAGAACACCACCTGGCACAGAGCTAACATCTACAGAGTGAGGATTATGACTATTACTTGAAAATATTCTACACGTGGAAGTGATTTCTAACTCAGAGCTCCATGAAACTGCATTCGGAAACTCAATTACTGGATGAGGGGGAAGGGAAGGGGAGAAGCCTTTTGGTTTGATTATAGTGTTTTTTCATGTGCAAGGGTTTTAATCATTTATGTGGCCAAATAAAATTTTGTTCTTTAGTTTCTAAGGAACCATGCTTTAAAGTTCTTTACAGCAGCTCCTAATTCTGTGAGTTTTTGCACACTTTTCCTCTAGTGTTTTAAATTTAATTCATCTGGAAATTTATTTTTTATATAAAACAGGTGTAGATATGATTTTTTTCCCAAGTGGACCTCTCTAGACTACATTTATGGAACAATCTACCTCTTCCCATATATGTGAGAAATCATACAAAACCATACACTAAAAATTCCTTAAACATACATATGAGATTTTATTTGTTCATCCAATACACATTTAATAAACATCAATTTATGGACCAGCCCTGACTTACGTATAATAGTCAATATCCATGGTGTTTAACAAGACAGATAACTAGTATCACACTGCTGTATTTATTGTAACAATGAGCCACCGTAATATGCAAGAGGCAATCTATCTCAATCATTGGTCATACTCAAAATTTCTTGGCTGAAAGCAATCTACATATTCAATGCAATCCCTATCATAAGCCAGCGGCATTTTTCATAGAACTAGAGCAAATAATCCTAAAGTTTGTGAGGAACCACACACAAAAAAAAACAAATAACCAAAGCAATCTTGAGAAAGAAGAACAAAGCTAGAGGCATCACACTCCCTGATTTCAAAATAATACTACAAAGCTACCATAATCAAAATAGTATGGTACTGGGATAGACCCATGGAACATAACTGAGAGCCCAGAAACAAACCCATGCTTACATGGTCAGTAAATATACAACAAAGGAGACTAGAATATACAATGGAGAAAAAGCAGTCTCTTCAATAAATGGTGCTGTAATAATGGACAGCTATATGCAGAAGAATGAAACTGGATCAGTCTTACACCATACACAAAAATAAACTTGAAATGGATTAAAGATGTAAATATAAGACCTGAAACCATAAAAATCCTAGAAGAAAACATAAGCAGTAAGCTCTTGAACTGGCATTGGGTAATTTTTTTCTGGATGGCTCTCTCCAGGCAACAGAAACAAAAATAAACACATGGGACTACATCAAACTAAAAACCTGCACAGCAAAGCAAACAATCAACTAAACAAAAAGGCACCTATTGAATGGGAAAAGATATCTGTAAATGATATATCCGCTAAGGGGCTAATATCCAAAATATATAAAGAATTCATACAACTAAACACCAAAAATACTAACATGATTAAAAAATGGACACAGAACCTGAGCAGACATTTTTTCAGAGGATACATACAGATGGTCAACAGACACATGAAAAGATGTCAACATCACTAATCATAGGGAAATGCAAATCAAAACCACAATGAGACATCACCTTACACCACTCAGAATGGCTAAGGTTAAAAAAAAAACAACAAAAAATAACAAGTGTTGATGAGGATGTGGAGAAAGGGGACCAACCCCTTGTACACTGTTGGTGGAAATGTAAATTAGTGCAGGCACTACAGAAAACAGTATGGTGGTTTCACCAAAAACTAAAGACAGAAATAACACATGACCCAGTAATTCTGCTTCTGGAAATTTACTGTAGAAAACAAAATCACTGATTTGAAAAGATATGTGCACTCCTATGTTTATTGCAGCATTATTTACAATAGCTAAGATATGGAAGCAACCTGGGTGTCCATCAACAGATAAATGGATAAAGATGATATTGTACATATATACACAATAGAATATTACTCAGCCACAAAAAAGGAAAGCATAACATTTGTAACAATATGGATGGAACTACAGAGTAGTATGCTAAGTGAAATAAGCCACACAGAAAAAGACAAATACTTCATGATTTCACTTTCATGTGGAATCTACAACACAATGAACAAACAAAACAGACTCAAACACAAGAGAATTGTATAGTAGTTGCCATAAGGGTGGTGGTTGGGGGGGGGCAGGTTTGAGCAAAATAGGTGAAGGTAATAAAGTACAAACTTTCAATTAATAAATAATTCAGTCATGGGAATGAGAGTATAGCATACGGAATATAATCGATAATACTGTAATATTATTCTTCCAAATATATATAAGAATTCACCAAATCCAAAAGAAAAACCATGCTGAAACTCCAAGAAGAGCTGTGTTATATTTAGAACTTAGATTTCAGAAGGTACATGGATGTTTTTAAGTTTTGGTTTCCCAGAGCATATAAAAAGTTATGTTTACACTATACTATAGTGATTAAAGTAATCTAAATCTGTCAGTACTCCAATTTTGTTTTTCCCTTTTAAAATTGTTTGGGCTATTATTTACTTTGAATTTCTATGTAAGTCTTAGAATTAGTTTATTGATTTCTAAAAAAACCTCTGCTTGGGATTTGATTAGAATTACACTGATTCTCCAGATCAGGTTGGGGAGAACTGACATTTCAACAATACTGAGTTTTCTAATCTATAAACACAGTATCCTTCTTCACTTATTTAGGTCATCTTTGATTTCATCACTATTCACTGGTTTTCAGCATTAAAACTTGCACACTTATTAGACTTACATCTAATTGTTTGTCTCTGTGCTCCAGTCAATAGTACTTCATAAAAACTCCAAATTCCAGCTGTTCATTGCTAGTATAAAGAAATGCAACTACCTTTCTAATACTGACCTTATAACCTGCTATCTTGCTAATTTACCTGTTAGTTCTGGGAGTTTTTTGTATATTCTTTAGGATTTTCTATGAAGACAATCCTGACATTTGTAAACAAATTCAGTTTTATATCTTCTTTTCCAATCTGGATGCCCTTCTACCCCTCTCCCCACTCCTGCCCCCCGCCCTCCCTTCTTCCCTTCCTTCCCAGACCTCCAGCATGAGGCTGAAGAGGATCGGTAATGGAGAATATCTTTTCCATTTTCCTCGATTTGGGGGGATATTGTTTCAGTCTTTGACCATTGAGAAAGAGGTTAGTGATGGTCTTTTTTCTTTAAGAGGGCTTTCTAAGTTTCCAAGGCCCTTTCTAGTACTGATTTGCTCATGGGTTTCTACCATAAAGAAATTTAATGAAGTGATCACATGGTTTTTCTTCTTCAGTCTGTTGATCTGAGTTACACTGATTGATTTCCATTAAGACTTAATTTTATAGAGCAGTTTTAGGTTCTCAGCAAATGAGGGAAAGGCACAAAGGTTGCCTATACACCCTCTGCTCCCACACAGGCAAAGTCACAGCCTCCCCCATGAGCAACATCTCCTCCAGAGAGACACCTTTGTTACAGTCCGTGAACCTACACTGAGACATCATAATCACCCGAAGTCTACACTTTACATTACAGTTCCCTCTTAATGTTGTACATTCTATGGGTTTGGAAGAATGTATGATGAGATGCATCTATCATTATGGTATCATACTGAGTATGTTCACTGCCGTGAGTCCTTTGTGCTCTCTCTGTTCATCTCCTACCATGGCGAACCCCTAGCAACTACTGATCTTTTTACTAACTCCACAGTTTTACCTTTTCCAGAATTTCATATAGTTGGAACCATAGTTTGTAGCCTCAGATTGCTTTCTTTCACCTAGTAATATGCATTTAAGGTACTTTCATGTCTCTTTATGACTAGATAGGTCATTCATTTTAGCTGAGTAGTTATTTCATTGTCTGAACATACCACAGTTTAACTACTCATCCACTGAAGGACATCTTAGTTGCTTCCGAGTTTGGCAAATAATGGATAACGCTACTGTAAGCATTGTACAAGTTTTTGTGTGAATGTAAGTTTTTACCTCCTTTGGGTAAATACAAAGTAGCATAATTGCTGGGTATATGGAAGGAGAATGTTTACTTTTACACGAAATGGTCAAATTGTCTTTCAAAGTGGTTGTAGCATTTTGCATTCTCACTAGCAACAACTGAAGAGTTCCTGTTACTCCACAATCTCACCAGCATTTGATATTGTCCGTGTTCTGGATTTTGGCCATTCTCATTGGTTGGTTTTTGAAGGATGAATGAGCCTTGCATTCCCAAGATAAACTACACTTGGTCATGATATATCACCTTTTAAATGTAGTACCCAGTTTAATTTGCTCATATTTTCTTCAGGAACTTTGCATCTAAGTTCTTGCGGGGTTTGTTAGGTACTTTTCTTTCTTGTAATATTTTTGTCCAGTTTCAAAATAATACTGGCCTCACAAAATGAGTTGAAAAGTGTTCTCTCTTCTATATTCTGGTAGATCCTCATGTTTGGTAGAATTTATCAATGAAGCAAATCTGGCAGAGTGTTGTTAGAAGCTTTTTTTTTTGGTATCATTAATATAAAATTACATGAGCAACACTGTAGTTACTAGATTCCCCCCATTATCAAGTCCCCACCACATACCCCATTACAGTCACTGTCCATCAGCATAATAAGATGCTATAGAGTAACTACTTGTCTTCTCTGTGCTATATTGCCTTAACTGGGCCCTCGCCTACATTATGTGTGCTAATTGTTAATGCCCCTTATTGCCCTTATCCCTCCCTTCCCACCGACACCCCCCAGTCCCTTTCCCTTTGGCAACTGTGAGTCCATTCTTGGGTTCTGTGAGTTTGCTGCTGTTTTGTTCCTTCAGTTCTTTCTTTGTTCTTATATTCCACAGATGAGTGAAATTATTTGACACTTGTCTTTCTCCACCTGGTTTATTTCACTGAGCATAATACCCTCTAGCTCCATACATGTTGTTGCAAATGGTAGGATTTGTTTTCTTCTTATGGCTGAATAATATTCCATTGTGTATATGTACCACCTCTTCTTTGTCCATTCATCTACTGATGGACACTTAAGTTGCTTCCAATTCTTGGTTATTGTAAATAGTGCTGCAATAAACACAGGGGTACATATGTCCTTTTGAAACTGGGTTCCTACATTCTTAGGGTAAATTCCTAGGAATGGAATTCCTGGGTAAAATGGGTTTTTTTTTAATTGAAGTGTAGTTGATTTTCCAATGTTACTAGTGATTCCACAATTACATGCATTACAAAATTTGCATGAGGATAAGTATAGTTAATCTGTCACCATTCATAGTTATTACAATATAACTGACTATATTTCCTATACTGTACTTTATATCCGTGACTTATTTATTGTATAAATGAAGCATATACCTCGTTGTCGCTTCACCCATTTTGCCCATGCCCCCATTCCCTCTACTTTGGCAACCATCAGTTTATTCTCTATATTTATGAGTCTATTTTCTTGTCCATTTGTTTTGTCTTTTTTGATTCCTTTTTCACTTAGCATAATACTCTCTAGGTCCAACCATATTGTGAAAGGCAATTCTTTTTATGGGTGAGTAATATTCCATTGTAGATATGTACCACATCTTCTTTATTCACTCATTCATCAATGGACAACTTAGGTTGCTCCCTTATCTGGGCTGTTGTAAATAATGCTACAATAAACATAGGGGTGCATGTATCTTTTCAAATTAGTGTTTTTGTTTCTCAGGTAAATACCCAGAAGTAGAATTACAGGGTTGTATATTATTTTCATTTTTAGTTATTTGAGGAACTTACATACAGCTTTCCAGAATGGTCTTTTTTGCATGTAGCTGTCCAGTTTTCCTAACACAGTGTATTAAAGAGATTTTTTTCTCCCACTGTATATTCTTGCCTCCTTTATCATAATTGTACATATAAGCACAGGTTTATTTCTGGGTGCTCTATTCTGTTGCATTGATCTGTAAGGTTTTTTTTTGTGCCAGTTCCACATAGTTTTGATTATTTTATCTTGTAGTATAATTTGAAATCAGGGAACATGATATTTCCAACTTTGTTCTTCTTTCTCAAGATTGTTTTGGCTATTTAGGGTCTTCAGTGGTTCTATACAGATTTTTAAATTATTCAAGTTCTGTGAAAAATGCCTGTGGTATTTTGATAGGGATTATATTCAATCTGTAGACTGCTTTGGGTAGGTGGCCATTTCAATAATATTAAATCTTCCAATGGCTTAGTATTTTTTTCCATTTATTTGTGTCATCTTTGATTTCTTTTATCAGTGTTTTACAGTTTTCAGAGTACAGGTCTTTCATCTCCTTGGTTAAATTTATACCTGGGTATTTTATACTTTTTGATGCAATTGTAAATGGGATTGTTAATTTCTCTTTCTGCTAGTTTGCGATTAGTATATAGAAAGACAACAGATTTCTGTATATTGATGTTGCATCCTGCAACTTTACTGAATTCATTCAAATAGTTTTTAAATAAGACAAGGGTTTTTGATCTATAATATGTCATCTGCAAATAATGACAATTTTAATTCTTTCTTACCAATTCGCATACCTCTTATTTCTTTCTCTTGTCTGATTATATGGCTAGACCTTCCAGTACTGTGTTGAATAAAAATGGTGAAAGTGGGCATCCTTGATTGTTCCTGATTTCAGAGGAAAAGCTTTCTGCTTCTGACCACTGACTATGGTGTTAGCTGCACACTTACCATATATTATTATGTTATGTTCCCTCTGTACCAATTTTGTTGAAAGTTTCATCATGAATGGATACTGGATTTTGTCAAATATTTCTTCTATACCTTCTGATGATCATATGGTTTTTATCTTCTCTTGTTAATATGGTGTATCACATTGATTGATTGGTGAATATTAAACTATCCTTGTTGCAGCTCTGGAATAAAGCCCATTTGGTCCTGGTGAATCATTCCTTAATGTATTCTTTAATTTGATTCGTTAATATTTTACAGATAATTTTCTCATCAATACTGAAAAAGGATGTTCATCTATAATTTTCTTCATACTGTCTGCTTTTGGTATTGGGGTGATGCCAGCCCCAAAGAATGGATTTGGAAGCATTCCTTCCTTTTCTATATTTTAGAATAGTTTGGGAAGGATAGGTATTAACTTTTCCTTAAATGTCTGGTAGAATCCACCCATGAAGCTATCAAGTCCTGGCCTTTGTTGTGAGTTTTTTTTTTACTTTGCTATCATTAATGTACAATGACATGAACAACATTACAGTTACTAGATTCCCCCTATTATCAAGTCCCCACCACATTCCCCACTAGAGGCACTGTTCATCAGCGTAGTAAGATGCTATAAATCTCTACTTATCTTCTCTGTGTTAAACTGCCTTCCCCATGCATGCCCCCCCCTACATTACAGGTGCTACTTGTAATGCCCCTTTTCCCCCTTTATCCCTCCTTTCCCACCCATTCTCACCAGTCCCTTTTCCTTTGGTAACTGTTACTACATTCTTGGGTTCTGTGAGTCTGCTGCTGTTTTGTTCCTTCAGTTTTGTCTTTGTTCTTATACTCCACAGATGAATTAAATCATTTGATAATTGTCTTTCTCCACCTGGCTAATTTCACTGAGCATAATACCCTCTAGCCCCATCCATGTTGTTGCAAATGGTAGGATTTATTTTCTTCTTATGGCCGAATAATATTCCACTGTGTATACGTACCACTTCTTCTTTATCCATTCATCTATTGATGGACACTTAGGTTGCTTGCATTTCTTGGCTATTGTAAATAGTGCTATGATAAACCTAGGGATGCATATGTCTTTTAAAAACTGGGTTGCTGCATTCTTAGGGTAAATTCCTAGGAGTGGAATTCCTGGGTCAAATAGTATTTCTATTTTGAGTTTTTTGAGGAACCTCCATACTGCTTTCCACAACAGTTGACCTAATTTAAATTCCCACCAGCAGTGTAGAAGAGTTCCCCTTTCTCCACATCCTCGCCAACATTTGTTGCTCTTTGTCTTTCGGATGTTGGCCATCCTAACTGGTGTGAGGTGATATGCAAATTTAAATTTGCATTTCTCTGATGATTAGTGATGTGGAGCATCTTTTCATGTGCCTGTTGGCCATCTGAATATCTTCTCTGGAGAGGTTTCTGTTCAACTCCTCTGCTGATTTTTTAATTGGCTCATCTACTTTTTGTTTGTTGAGGTGTGTGAACTCCTGTATTTTCAATGTTAACCCCTTATTGGATGTCATTTATGAATATATTCTCCCATGCTGTAGGATGCCTTTTTGTTCTATTGATGGTGTCCTTTGCTATACAGAAGCTTTTTAGTTTGATGTATTCCCCTTCTTCATTTTTCCTTTTGTTTCCCTTGCCTGTGGAGATATGTTCATGAAGAAGATATTCATATTTATATTCAGGAGAGTTTTGTCTATGTTTTCTTCTAAGAGTTTTATGGTTTCATGACTTACATTCAGGTCTTTGATCTATTTCAAGTTTACTTTTGTGTATGGAGTAAGATAGCAATCCAGTTTCATTCTCACATGTAGCTGTCCAGTTTTGCCAACACCAGCTGTTGAAGAGGCTGTCATTAACCCACTGTATATACATGGCACCTGTATCGTATTTTAACTGACCATATATACTTGGGTTAATATCTGGACTCTCTATTCTGTTCCACTGGTCTATGTGTCTGTTCTTGTGCCAATACCAAATTGTCTTGATTACTGTGGCTTTGTAGTAGAGCTCGATGTTGGAAAGCAAGCTACCCCCTGCTTTATTCTTCCTTCTCAGGATTGCTTTGGCTATTCGGGGCCTTTTGTGGTTCCATATGAATTTTAGAACTGTTTGTTCCAGTTTGTTGAAGAATGCTGTTGGTATTTTGATAGGGATTGCACTGGATCTGTAGATTACTTTAGGTAGGCAGGATGGCCACTTTGACAATATTAATTCTTCCTACCCAAGAGCATGGGATGAGTTTCCATTTGTTAGTGTCCTCTTTAATTTCTCTTAGGAGTGTCTTGCAGTTTTCAGGGTATAGGTCTTTCACTTCCTTGGTTAGGTTTATTCCTAGGTATTTTATTCTTTTTGATGCAATTGTGAATGGAATTGTTTTCCTGATTTCTCTTTCTCCTAGTTCATCGTTAGTATATAGGAATGCAACAGGTTTCTGTGTATTAATTTTGTATCCTGCAACTTTGCTGAATTCAGATATTAGATGCAGTAGTTTTGGAGTGGAGTCTTTAGGGTTTTTTATGTACAATATCATGTCATCTGCAAATAGTGACAGTTTGACTTCTTCCTTACCGATCTGGATGCCTTTTATTTCTTTGTGTTGTCCGATTGCCATGGCTAGGACCTCCAGTACTATGTTGAATAAAAGTGGGGAGAGTGGGCATCCTTGTCTTGTTCCCTATCTTAGGTGAACAGCTTTCAGCTTCTTGCTGTTAAGTATGATGTTGACTGTGGGTTTGTCATATATGGCCTTTATTATGTTGAGATACTTGCCCTCTATACCCATTTTGTTGACAGTTTTAATCATGAATGGATGTTGAATCTTGTCGAATGCTTTTTCAGCATCTATGAGATGATCATATGGTTTTTGTCCTTCTTTTTGTTGATGTGGATGATGTTGATGGATTTTCGAATGCTGTACCCCTCTTGCATCTCTTAGATGAATCCACTTGATCATGGTGTATGATTCTCTTGATGTATTTTTGAATTCGGTTTACTAATATTCTGTTTAGTATTTTTGCATCTATGTTCATCAGGGATATTGGTCTGTTGTTTTCTTTTTTTGTGATGTCTTTGCCTGGTTTTGGTATTAATAGTGATGCTGGCTTCATAGAATGAGTTTGGAAGTATTCCCTACTCTTCCATTTTTTTGGAAAACTTTAATTAGAATGGGTATTATTTCTTCTCTATATGTCTGATAAAATTCAGTGGTGAATCCATCTTGTCCTGAGTCTTCTTCTTGGTTAGTTCTTTGATTACCGATTCAATTTCATTGCTGGTAATTGGTCTGTTTAGATTTCTGTTTCTTCCTGGGTCAGTCTTGGAATGTTGTACTGAAGTTGTCCATTTCTTCTAGGTTATCCAGTTTGTTAGCATATAGATTTTCATAGTATTCTCTAATAATTCTTTGTATTTTTGTGGTGTCCATCGTGAATTTTCCCCTCATTTCTGATTATGTGTGTAGATTCTCTTTTTCTCTTAATAAGTCTGCCTGGGGGTTTATCTATTTTGTTTATTTTCTCAGACAACCAGCTCTTGGTTTCATTAATTTTTTCTTGTCAATTTTATTTATTTCTTCTCTGATTTTTATTATGTGCCTCCTTCTGCTGACTTTGGGCCTCATTTGTTCTTCTTTTTCCACTTAACGATAATTGTGGATTTCGACTATTCATTTGGGATTGTTCTTCCTTCTTTAAATAGGCCTGGATCGCTATATACTTTTCTCTTAGAACTGCGTTCGCTGCATCCCACAGAAGTTGGGGCATTGTGCTGTTGTTTTCATTTGTCTCCATATATTGCTTGATCTCTGTTTTAATTTGGTCATTGATCCATTGATTATTAAGTAGCATGTTCTTAAGTCTCCTGTGTTTGTGGGCCTTTTTGTCTTCTTAGTACAATTTATTTTTACTTTTATGCCTTTGTGATCTGAGAAGTTGGTTGGTAGAATTTCAATCTTTTTGAATTTACTGAGGCTCTTTTTGTGGCCTAGGATGTGGTCTATTCCGGAAAATGTTCCATGTGCACTTGAGAAGAATGTGTATCTTGCTGCTTTTGGGTGTAGAGTTCTGTAGATGTCTTTTAGGTCCATCTGTTCTAATGTGTTGTTCAGTGCCTCTGTTTCCTTACTTATTTTCTGCCTGGTTGATCTGGCCTTTGGAGAGAGCAGTGTGTTGGAAGTCTCATAAAATGAATGCATTGCATTCCATTTCCTCCTTTAATTTGGTTAGTATTGGTTTCACATATGTTGGTGCTCCTGTGTTGGGTGCACAGATATTTATAATGGTTATATCCTCTTGTTGTGCAGACCCCTTTATCATTATGTAATGTCCTTCTTTGTCTCTTGTTACTTTCTTTGTTTTGAGGTCTATTTTGTCTGATACAAGTACTGCAACACCTACTTTTTTCTCCCTATTGTTTGCATGAAATATCTTTTTCCATCCCTTCACTTTTAGTCTGTGTATGTCTTTGGGTTTGAAGGGAGTCTCTTGTAGACAGCATATAGATGGGTCTTGCTTTTTTATCCACTTAGGCATTATATAGATGGGTCTTGCTGTTTTATCCATTCTATTACTCTGTGTGTTTTGATTGGTGCATTCAGTCCATATACATTTAGGGTGATTACTGATAGCTATGTACTTACTGCCATTGCAGGCTTTGGATTCGTTGTTACCAAAAGGCCAAGGGCAGCTTCTTTACTATCTAACTGTCTAACTTAACTCACTTATTACACTATCATAAACACAGTCTGATGATTCTTTCTCTCCTTTCTTTTTCTTCCTCCTCCACTCTTTATACGTTAGGCATTTTATTCTGTATTCTTTGTGTTTCCCTTGACTGATTTTGTGGATAGCTGATTTTATTTTACATTTAGTTAGTATTTGGTTGGTCTACTTTCTTTGCTGTGGTTTTATTTTTTCTGGTGCCTGCTTTATAGCCTTAGGCATATTTCCATCTAGGGCAGTCCCTTTAAAATACACTGTAGAGATGGTTTGTGGGGGGTAAATTCCAACTTTTGCTTATATGGAAATTCTTTAATACCACCTTCAAATTTAAATGATAATCTTGCTGGATACAGTATTCTTGATTCAAGGCCCTTCTGTTTCATTGCATTGAATATATCATGCCATTCCCTTCTGGCCTGTAAGATTTCTGCTGAGAAGTCTGATGATAGCCTGATGGGTTTTCCTTTGTATGTGATTGTTTTTACTCTCTGGCTGCTTTTAATACTCTGTCCTTGTCTTTGATCTTTGCCATTTTAGTTATCGTATGTCCTGGAGTTGTCCTCCTTGGGTCCCTTGTGCCGGGAGATTTGTGGACTTCATGGCCTGAGAAACCATTTCCTCCCCCAGATTGGGGAAGTTTTCAGCCATTATTTCTTCAAAGACACTTTCTATCCCTTTTGTCTCTCTTCTTATTCTGGTGCTCCTATAATGCGTATATTGTTCCCTTTGGATTGGTTACACGGTTCTTAATATTCTTTCATTCCTAGAGATCCTTTTATTTCTCTTTGCTTCAGCTTCTCTGTATTCCTGTTCTCTGGTTTCTATTCCATTAACAGGTTCTTCCACCTCATCCAGTCTGCTTTTAAATCCTTCCATTGTTTGTTTCATTTCTGTTATCTCCCACCGGACTGCATCCCTTAACTCTTCAATATTTCTCTGTATCTCGGTCAGCATGCTTATGACTTTTATTTTGAATTCTTTTTCAGGAAGATTGGTGATTTCAGTCTCACCAAGCCCTCTCTCTGGTGTTTGAGGGATTTTGGCCTGAACAAGTTTCTTCTGCTTTTTCATGGCGATGGGAGTGGCACGTGTGTTGGCTGGGAGAACCAAGTCCCTTCCTGCTTGCCAGTTGCCTTGCCTGTCTCCGCTCGTTTGCCAGTTAACCACACACAGGGAGTAGTCTCTAGGTTAATCCCCTAAACTGCCGTGGGCTAGACGGCCCTCGGGATGGCCTAGGGCACTGGTGGGGGTTGCAGGCAAGCTGCACGTGTTCTGCCCCGAGAAGAGAGCCCCTTCATGCCTTCTGGACTCTGTGCCAGTCTCCACTGTCTGTGCTGGTCAACCGCACGCAGGGAGCAGCCTCTGGGTCTGGGCCCATTAGCCGTGCGCAGGGAGAAGCCTCTGTGTTAAGCTGTGTGGTTGCTGTAGGTGGGGCTGCTCCCTGGCTGTTCTGTAGAAAAGGCAGGTCAGCTGGTTTTCTTGCAGGTGCCGGCGGGGAGGAAGGGACTGCAGGCTGCTTATTGCTGTGAGGGTCCTTGGAGCTGCGTTGCCAAACAAGGGATTAAGGCACCTGAAGTTCCTTAAGGTTCCCAGCCTGCTGGGCTGAGTGTGTTAGGACGATGTTTTCCATTTCAAAGTGCCTGTTTTTCTTTTGTCCCAGGGCCTCCAGCTGTGGGAATCTGTTTGCAGTCTTACTCTCGGATTTTGCTTTTCTGCTCCTCTAATATCCAGAGCACCATGCAATGTGTGTCTGTGCTCCCAGGGCAGATTACTGGGCTGGTTATTTAGCAGTCTTGTGCTTCCACTCTCTCCCCACTCTGACTCTTTTCCTCCTGCCAGTGAGTTCTGGTGGGGTATTGCTCCGGTCCTGCTGGTCATAGCTTTGTATCTTACCCTTTTCTGTCAGATATTGGATTCTTGCGGATGTAGCCTGGCTGGCGTACTGTAACTTCTGGTCATGATACATTTGTCAACAATTAACGAACCAACACTGATAAAATCCACACTTCATTCAGATTTCTTTAGTTTATAAGCCTACAGTTTTTCCTCTGTTCCAGAACCCCATCGAGGATACCACATAAGATTTAATCACCATGCCTCTGTCACCGCCTGTTGACTGTCCTGACAGTCGCTTGGACTACAGGTTGGGTGTTCAGCAGATGATGTTCTCAACTGGAATCTGTCTTACGTTGGTCTCATGACCACAGGTCTCTGAAAGGAGGCCCACACTCCCTTTATATCTGGTTTTGATAACCTCCATGCAAGGTATCTGCCCTAGAGTGGGAACCACATGAATTCTAAGGCCTTGCACGCTGGAGCCACACCTCTCTTGCCCTTATATATCAACAATCAACAACAGTACTTCAGGGTTATAACCCTACCCTCTGTTTTTCAGTATTTATTTAGCTTTATAAATGAGATGTCTGGCAATCTGATTTGCTTTGCTGTTAACCCATTGTTTCTTATCCAAATACTTTTAAAATTTAGATTTACCCTTTATCCTTGGGATTCAGAAATCTCATCAGGATAAGTGTCCCCACCCAACCCTCCCTGCTTTAATTTAATCTTGCCTAGTATTGAGGCAGGTAATAGAGGGATGCAGGCAGATAAAGTTCAGGGCCCCTCTAAGTTTCCAAAAGCTCCAATCAAACTCAGCCACTCAAGAAGTGCACTTAGTTAGACAGACAGGTCTGATTGGTTATACCCTGTGCAAACAAAGCATTGTACTTTCAACCAATCAAAACTGGGTTGTGATGTCATCAGTTCAGTTCTCTATTTGGTCCAGGGAGGGTAGGACTTCTTCCTCTCAGGAAGCAATATAAATCCCAGACCCCACAGCCCTCAGGGTATCTTCCCTTGGAGCCCCTCCTGAGTAACAGGAGCTTTCTCTTTTCACTCATTTTAAAAGAGCTTTGCTGGTTGCTTCATACTCATCTCCTGCCTTCATTCTTCATTGCCTCCAAGACACAATCCTGGGGAAAAAGCAGTGTTCTCAGCCAGTAAAAGTATTTGATAAACTTTTGTGGCATAAAGACAAGTTCCTTCTTCTCAGAAATTTTCTTCTATTATTTCTTTTATTGTTGAATCTTCTCTGGTTGCTCTAAGTTGTGCAATTATGTTTTGTTGTCTCTTCCATTTCCAAGCATGTATCCTTTTTCTCAGGTCTATTCCTTTCTCAAGTCTGGGTAGTAGATATAAACCTCACCGCACCACTTCATGTGGTTTTAAACCACTTTAAGATGTGGTGTAACTGCCTTGAAGCATGAGTAGCAAGATGACAGTCCTGCACCATTTGTTTAATACTGGAAGTTATTGTTACATTATTCAAAATACAACTTACTGGGGAAGACACAGAACACTCCAAATGGCAGGCACAATCTCAGAACTACAATGTAGGGGAAGCAGTACTGCCACACTGGCTTCCTATTACCACTAACCAAAGATTAAATAAATCAGGAATTGAGATCAGGAATTGGGAAGTAGTATGGTTGTGCTCACTATGCTAAAAACCAAACTTACACATTAAAAGTAAATCTGGAAACCCTGGATGGCTGACATTTTCATATGCTGAGAGCAGTGCTCCCCTTCCTGCCCTCTGGCTTATGGGATGGATCCACAGGAAAATATAAATTCTAATCTTTAAACAATACACTCCTAAAACACTTACATATCCATACCTCTTCAAATTCTCATGCTCCAGGGAACAATTAGAAAACTCTGACAATTAGTAAGAAAATTAGTATTGGACATAAACTGAAAATAATATAAAAAATATTAGATGGCTGGTTCAGGGGCAAACATATGGGAAAAACAGACTGTATTTTTTATTGAAAAACTTAGCACAAATTTTTCCTTAATATCTCAAGCCATCAGCCCATCCATTCAACAATAGCCTCATGAACTGCAGTGCCCTCAGATGTGAACCACCCCACTCCCCCCTCAAAAAAAAAAGCCAAACTGAAGCCTCAAGTTAGCATGTGTAGGGAGGAATCACAAGATGGAAATATTCCCTGAATCACACATGGAGGAGTGGGGCCCACCAACCAGGAGGATAGCTATTTTCAATTGTTGTAAGTAAGAAATAAGCTTCTCTTATGTTTCAGCATTACACATTCTTCATTTATTACAGTACTTATGATAGTAGCATTTTCATAACTACTATAAAAATCCAAGTGACTAGAATCCAAATATTGCCAATAAATAGAGTTGACCAAGTTACATTTTTCAACTGCATCCCTGTGTATTGCACTCATAGAGCTAACTCAAGAGTTTATATAGCAGAAAGATTCAGCACCTGAAACTCAATAATCCTGTTTATTAACCGATATCTTAACCCTTAGCTTTTAAAAAATCTAGAATCAAAACAAAATGGCTCATTTTTGTAAGATAAGAAGAAAGCTTACGTTGGCCGTCGTGTCTCAAGTAAAGTCAGCAATATCTGGATTGCACTGACTATGGCTGATTCATTTTTCTCCTTGTGGAAAATATTTGATAGAAGCTGCTCTATAATTTCTTGTCTAGGGAAACAAACGGAAGATCAAATGCTAATTGTAACATCATTCAACGGTAACAACTTCAGAGAAAAAGATCATGGTACCAGTAAGACAAGTTTTACATAAGAGTTCAACCTCATTTGGACATACTTGTTTTATTAATGTTTTATTTTTAGTACATTTGTTAAAGTAGGCAAGTGCTTCTGCTTATTATAAATGTAACTCTCCCATATATATATTCCTACCTCCTCCCCTCAGCAAAGTCATCTGGGTCCTGCTTGTCTTTGAGAGCCAACAAATATTTCAAGACTGGAAATCACCCTCCCACTCAGACCAGGGTGACGGTGACGGTGACGGTGATGGTGATGGTGGTTGGGTTGGAGGTGGTATTAAGACTTAGAACTCTTCATCCCACAAATTTTTCAAATTGCTGATTAGAAGGCATAAATGTTTTCCCACAAAGGCATTAATATATAATTAACAGAGATCTAAAATAGGTAAAAGAAAAGATCAACTGCTGCATTTTACCCTGCAATTAAAATTTAGTAAATCAAAATATGATGGCAATGAAACAGATTTGCCTGAACTACTGGCCAAAAAGTATTCTTTGCCGGTTCTTCCCATTACACTTCACCCACACATATGCAAGTTCACAACTAATGTAAAACATAAGGGTAAACTCTTAGGTAAATTTATATGGACATTCTCCAGAAAAACATGTTTCTTGAGATCTTAATAACTTTCACAGTCCATGTGGATTAAGAAATGGGCTCTTCCTTATAATGCGACAAACAGCCGGGTCATCCCTGTTGCTCCCCTGAGATACTATGCATCCCATGGTATGGATGTGCTCCCTACATCCTAACACCAACTCCCCTGCCAGGCTAGAGCAGCAAGGCGGAGACAATCTCTATTCAGGGAAGCAAATAAAAACTGGTACACAACCTGACTTTAGAGGATCCCCTAACAGGAACTAGCTTTCAAGTACCCCCAGACGAGCACTAATTTGTTTGGGAGATCTCTACCCAAAACAGTAAAAGTCACTCAACAAACAGCAGCCTGTAGAATAAATATTAGTTTGGGGATTGAGCTCTGGAAAACAGATGGCTTCCTGACAGTATAAATGATGTATATTCTTCAAATAACAGCCTCAGCTATGGCATCCAACGGCAATGCATTCAGGCATAGTGTTCTTATTTATCAGAGAGCAGTATCATACTCTCAAAGATACCGATGCCTGAAGGGAGTGGCTAGCAAAGAGGCCCTCACTTTCTCATGGATGCATCAAATTGGATATCTAATGCAGGCGTGAAAGCATTCTATGAGTGGACAAAAACGACAGAATACCCAGCAAAAGTTTGATGGTCAAGATGCAACACAGTAGCTGAGCCATATTCTGAGCCTTATCTGAACATACAAGTATCACCAAGTATAGGAAAAAATAAAAAACTGAAGAACTGAGCTCACCAAACAAAATAAAAGGAATGCCTCATATTCTTTAAGTAATGAGTTAATTTACATGCAAGACAATATATTCACTTTTACATTTTAAAAAACAGACTTCTTAGATGAGCATCAGTATACACAGTACATGAGCTGTATTATTTTTTTATTAAGGTATTATTGATATGCACTCTTATGAAGGTTTCACATGAAAGAACAATGTGGTTACTACATTTACCCACATTGTCAGTCCCCACCCATAGCCCAATGCAGTCACTGTCCATCAGTGCAGTAAGATGCCACAGAGTCACTATTTGCCTTTTCTGTGCTACACTGTTTTCCCCGTGACCCCCCACACCATGTGCACCAAACATAATACCCCTCAATCCCCTTCTCCCACCATCCCCACCCACCGCCCCACACCCCTCCCCTTTGGTAACCACTAGTTCCTTCTTGGAGTCTCTGAGTCTGCTGCTATTTTGTTCCTTCAGTTTTGCTTCGTTGTTATACTCCACAAATGATGGAAATCATTTGGTACTTGTCCTTCTCCACCTGGGTTATTTCACTGAGCATAATATCTTCCAGCTCCATCCATGTTGTTGCAAATGGTAGGATTTGTTTCTTTCTTATGGCTGAATAGTATTCCATTGTGTATATGTACCACATCTTCTTTATACATTCATCTACTGATGGACACTTACGTTGCTTCCATATCTTGGCTATTGTAAATAGTGCTGCAATAAACATAGGGGTGCATATGTCTTTTTGAATCTGAGAAGCTGTATTCTTTGGGTAAATTCAAAGGAGTGGAATTTCCAGCTCAAATGGTATTTCTATTTTTAGTTTTTTTGAGGAACCTCCATACTGCTTTCCACAATGGTTGAACTACCTTACATCCTCACCAGCAGTGTAGGAAGGTTCCCCTTTCTCTGCATCCTCTCCAGCATTTGTTGTTCTTAGTCTTTTGGATGCTGGCCATCCTTACTGGTGTGAGGTGCTATCTCATTGTGGTTTTAATTTGCATTTCCCTGATGATTAGAGATGTGGAGCATCTTTTCATGCGTCTGTTGGCCATCTGAATTTCTTCTTTGGAGAACTGTCTCTTCATATCCTCTGCCCATTTTTAATCGGGTTATTTGCTTTTTGGGTGTTGAGGTGTGTGAGTTCTATATACATTTTGGGTGTTAACCCCTTGTTGGGATATGTCATTTACAAATACATTCTCCCATACTGTAGGATGCCTTTTTGTTCTGTTGATGGTGTCCTTTGCTGTGCAGAAACTTTTTAGTTTGATGTAGTCCCATGAGTTCATTTATGCTTTTGTTTCCCTTGCTTGAGGAGATGCGTTCAGGAAGAAGTTGCTCATGTTTATATTCAGGAGATTTTTGCCCATGTTGTCTTCTAAGACTTTTATGGTTTCATGACTTACATTCAGGTCCTTGATCCATTCTGAGTTTACTTTTGTGTATGGGGTTAAACAATAATCCAGTTTCATTCTCTTGCATGTAACTGTCCAGTTTTGCCAACACCAGCTGTTGAAAAGGCTATCATTTCCCCATTGTATATCCATGACTCCTTTATCATATATTAATTGACCATATACATTTGGCTTTATATCTGGGCTCTCTAGTCTGTTCCATTGGTCTATGGGTTCGTTCTTTTGCCAGTAGCAAATTGTCTTGATTACTGTGGCTTTGTAGTAGAGCTTGAAGTTCGGGAGCATGATCCCCCGAGCTTTATTCTTCTTTCTTGGGATTGCTTTGGCTATTTGGGGTCTTTTGTGGTTCCATATGTATTTTAGAATCATTTTCTCTAGTTTGTTGAAGAATGCTGTTGGTATTTTGATAGGAATTGCAGTGAATCTGTAGATTGCTTTAGGCAGGATGGCCATTTTGACAATATTAATTCTTCCTACCCAAGAGCATGGGATGAATTTCCATTTGTTAGTGTCCTCTTTAATTTCTCTTAGGAGTGTCTTGCAGTTTTCAGGGTATAGGTAGGTCTTTTACTTCCTTGGTTAGGTTTATTCCTAGGTATTTTATTCTTTTTGATGCAATTGTGAATGGAATTGTTTTCCTGATTTCTCTTTCTCCTAGTTCATCGTTAGTGTATAGGAATGCAACAGATTTCTGTGTATTAATTTTGTATCCTGCAACTTTGCTGAATTCAGATATTAGATCTAATAGTTTTGGAGTGAATTCTTCAGGGTTTTTTATGTACACTACCATGTCATCTGCAAACAGGGACAGTTTGACTTCCTCCTTGCCAATCTGGATGCCTTTTATTTCTTTGTGTTGTCTGATTGCTGTGGCTAGGACCTCCAGTACTATGTTGAATAGAAGTGGGAAGAGGGGGCATCTTAAAGGAAAAGCTTTCAGCATCTCACTGTTAAATATAATGTTGGCTGTGGGTTTGTCATATATGGCCTTTATTATGTTGAGGTACTTGCCCTCCATACCCATTTTGTCGAGAGTTTTTATCATGAATAGATGTTGAATTTTGTTGAATGCTTTTTCAGCATCTATGGAGATGATCATGTGGTTTTTGTCCTTTTTGTTGATGTGGTGGATGGTGTTGATGATTTTCGAATGTTGTACCATCCTTGCATTCCTGGAATAAATCCTACTTGATTATGATGGATAATCTTTTTTACATATTTTTGAATTCGGTTTGTTAATATTTTGTTCAGTATTTTTGCATCTATGTTCATCAGGTATATTGGTCTGTAATTTTCTTTTTTTGTGGTGTGTTTGCCTGGTTTTGGTATTAGAGTGATGCTGGCCTCATAGAATGAGTTTGGAAGTATTCCCTCTTCTACTCTTTGGAAATCTTTAAGGAGGATGCATATTAGGTCTTCATTAAATGTTTGATAAAATTCAGTAGTGAAGCCATCTGGTTCAAGCGTTTTGTTCTTAGGTAGGTTTTTGATTACCAGTTCAATTTCGTTGCTGGTAACTGGTCTCTTCAGATTTTCTGTTTCTTTCTGGGTCAACTTTGGAAGGTTGTATTTTTCTAGAAAGTTGTCCATTTCTTCTAGGTTATCCAGTTTGTTACCATATAATTTTTCATAGTATTCTCTAATAATTCTTTGTATTTCTGCAGTGTCTGCAGTGGTTTTTCCTTTCTCATTTCTGATTCTGTTTATGTGAGTAGACTCTCATTTTTTTCTTGTTAAGTTTGGCTAGTGGTTTATCTATTTTATTTTCTCGAATAACGAGCTCCTGCTTTCATTGATTCTATTGTTTCATTCTTCTCGATTTTATTTATTTCTGCTCTCATCTTTATTATGTCCATCCTCCTACTGACTTTGGGTCTCATTTGTTCTTCTTTTTCTAGTTTCATTAATTGTAAGTTTAGACTACTCATATGGGATTCTTCTGCTTTCCTGAGGTAGGCCTGTATTGCAATATACTTTCCTCTTAGTATGGCCCTCGCTGCGTCCCACAGATTTTGCAGTGTTGAATTATTGTTGTCCTTTGTCTCCATACGTTGTTTGATCTCTGTTTTTCATTTGGTCATTGATCCATTGGTTATTTAGGAGCATGTTTTGAAGCCTCCATGTGTTTGTGGGATTTTTCATTTTCTTTGCGTAATTTATTTCTAGTTTCATACCTTTGTGGTCTGAGAAACTGGTTGGTACAATTTTTATCTTTTTTAATTTACCGAGACTCTTTTTGTGGCCTAGTATATGATCTATTCTTGAAAATGTTCCATGTGCACTTGAGAAGAATATGTATTCTGCTCCTTTTGGGTGTTGTTTTGCATTTTTATCTCAGCAGGCAGAAGAAAGATTCCCTTCCATACTCTAACCAGCTCAAGTCGGATCAAGCTCTAATTCATTCTAAGCTCATTTGTATCAAGAATTAAGAGCTGCACAATCCAAACCACAACACAGTTTCTAACTTTGGAACTTCAAAATTCTCCACACAGCCACTAAACTCACTACATTCAATTTAAGCCCAGATTGCCCCCCAAGCTAATCTTCAATATTTAACACTGCAGCCCATGTTCTTAGAACCCATTTGGTACTCCCACTCACCCTTACCATTCTCCTCAACCTTAGCTAATTTCAAACTTTTCCTTAAGTGCTATCCTACACTTATAAACATGGTGTTTATATATACAGTGACACCCACACTGTGGCTTGTTTGGCATTACAATATAAAGAGTTAGCTCATCTGTTTACATACTTTGTATTGGCCTAATAATATAATTTATTAGATAGTAATTTATCAGGTATATACAATATGACATATTATGTGATAACATATCAAATATATACAAGATTCTATGATGATTAATAAAAGTTTACTAAGCTAAGAAGCCTTCTGTCACTGTATTTTCTCAATCAAAAGATACTAAAAGAACCACCATAACGTGGCAGCATGTCTGATAAAAGGGGCTGATTCTCAAGAAGAGTGTGGGACACACAATTTTAGAGTATGTCTCCCCACTATTAAGAGCAGTGAAGGTTTAACTCGGCAACATGATGAAGGCCCCTCACTCATCAGGTCCATGGGCATTTGGAGAAATTTACTCTTAATATTTAATTGTGTCAGGTCTGAGCATGCACCTACCTACATACAGCTGCCTGATTCGGTACTAGTAACACAGCCTGAAATGTAACCGCCAGTGCATACATAGGCTCCAATGGCCAGACCCCACATTTGGTTCAAAGAGCTGTGTGACCAGAGGGCCATACTGGCATTGAAGAACCAAGTGATTACTCCTATCAGTCTGACATGTAGGGTGAACTTGAACATTCAACTGTCCAGAACAGAAATCATTCACCACATGTAGCCACTAAACATTTAAAATGTTAACTAGTGTGACTTGACCTAAGTATAAAATAACACTGGGTTTCCAAAACTTTGTACAAGGAGAAGAATTAGAAGATCTCAGTAATTTTTTAAATGAACTTATGTTAAAACATTATTTTGTAACTATTAAGTAAAATACATTGTTAAAATTAATTTCACCTTTTTTTTACTTTAATGTGGCTACTAGAAAATTTATAATTATGTGTGACTTCTACTAGCACTGTCATCAACCATATGAAATTCCTGATAGCCTACATTTTTTTTAAACCTACTCAAATGGCAATTTTGCATGGTTCAACCCGACAGTACAATGATTAGGATTTGAGTGTGGAATGTCTTGTATATTACAAAAGGAGTATACATACCATTATGCCAATAATAAATGAAGTGGGGCGGGCAAAGTGACATTTCCTGAGAAACAGAAATCTCTTTTAAGTTTTGCTACTTCAGAGAACTATCAACCCCATCCTGTTTTACAATAGATCCTTGGAAAACATAACTTTACTTCTCAGAAGAATTAAAACAAGAGACTTTGTCTCTAATTTGTTCCTTGCTTGTCTCATACTTACCACGTAAATAATACACAACAAATGTTATTTTAATAAAAGGGCCTTCAGGTAGCAAAAGATGTAAACAAGCCTCAATAAATAGGAGGTTATATACTAACGAAGTCAATAAAAAGAACAAAAACAGTAAATTGAAGCAAGACTGCCATTTGTACTTAACAATGCTGACTGTATGCACTCTTTCCAGTTATTCAAAATGAGAAAATGCCCGAGTTTGCTTTATTAGAAAAACTTTCAGCTGTATGGACACAGGTCAAATGTATGCCCCAGGCTTGATGGTGAATATGCTTTCTGAATATGTATGAATTTAGAAAAACTAGTACACGCAGGTTGGCCACTCACAAATTTCAAAAGCCATCCCCCACCTGTCTTCCATTTAAAACGTGAGAAGCCTGTTCATAAGGAATTGTCTACAAATAAGAGCAAAGCAGCACCAGAAAACAAAACATACAAGACGTGTAACTCTTCAAATCCCGTATGTTCAGGTTGCCTCTAGTCAGCTGCCAAAGTATAGTTAAGTAAGCCCAAGAAAGGCTTCTGATAAAAGCTGCTCATGAAAATGAGTCAGTTCCTACATCGGACTATTCACCACCAAAGACCTGAGGAGGCAGTGACCACAGTTGTGATGTGGCTGCCCCATCTCACAATGGCTTTATAGAATTCTAGGTCACAACTATTTGAGAAGTCCAGAATCTACATATAAACTTCATGTATTTACATTCTTACCCTGTAGTTCACTGAGCATCACAAGTGGCTGAGATCAGATAAGCAGGTTTTCCTACCTGCTCACCCACCAAAGGTAATTTTTCCAGGGATGCAGTTCCTACATAAGGAACACTTACCAACCACTCACAATGGTAACATGTCAAATGGTGCCAATATGAAAAAAGAACAAGAACAGAGTTTTAAACATACTTTTCTAGAGTGGCAAGCAGGGGATCTGGTTCAGTACTGTTCTGAATTTGTAACATCTGGTCTCTGCTCAGGCGAACAATTTCACAAAGTGACTGCGATGCATTTGAATGACGCTAAAGGAAAAAAATACAGTTTTAACTATAAAACATGTCAGAAGTCAGATTTATAATTAAAAGGTTAGGGAGGAAATTGCTTAAGAAATAACACAAATTAACAGTGGTCAAAATAAGCTGTAGTGAGTAAAAAGTCAAGTTCAAAAGAAGTAACATGTAAAAAGCATGGTGTCTTCTGGCAGGGTAATGAGCTTCACTTAACAATACTGCACAGTACCTATTACTATGTGTAGGGGATGTAATCAAAGTTCTGGCAAGGAAAAATTTCTACAACTGAATACTTGGAAAAAAAAACGGCTCCCAAATTATATACTTTTATCAGCATACAAAGATGCACACACATCTCTGATTTAGGGAAAAGAAAAAAGACAAGTACAGCTTTCTGGAATATACCAACTGGTAAGCAATATTACACATTCTCCCAGCGTGCAGTTGTTTACCTGACAGACGCTCTCAAACCTCAGCACCCAAACACGGTACCTCCCGCGGCACGCTGCACTGAGCATAACCGAGCATGCTGCCGACTGGGCAGTGTGTGCCCCGCACAGGTGAGACAACGGTACTCCAGTACAGGTGGCACACGCAGCAGGGCATCAAAATCCACTGACAGGTATCAGGAGCCTACCATTTCCTTAATAAATATAAGCTGGTCAGTGTGATTTCAGCACGATTTATACTTAATACAGAAGTGTCAGTGGGACTGTCCAAAAGCAAAATTAACTTTTTTGCCCAGTCAAGTAGAGGAAGCACTGATGCCCAGATGCTGTGCCTTTGCTGCAGAGTTGGCCTTCTCCTTTTTCAATTTCTCCCAGACCCGGCAGACAGGTATACCATCCTGTTGAGCATTCAAGTTCTAGATCTGCTAGAGACCATGAATCTAGTAAGGAGCGAGGCTCCTCCATGGATGTGCAGTCCCTGTGAATGGGGCAGTCCATACTCCCATTACTGGGGCAGTGTGCTGGGGAACCACCAGCTCCCCTGGCCATGTGAGGTGGGATCACTGCCCCACCTAGACCACAGGGTTCTCCTCAGCAGAGGCTCGCACACTGCAGCACCAACACACATACATACTGTGATGTGTCCTGAATGTCAACAGTTAACACCACTGCATGGGAGCACATGCTGTATGGTCCCAAAAGCAATGACAGGGTATCAATAGCCCCTTTAATGGTTGGCTCTTTTGTGGGGTGTTTTTTTGGGGGGCAGGTTGGGGGGAGCTTGTTTTAGATAAATTCCAGGTACCAAACGTTTTTGAACGGACCAAAGCAAAAGGGGCTAGGTCCATCTTACAAAATTCACTTCATGTGAGAGAAAATCCTCCGGCAAAGCCTTCTTTCTTCGCACTGTTCCTCGTGTTCGCTCTCCAATCTAACCTGCAACCTAGAGGTGTACGTGGGAGTCCCCCCATGCCTCATGACATGCTCAGCATCTTCTTACACTAGCTCCTTTACAAGGTCGAGGCACATGGCTGTCGCCTCCATATCCTGGCAGTTTCATATGGCTTGGCCCACTATTGAAGGTGGCAACAAGAGGGACAGTACAGAAATGAAGTGACGGTCTCCTCTAGAGGCACACCAGCTCATCCTGACGCCCCCACCTAACAGGCGTCCCTCAGCACAGAGATCAGCCCACAAACCCCAGAGCAGCTTCAATCCTTTTGCCAGCTCAATCTTTAGCACCTGGGAGAAAGCCAAACCTGTCAGAGCACAGAAGACTGGGCCAGGGAAGTAGAACCACCGAGAATCCGTCACCCTAGAGGTTCAGTGGTGACCAAGATCCTGCTGGAAAGCTTTAGCCAAAACAGAAAAAACAAAGGCAGGTGTGGCCACGTCATCTGGGTTAAAGATGGGTATAAAAGAAAAAATATGAAGTGTGGACAAAGGAGGTTTGTAACAAAGGCAAGGTGATTCAGCAAAAAATCCCAGCTCTAGAAAGAAGATGTGCTGTTTTCCACATTTCTGGGAATCTTCTAGGTATCAGCAAAATGCAGTATTTTTTAAAGCTTTTTGTTTTTAGAAAATTGTCAACTTCAAGAATTCTAAATTATCACTATTCTACCTGCCTTTTACCTTCATGTCTCATACAATTATGCTCTGTGCCCAAATAAACATGGTTCTTTTTAAAAAAAAATCAAGTTCACAGTCACACAAGAGAACTTACATCTTCTTCTTGCGATGGATGAACTATTTCCACAAGCCTCTGGATAATTTTCTCCTCATTTAACCACTGCAAAACACATTGTAGAAGTAATCATAGCAATGAGTGGCTCTTGTTCAAGCCCCAATGAAGATTAACATACTTGGAAATATCCATCACATTTTAAGTAGAATGTTACAGGTTTCTCTGGACTTTGAACACTACAGGAAATTAAAAGTCCCCCAAGGAAAATGCCAGTGAATATATTATTTTAACAGTAGCCAACAGTACCAACTACTCCCCAAATTACAATACCCTTATACAAAAATCTTATACATAGTCATGGGATAATTTTCAAACACTGAGAGCTAAAGAGTCTGCATTTTGGTTACTAAGGGGAATTTGTGTGTGTGGGGGGGTGGCTATAAAAAGGGTGGAATTTATATATTTTCTGTAAGAGAGTAATCACATTAAGAGAGCTTCATTCAGGAAGACTGAGAAAAGCAGTATTTAGATCAAGCGGCTGGATTAACACACATGACAAACTTTTAGATCCCAAAGCCACTGCTGCTACAGGAGATGTGGGGCTTGGGAGGCAGGGGGCACCAGAGAAGCAAAGTCCCTCTCCTGTCACATGTTAGTAAAGAGCTGTCATCATGACCAGGACAATCTCTTCTTCATCTACATAGGAAACATCACTGTGAATGAAAACATGAAGGGGATGAGAAGAAGAATTAATGAAAAATCAGCTGGTGGAACACCCATCCCACAAGGGCCAGAAACACCAAAATAAACAAGGTGCTCACCGCCTAGGAAAGCATGCCAAAAACATCCCCATGGGTAAGGGGGAGGGCGGTGGGCGAGGGCCGGATGGCAAGACAGCAACAGTCTGCCAAAGGCATCACTGACTCCAGATGAAAGAAACTGTGCCAAAAGAAAATGCAAACCAAAGCTATCAGGAGGGCACCACAAAGGCAGAAACCTAACTTTACATGTTAACATTTGTCTTAAAATGGGCACAGGAATCACCCTCCCAGGGATTCTTGCTAAAATGCAGACTGGTTCAGTAGAGCAGGGGTGAGGACTAAGGCTGCAGGTCTCTAACAAGCTCTGGGGGATGTTTGGGAGCACACCTGGAGTAGCAATGTCCTAAAACAGAGGCCACTAACACCTGTATGGAAGGGGTGGGGCGGAGGGTCCTGACCACCACACAGGAATGCAGGAAGCTTTGTAGGCAGTGAACAAATCAGCCCCCACACCTATTGCCTCCGCAGCTATTATCAAGCACCTACATTCCAAGCCCATTTTTGGACTAATCCTCCCGTGTTTGGTCCCCAAGTCAAAGTAAGACATTTAATTCAGGAGTTTCTAACTACCCTCCCCCCATCTAGGCCTTTACCAACTACCTATCACTATATCACTCCAGAAGCCAATCTACTCCTTTGAAAATAGTCCCTAAAAGTCAACCCAGAAACAACCAAAGGAATTCTAAGAAACCACACTGAATAACTGCTCCCTATCATAACCTGAATATAAAGGTGGCCCTCCCCCTTGTCATCAACAGACTTCCCTGGAATCTTTAACCTCCTCTGAGAAAAGACTCATATTCACAAAACACACCTAAAAGGAACCAGTGTCTCAATTTAGGGTCCCTACTCACAGGCAAATCCTAGGACATTGACTGAGTACACTCAGCCATCTCCTCACACAACAACCATGGTTCTCAGTCAACCTCTGCCTGGTTCTACAGATTCAGCCCCACCCCATCCCCAGATTCTTCCACTCACACAAACACATGCCCTGGTACACCTGCCCACCTCAGCAGAACAGGCCCTTTTCTGGATCACCACCTGGCAGAACCTCCTGTCTCTCCTTCTGGTCCTTCAGGGTTCTTATAATTAAAATGGACGTTTTCAATAAAACTAATGTCCAGAGAATTGAGTTAAGTTCTAAGGTTTGACGCTGTGTATCAAAGATGGGACGGACTGGGGAATGGAAGAAGGCAGGAAGAGGAAGCAAAGATGAGAGCCCATGAGAAACCTCACCTTCCGGTTACATGCACACTCTCCCCGCTCCCCGCCAAATCCCACCTGAGGCAGCTTTTTAAAAGGCACACATATCCTGAAAGAGCCATTCCTCTTTTTGGAAGTAAACTCCATTCTCTTTCTTATCCCATGCTCCAGGCTACCTATGAGAAGAAAGTTACCACCTCTGACACCTTAGTCCCTGAAAATACTGACACCTCTCCTTTAGAGACAACCCTGAAGTGAGACCATCTTCTCAAGAAAGAAGACTCAAAGTACTCTCTAGTGAGATGCACAGCTCCCAACCTTCTGCTCTTACCATCAGGCCAGCTTTAAGACAAATTCTCAAAACACTTTCTACCTTGAAAACAAACCAGTAAAGGTAGAGAACCCCTCACAAGGCAACATCCCCAGCACCTAGGGATGTGTCCATCTGGAATCCTAATCCTGCAAAATCTGAATCTCCTCCTATTTCAGAACAGCCTTCCTTCCCCCCTTCTTCCTGCCCCCCATTTCCCAGACAACTTCTAACACCAATCTCCTGGAATCCCGCCCCAGCACACAGCAGCCCCATTGGCTCGGACGCCGCTCCCACCCCATCAGCAACAGCCATAATTCTACTCACATTCAGCACATCTTGCCTGGGCTGCGGAGGCTCGATGCATGTCAGGAGCCTGAGCAACAAATCCATGATAGCCGAAGTTCCTATGTGCTTTATAATAAGGTCTACAAAATCACGTTTCTTCTTTAAGAAATCCACAATCTAAAGGAGAACAAACCAATACTGAAAGACATGTGACTTGGGAACTATAAATTTTAGAATGCTTTCCATCCTGGCCCCTCTAATGGCCCCCTCCAAAATCCCACTGCCACTTTAAGCTGAAAAATAGCAAATGCTGAAGCAGTAATAAGATGTCAAAGTGGAAAGCCTGCTCATTCTTCCAGTATTCAAAGACGCCTTAGAAAAAAATGCCCCAAATTATTACACATTCCCTAATACAAATACACCATAACAGAACCTTTTAGTTCTGTTCACTTTCATTATTAATGCTCAAAGAATGAAGATAAAAATTTAATACCCTATGAAAAGCAAGAAAATATACCATGTAACAGTTTATGGACATAAAGCAAGTCTATTAGACTTTGCATTAAATGCAGAATAAATATTCAAAATCCTAAGTGTACTCTATCAAGTAGGGGGGGACAATCACAAAACAGATTTCTCTGTCAGTCCAGGTGGATAACTAACTCACCTGCTATAGAAACATCACATTTGGATTTTACTTCAGCAACTCACCTGATCAGGTTAACACAAGGAGAGTGAGTGTGGAGGAGGCTGACAGCTACCCCAAGGGGCTATGAAAACACTACTAAAGTTCCAGCTGCCCCCTGGGAAAAACATGGAGACTGTTCTGTCCCATACACCCTTGTGTACCTCCTGATTTGTCTGTGGGCATAAGTCATCTATTTGAAAGTCCCAGGAGCATGTCCATGGGGCAGCTGCTCTAACAAAGTCTCACCAAATTCTCTCAAAAGCCTATGAGGTGGGGCTGCTTCCCTCACTGATACAGATGAGGGAACCAAGGCCCAGGCTGGTTAAGTAGCTTGGCAGAGCTAAAAGTGGCGTCCCTGAGATTTAAACTTACAGATTTGTGTGCTCCCAAAGCCACGATCCTGCCACTCATTATCCTAGGTTAAGAAGGCTAATAGCCAGAGATGACAACTAAAATTGCTTCACAATCAGGTGTAAATGCAGAACAAACCATCATGCGTTGCTTCTCTATAGACAATGAGGTTAAATGTTGTAATATAAACCTTCAAGAAGTTATGCATAATTAATCTGTTCACAACTGAATCACACAGGTTTTAAAAGCCCAGTAAAGGAGGGAGGAAAAAGCCACACGGGCCCCAAATTACTGCATGATTCAGCGGCAAAAGCCCTGGACTGGCAGCGCGGCGGCACGAACTGCAGCCAGTGCTGTGGGGAGCACAGCAAGGACAGCAAATGCCCTGCAGGGGGGGTGACACCGCTGGGGGGTGGGCTGCGACACTGAAGGCCCTACAGCGGGACTCCTTCTCTGCACGCTATTAAACATCTGTACTGGTCAGGCCAGACTGAGTCTGAAGTCTTTCATTACTTCTACTGCTATATCATTACTAATATATCATGTGATGGGAAACCCTTATTTACATTCATAATTCTCAAAAGGAGAGAGAGGTGACAGGTGTGACCTTTCCCTGTAGAGAAAAGAGCAAAGGCCACTGAATCCTCATTTCCATTCAGAGTCCTGAACCAGGAAGCACAAGTGACAGAATGACTGGGTCCTGTTGTCAGCGTTTAATTGGCATGTGCCATCTTTGCACAGAAAGATGGTCTCCAATAAGATCAATGAGTACTGAGAGTCCCAGAGAGCTTCAAGTGTATTCTTGCTCGACAGTAAAGGCACACGGAAAACTGGGACCCAAAATTTGGGTCCCCCTAGCACAGAGTAAGGAGAGAGAGCATGCTGGAAGGAGCATGCTGGAAGGTGTCAGACCCGTCTTGATAACTGCAACCATCTGGAAATGACTGGTAACTTAGGCTGCTGGGATGACTTGCACTTTTCTAAAAGAGCAGAAATGTCATTTCTCATCAGAAGGTAGAAGAGGGAAAGACAATCTGTTAGAGTAATCATGACTTGGGGTTTATCATTTAAGAATAAGGAATCTCAATTCCAATACATTTAAGGAAGGCAATCCTGCTTAATTAAGAACATGAAAGAACAAATCTTGTCTTTCTAAAATAAAACATGTATCCACTTCACCTGGCACAGGGCGGAGGTTCTGGGCCTAAAATAGTTCCAGTCCCTTTATGTCTGCTGATGGCAAGGACAGGTCATGGAGCCTGCTTTCCACCATGAAGGATGCCAGGCCTGCCAGCTGGCCCCCTGTACCATCATCACACCCTTGCTCGCTGCACTCTGGCAGGTCTTTTAGTTTGTACCAGGTTCCCGCTGCTCCCTGGGGGTCTACTACCATAAGTGGACCATAATCTGGTAAGCAGATCCTTTTCACACCAATATTCACCAGAGCAGTGGTCCTCAGATATCAGCATCAAAGTTAGGAGGTGTGGGTGGGGCTCAAGAACTTGCATTTCTAACAAACTGTCAGGTGGTACTTGTATACTGCTGTCCAAGAACCATGCTTTGAGAACCACAACACATCCAACAGATATTTGGAAAATAAACCTCCCAAGTACATCTGAATTGTTTATGAACAAAACCAAACTAACTGCAGGGGGCAGGCAAGGAGGTGGTGAGCGGCTGGGAGGAGCGCCTGCCATCAACAGCAAGCACCCCAGCCAGGGGAGCAGAGCCCTGCAGGCAGGTGACAGTCTAGACCCAGCTGTCTCAAGCTAAACACTTAAGTTTCTGGGTGAAATCAGAACAGAAATAATCACCACCTGTATAAACCAATCATCACAAATTACATCAGTGGGACAGCTTTTTGATTTAAGCTTCATTTGTGAGCATTAGGGGAAAGAAAAAATAATAAAAAACAAGTGTCATTTCACCAGAAAGTCCCTAAGATTCCACGCACACATACAAACTGCTCAGCAGGCACCGTGATGCCATCCTCACAAATGCAAGCCTGAGAGCCTCCTGAGGCTACCTGTCAAAAGAAGAAACCAAAATACTAAAAAACTGGATGTGAGGCCCTTAGAAAAGAATATGTCAAGTTAGAACATATTCACCAGGGTGTAAATCAGTGTTAAATCAAGTGAGCACTCAGAATGTCTACGGTTTAAAATACATGCTTTCATAGAGCCTGGACTTCAGGCACACTCAGAACACTGAAGCAACAAATGACTAGGGGATCATCTCTGGGGGATGATCAGCCCTAATACTTACCTCTAGAAAATAATATTTACCTGTTCTGGTTTTCTGCTGATAAGAATACTTAGCACCTTGCTGAAGAAACTGGCAAGAAGTGGGTTCAGGGGGGAATCATTTAGGAGGAAACTATATAATTTCATTAGCAAGGATTCATCTTCTCCCAGTCTATCATTCATTTGGGAGACATCAGAAGTGAGCAACTCACAAGATATATTTGGATACCTAGAAGAACAGGATACTTACATCATAATCCATATCAACAGTTCAATTACAAAAGTACAACACAAATCAAAAGTCTTCCTAAAATTTTGTGAAAAATAATAAAATCTGGAAATTAGAAAATCACTTCAATCCATTCTGTCCAACCTCTAGATTAATGGGACTTTTCTACTATGTCTAAAAAATTGTTTCTAAACCAAGCTTTAATAGATTAGGAATACATTTTCCCCCAAAGAAACCAGAGTACACCTAGGACTTGGGAGCCAAGGAGGTCATGAGGCAGGGCGAGGCTTCTCAGACAAGGAGAACTGGGCAGGTAAGAGCCTGGGCTGCAGCCATCAGCAGCCTACTCTGGTATGGAAAAGTGGCATGACTTGTAAGATAACCACAGGGGAGGTTCCATGTTTCCAGGAAACTGCACTGCACACAGCACCTGGCAATTACTCAAGACATGTTTAGGTTCCTAGACCAGCTGCCTCTATTTTCATGTGGGTTGCAAATGGTTCTGGAAAGTTGTTTGGGAGGCTTATCAAGTGTCCAGTCTGTATTACATCTTGAGAGAATAAATACTCTTGATACACTTTAGTGAAGAACAGGACACTGGCATAAGTTACCCAGGTGGGAAAACTATACAAAAAATGAGTTGTCCATGCCTGCCTTCCAAGATCTTTGGGATCAGCCATCTGATCTCACTGCTATGGGACACAGACCTCTTCTACAGACCCCACAGTCCTAGAACTACCTGCACCCCTGAAGCCACCAGATCACATTCTCTGAGAACTAGGCAGCCAGTCCAGTTCTCCACTCTTTTACCAAACAATTTCTCCTGTTTTCAAAACCAACAGTGAAACCTCAGTCACTCTCCCTGACCCACAATACACTTCTCTGCTCTTTATTCCTCCTTGTTGAGCAGCTGGGATTCAGGACCACCTAGTCACCAGGAGTGGCAAGTTCAAATGCTAACCAGGACAGGAAGGTGACAAAACAGCTAGAGACAGCTGTATGACAAAGAGAGGTGAGGACTGTGGGCTGGAACACATACAACACACCTCAAGGCCTCCAAAACAAGCTAGTGGCTGCCTAGTTTGAAGCCCCAAACTCAAGGAGCAAATGGTAACAGACCAGAAAGCCACAGCACTAAAGAGGGTCTGGACAGTAGGAGAATGTAGAAAAATGAAACTCTTTTGGAGGAAAAAATACTGAAAAGGAAGTCAACAGAACAGGCACGTGGGTGGGCAGAGAGATCACACTTTCAAATAGCTGTCTCCTGGAGGTTTAGCACTCAAGTAAATTACAGGCTTCCTCACTTTATGGACCACATGGGCTCAGAGATGCCACAACATAGTCACCACTATGCTGGGGGCAGGAGTATGCAGCGGTCACAGGTGCAGCTTCTGGAGCACATCATCTAGGTTCAGAACCTGTCTCTACCACTTACAAGCTGTATGACCTTGGGCAAGTTACTTAACCTCTCTGGGCCTGTTTCCAAGTTTTAAGACAATATTCTAATACTAAGACAATAGTCTTTACCTTAAGGGGGAGGATAAAACATACAAAATATTGAAATTTTTGAATGCTGAGATAAATGAATGCTGTTTTTATTTGTCTGCATTTTTAACTTTATAAAACTGCCCAAATGCTCCTATGGGACTTGGCTGTCTCAATGGCCCCAATTTGACAGTTGCTGGCAAATACCAGACTGGTGAAAGGTAGCAGACCTCAAGCCCAGCTGCAAACCCCACGTGCAGGGCGTGTTCTCCAAATCCCGGCGCAGAAGGTCCAGAGGAAAGCACTGGCATCTTGGAAAGTTTTTCATTAATTTCCCCAGTTTCCATGATGACTCCGAGGAATGATCTAGCTAAAGAAGCATACACATGGGGCCTAGGCACTATACAAAAGGCTCAAAGTCCTGGTTCTGGACGGCTGGGACTACTCTCTCTCTCCCTCCCTACCTACTACCACTAAACAAGCTTATAAAACACCCAGGGACACCCTCCCCTCCACGCCACAGCAAGGCCTTTCCTCCCCACCACTGTAGGCTCTGACCTCAAGTCTTCTGTACTGAGAACGCAGAAGAGAACTGCACCTGGCCCCTTCCTCCTCTCCCACAGAGAGCCATTCTTACTCCTAAAGCCATCCCTCCACACGTCCTCTTGATCACATTCCCTCCCACCTACGCAAGCACAGCACATGGCTGGGTCACTTACACTCTCTGCAGAGCCACACTGTGTCATTCTCAGCTTCATATAAACATACCATCATTCATTTCTTCCATCTAGGAAATAAAACCAGCACCACCCCTCTCCTGACTCCACATGTGCCTACAGATCTCACTTTCTCTGCTTCCTGTCTAGGAAACTACTTGAAAGAACCGCCCTTGCTTTGTCTCTAATTCTTCCTCAAGAAGGCATTCCAGCCGGGGGGGGGCCTCACCTCACCACTCCGGAGAACCTGCACTGATGGGGCCTGTGTGCTCTGCACTATGAATGCCAGTGGCTGCTTGGCCTGTTGGCAGCAGCCCCCAGCGCACTGTCCAATCTCTCTCCTTCCTGAAGCCTCTCTTCCCCTGGCCTCAGGGTGGCAGCCCTTCTGGCTCTCCTTGTGGTCTAGCCACTCCTTGGTCCCTCTGTGAGAACCATGACCCCACCAACAACATCTTAGCTTTCGGATTTATACTACTACTTAAGGACTTATTTAAGTTCTGTTAGTTCAAATTTCTGCTAAATTATTTAAAAACAAAGGCATCTGTCACTAAGAAGGAAGGGGTTAATATAAAATGACTAACCTTTAATACCTCGTATATAATCACCGAATTAAGTCAAAACAGTGATAGATTCAAGTCACATGTATAAGTAATATACAGTTATGAAGTTCACAGATACAGCAATCTCTCCGTCATGCAGAAACTATAAAACACTAAATTTTCTTAAATGAGCACAGTCAACAACCCTGAAAAGCTTTCAGATCTCATCTAAAAAACCCCTCTATGCTAATCCAGCTGTTCAGGCTGTATTACACACAGCTGGTAGCCGTGTCCAGGCCGCAAGTGCAGCAGAGAACTTCTCTGCCCAGTTCAAGTCATGCTCCCTTGAAAGGTGCCGACCAGGAGGCTGTGTGCCTGGGAGGCATACCTGCCTTTTTCAGTCTCAAAGGCAGCACAAAAAATGCTGGCATTATAACAAAAGCCACAACGGCTTCTAGGTGGATCGGCACTTCCCACAGGCTATGCTGCCGACTCTTCCCCAGTAAAAGAGCTATTAGCTTCATTCAGCATGTGAGGAAACAGACCCGGAAGGGCTCAAGCTCAGAGCTTCTGGGGGGTCAGGGAGGCATGTTACACGCCTCCCAGGAAGGCCCACTGCAAAGCCCACACAGCACACTGCCTCCTACCAGGATGAGCCCCGTGGCAAGCAGCACCCACAAGTGCTGGTTCACCGCGAGGGAGTGCCAACGTGGCAAAGTGCCTATCTCTTGGGGGATGGGAGTACACTAGCGCTTCTGTCAAATGTCTTTCTTTTTTCTTTCTAAGGCTCTGCTAAGCAGAGGCTGTCACTGAATGCTAGTTGTCAATCTTAATGGCTGGCAAAGAACATGACTTTCTTGAAGATCCAAGCCACCAGCGACTTAAAAGCATTAATAAGTATTATTTCCCTGATAGCAAATTCTCCCCTCAAAAAAATGAAAGGATATCTGAAACGAGGAACTGGCTAGGGGAGAAAGTGCAAAGGAGAATCTACTAAAAGCCACAAGTCCTCCTATTCCATAAAAATGCACAATCAATGACTTTTTCTTCCTGAATCTGTTCTGTATGGAGTAGGGGGAGTCAAGTATTTCAATAGAGTTGGAAAGGGAAAAGTAATTAACTGAACCCCAACACTTTAAATACATACAGAACATTTACAAAGAGTTTCCAGGGGTCTGTATACAAAGTGCTATATACGAGACTGTAACAGAGGACTCCCATTGTATTATATTGTTCTGCTCCTAAGCTGATGAAACTCAGGATAAGCAGTCATATCCACTGTAGTTATTCAACATGTTACCTGCTTAGATTTAACTACACCAATGTTCACCAAGACCCGTACCTTTATTTTCAGAACAAAAAGTCCACTGAATTTATTTTATGAGCAACGCTCTTCTTAAACCTCAGCTCGGGCTTAGATTTGCTGCGTGATCTTAAGTAGTAAGAACATCTCTATCTTCCTATTTGCAAAGAAGAGAAAATACTCGGATCGTCTTATTATTTTTAGAAACTTCCTCACTGTTTAGAAAACACTTTACTCTTCCACAAAACTTTCTGACTGAAATTCATAACACTCATTTAAAAATCCTGTGATTTTGCCAGGCTCAGCTCTAAAATGGATTCTGTGCTCCGCTAAGCCCATGACTTTTGGCCATCTTACCATTTCGTAAGTGGACTAGAACAGCCCTGGGGACTGTTGGGCGACAAAAATGGTAATACTCTACCCCAATTTGCTTTAGTCCCACCCTGAGAGAAGGTTGAATTTTCTTACTTGTATCTGATCTTTTCATCCATGTCTTGAGGTGGTTCTTCTATAATGAATGAGACTAAATCTTCGAGACATTCTGCTTTTAACAGAAACTCTATAAGTTTGCGGTTCTGAGCTTTACATTCCTGTAAAACATCTTCCTCATCCATTAATTCCTTCAGTGTTACATCTTCTCTTTCTAGAAGTGTGTCTATGTGGGATGATGAGTGAAGATCAAATTTCCAAAACATGCTGGTCTAAACAAAATGCAGAGAGTATTTCAAATAAAACTTTAACTTCACATATCAAATTTTCAAATTTCAGCCTAGTTTCACAGATTAAAATGCCAACTTGGTCACATAAGTAAGTTTCACACTGAACCTATAAAATGCTCTATAAATAAGTAGTCTTTTTCTCCTCAGAAAATATTTTTATTGTTAACAAAAAATTCTAACTTGAAAATGCTAAAAGAAAGCTAAAACTTGGGATGATTTTAACCTGTAAAATTAACCCATCCATACTTTGTTAAGATTTTAATGCTGGGAAAGGAAGAAAGTAAGCCCTTCTTAAGGGTGAAGAACATATTCTCACACAGAACTAACACGTTCAGCGACATATGACAAGTATTGAGCCCTGAATACTCAGCACACTTCAGGAGATTGAGGAATTAAATAACCACCAACAAACCAGCAGTCATAGCTTCTGACAGCACTTTCACAGCCAGAAGTTTGAAAGTCATAAAGTGGTAAAAATCTGTGCCATTCTTAATAAACTAAAAAACTGGAACCCAATTCTTGAGAAATTACAGAAACCAATTCTCCTCAGTTACCAGGAAAAACATTTGACAATCAATAGTGCCAAACACATGCTCTTCCTTCCTCTTCCTCCAACCTTTCAACAATGAAAACAGAGTTTGTTTTCTTCAAAGAGTTAAAGAAGGTCCTTAAAGTTACAACTAGAGATAGTAAACATGGGGTTCACTATATAATCTAATGCTGCCATGACAAGACAATTTCAAAAGCCTCTTTCAACCAACAGATGACAAGATGACTGCATCAAACCAAAGTCCTGCTTAGGGACATGACCACTCAAAAATCATTCTTATCTATCAAAGATGCTCACTGCAGAATTCTTGAACCAGGGTTTGGTAAGACACATACTTACTCCATCCGCGTACCCCAAAAGTGAAACCTACAGATCGACTGCAGCGTCACTATCCGCCAGTGAAGTGGTTCCTGTTACCATTACACGAAGAAGCATGTCAATACCCACATGCTCATTTAAAATCCTGCGCTGGAAGAGCCTAGGTTAAAAGGAAGGAAGCTGCCAAAGGTAATAACCTATGTGTAGCACACATTTTTAGAAATAAATATTTTGCTAAATCCACCCACATTAGGAGATCAGGTAGGAACATACCGATTTGACATTTTCATGAACATTTGCTCAAAATATATTTTTTTGAAATAGCAATCATGGAGGGCAAAATTTATTTACACTGCTAATCGTACCAGTGAATCGGGAATAAAGACAAACCAGGTAACATGACAGGTTACTCAGGGATGCATGGCAATGAAGCCACCTCACAGGACCTCAGTATGAGTGTATGAACACAGTGTTTGAAATATAAGCAAAGTTTTAAGGAAGCTTAAAAAAAAAAAGGACCTTGTAAGAGAGCAAGTTTTAGGTAAGATTATGAAAACACAGTGTTATAAAAGTTGTCCTGTTTAAAGATATCTTTAAATGTTTCAAAAGACATATATGGCAACAGGTTCACATCAATTACAGCAAGAGGACCAAGACGTGGGTGGTTAGGGATGAGACGCTACTTTGAAGGTTCTCTCAAACCTGACTGGCACCGCCTCACTCAGAAGCAAGAGGAACCGGGATGTGGGACTGCTGGTGTTCACAAAGAAGCTCAGTGGGAGGACATAAATACAAGGCATGGCTGTCTGTTTCCTCTTAATGATCAGGCCAATAATTGTGCAGAGAAGACATTACGGAACATGCTAGAAAAGCAGCAGCATAACTCCCAGCAAGGTCAGCAAAGCACCCCTACTATTAGGCTAATAAGTGACCTCTCTCCTCTCAGAAAAGGAACAGGCAGAGGGCCCAGGAGGAGCTGTAACACATTTGCTAGTAAAAGAAACAAACATATACTTCAAACCCAAGAGTAACCTGTTCCCACTTGTTTCCCAAAGGAAATGAGGGCAGGGATGATATACACCTAAGAAAGGAACTTTGGGGAAAAGGACAGTAGAAATAAATCAGACACAAATGCTTTTTTGGTTTTCAGACTCGTAAAAATGGCAAACAGAAAAACCTTTATTACGCCATTTAACCTAATAAAATTGAAAGGGAGAAAAACAAAGCAAAAAGATTCCAAAAGATAACCCAAAGGAGGAAAGGGAAAAGCAGGTTTCCATCCCTATAAAGAAGCAGGCCCTAGTTTGGGCGCCAAGCAGCACCGTCGGCAGACTCTGCAGTGCCTCTATTACAGCAACATGGCTCATACATCTGGGGGCTTTCTAATCACAAATTCTGAAGAGAAGCCTATTTATCATTTCCCCACACTTAGTATTAAAGCGTGTGATGAAAACTCTTGTGAATATAAACATGAGCAACTTCTTCATGAACATATCTCCTTGGGCAAGGGAAACAAAGGCAAAAATGAACAAGTGGGACCACATCAAACTAAAAAGCTTCTGTACAGCAAAGAACACCATCAGCAGAACAAAAAGGCATCCTACAGTATGGGAAAATATATTCATAAATGACATATCTGATAAGGGGTTGACATTCAAAATGTATAAAGAGCTCACATGCCTCAACACCCAAAAAGCAAATAACCTGATTAAAAATGGGCAGAGAATCTGAACAGACACTTCTCCAAAGAAGAAATTCAGATGGCCAACAGACACATGAAAAGACGCTCCACATCGCTATCATCAGAGAAATACAAATTAAAACCACAATGAGATATCACTTCACACCAGTTAGGATGGCCAACATTCAAAAGACAAGCAACAACAAATGCTGGCGAGGATGTGGAGAAAGGGGAACCCTCCTACACTGTTGGTGGGAATGTAAATTAGTTCAACCATTGTGGAAAGCAGTATGGAGGTTCCTCAAAAAACTAAAAAATAGGAATACCATTTGACCCACAAATTCCACTCCTAGGAATTTAGCCTAAGAAAACAAGATCACAGATTCAAAAAGACATATGCACCCCTATGTTTATTGCAGCACTATGCACAATAGCCAAAACATGGAAGCAACCTAAGTGTCCATCAGCAGATGAATGGCTAAAGAAGACGCGGTACATATACACAATGAAATATTATTCAGCCACAAGAAGAAAACAAATCCTACCATTTGCAACAACATGGATGGAGCTAGAGGGTATTATATGCTCAGTGAAATAAGCCAGGTGGAGTAAGACAAGTACCAAATGATTTCACTCATCTGTGGAGTGTAACAACAAAGCAAAAACTGAAGGAACAAACCAGCAGCAGACTCACAGAACCCAAGAATGGACTAGCAGTTACCAAAGGGAAAGGGGTTGGGGATGGTGGGTGGGAAGGGAGGGAGAAGGGGATTAAGAGGTATTATGATTAGCACATATAATACAGAGGGGGCACAGGGAAGGCAGTATAACACAGAGAAGACAAGTAGCAACTCTATAGCATCTTATTATGCTGATGGACAGTGACTGTAATGGGGTATGTGGTGGGGACTTGACAATAGGGCGGAATGAAGTAACCACAATGTTGCTCATGTGAAACCTGAGCATAAGATTGTATATCAATGGTACCTTAATAAATAAATAAAAATACAAATAAAGCATGTGATGACTTACATGGCTGTGTTCAGCACAGGGCCCCTGTGGACACCACACACAGGCAGGCTGTTCAGAGGCTGAGCACAGGGTAACCCATGCTGTCCTTTAAAGGTAGAGCTCTCACTTACTGATGTGGGAGATCATTTTAAAGATCTCCAAAAAACGAGACATCCATGTAAGTCCACCCTCTCTTTAGTTAATCATGGAAATTTTGATCCTAGGATATCTACAGATTGACAAATAGTTCATTTTACTTCTCTTAAATACTTCAGCAAGGTCCCTGACTGAAAAGCTATCAGGCATATTCAAACATCTTCCCACACCATACCCCACAGCCCACACCCTAGTGTTATCAGGCATGTACTTATTTTGGTCTGCAAGCCAAGTTTCTGATAATGTAATAGTCTTTCCACTAGAAGTCAGAAAACTGGGCATGGTTAATAATTTAGCCTGAAGTCTTTTTTAAAACATAGTTTCCATTTAAAGTAGCATGTGTTTTTATCTTCTGTAATTCCATACATAAAGGCAAAGTATAATGAAAAATACTAAGAAATAAATCACACATGCAAAATCTGATTATCAAGCCCTTAGTATTGGCTAATTATAAATAAGATGCACATTCACATCCATGAAATGGAAATTATAAATGTCCACTAACTAGATAAAGGCATACTTCTAAATATGGACCAGATATAATCCTATCTATCTCAAGTAAAAACTGACTTCCAATATCTCAACTTATAAAGATAACTCTTTAAATACTGGATTTGTAAAAAAGACTGGTAATTAGTTATGATGAAATAAAACCAGGAGCTGGCAAACTGTGGCCCACAGATTAAATCCAGCCCACAGACTGCAAGGGAAAAATGGTCTTGATATTTTTAAAGGGTGGTTTTAGGAAAAAAGAAGTGTATGTGACAGAAACCGTATGTGGCCCACAAAGCCGAAAATATTTACTATCTGGGCTTTTACAGAAAAAGTTTAGCATCTGTTGAGGGAGAAGAGTTCCTCGTAACATTAATTTTCCTCTCTGCTATTTCTGAGTTCACATGGGCATGCACCCCAGGTCTTTGCAGCCTGCTGGGCAAGGTGTGCCATGCATTGTCAGGCAGGACCATCTACCAGATCCAACTCCCTTTCTTGGGCACTCACGTAGTCTATGTTCCCAACTTCTCAGGCACGTAGGTATGGCCATGTGACAATGTGTTCTCCAATGTACCATGAAGCCTAAAAACCTCCATGCACTGTCCCCTGCATCTGGCTGGATGCTCATAACAAAAAAGGCCTTAAAGGACAGCAGAGCCACAAAATGGAAGGCATTGCCACCCCCAAGTTCCTCTCATCCAGGAATCCTGTGGCTTCCAGTCTTACTGTATTTATTTAAGCACAAGAAAAGAAGTTCTTAGCAACTATCTGTTCTAAATTTTGCTTCCCACTATCCTGAATTAGAGCAGAATTTCGCAAATAAGAACACTTTGAAATACACATTTCCACAGTGCATTTTCTTTAAATTGAGTATACTACAAACTTAAATATAAAACATAACCACAGTGGCGCTCCTTAAGCAAACATTATCTATTTTACATTTTAGCCAAACAGCAAAATGACTGGAAATGAATGGCACTGGAAAATTAGTTACCCCTGGCATGGTCCTAGCGTCTGCTTCCACCCTTTGCAACACAAACAAGCTAGGTATGAACTAACAGTTACAAAGTTCAACTGCCCCAAGCCCTGGTAAAATGGGAGTCCTTTGTAGAGTATAACTCCTCTTAAGATACTCAGAAAAACTAAAAGGAGTCAGAACTTCAACAGCTCATTTTTCGTAAACATAAATACACTTTAAAATTCATACCAGAACTATTCTTAAATAGGATTTAGATATAAAAGGATAAAAGGGAATAAAATTTCTTACAGAAATCAGGCCTTTAAATTAGACAAGACAAAGAGGGAAATATAAACCCAAACTACCCTCCATCTTCCTTCAAAATGCTAGAATTGGTTTTATAAATATAGAATTTGTATTAGGTAGCTTGAAAATAGGGTTTTCTCCAAAAGAGCTGATGATTAGATGGGTAGGTCCCTGGGGAGTTACCTATTACCTGACACCACAGAGAAAGCCCTCTGCTGTTCTCTGCCTTCCCCGTAACTTAAGGCAGTGAAAATTACCATCTTACATGTGCAAAATAGGCCCAAAGGATCCGTAAATCTATTTGTTCATCTCAGATCAACTGCTTAAAGTTCCTCTAAAATTACTGAAATAGTTTCCTTCACAGAAACAAATCTGGGTCATGGTACCTTTACTTCAAAGCAGTTAAGCAGTGACAACACTGTCTCTAAGAGAAAAGGTGCTACCTTGTGTCTATGACAGAGAAACTGGTAACAGTGATGTGATTAAAGCATTTGCAAGTATGTCAACAATGTCAGCCCCTTTGTGAGTACAGAAACAGCTCAGAGTATATGGTGGAGGCCCAACTGTAGGTTATATAAACTGCCCACAACCACTGGCTTTCATTTAATAAACAGCATTTCCCCCAAACCTTGTGAGGATTACTAAGCATCTGAACAGACCTGGATTCCAATGCCAGCTCCACCACTGGCTGGTCCCGAGGCCTTGGGAGTGCTACCTTACCCCTCTAAACCTCAGCATGCTCACCAAGTCAACCAGCTGTAAGGAATCAATGAGAAAGACGTGGTACAACAGCTAGAAGATACAGGTACTCAGCAAATGGAAACTTCTGTGCAATAAATATGCCCACCACTAAAGTCAGTGGGCTTTAAATCAGTGCTTCCCCAACTGTCATGGGCACAGCAAACACCTAAGAGTCTTGTTAAGACACAGCCTTGGGTTCTGATTCAGTAAAGAAGGGATCAGGCCTGAGATCCTGTGTCTCTATCAAGTTCCCACATGCTGTTGCTGCAGCCCTGGGTTTAAAACATTGCTGATCATTGTAACAAAACTGCAACCAGCATATTCAAAATAAATATATAACCATGAGAAATAGAGGAAAAGCATGCTATGCAAACATGTGACTGCTATTTATTTCAGAAATCCCTGCAGACAAGCTAGTGTTAGTGGGTTTTCTTTCAATGTAACAGAAGCAGAATATAACATATTGTATCACACTTTCCAACAGGAGCTCAGAAAAAGTGACACCACAAACATGCTGAAAGGTAACTACTAGACCTCTGAAGAGAGGAACTGCTGCCCATAGAAGTAAACTGTGGGAATGACAAGGACAAACTTTAAAATGAATTTAAAATTCAAACGCTCCTATTCATATCCCACTCACTCTCTTAAAGTTAGCAATTTTTTATCCAAGTAGGATAAACTGTACTCTACAAAATGCTAAGTCTACACACTACTATTATCTGTAGAATACCTGTCCCCAGGACTGGCTGGACCCAGGGCAAAAAGTCTGTAGAGTCAAAACAAGATTCAAACATTATGAAGAATTTCAAGATAGGTGGGCATTAAAACAAATGCTTTTGTGCATAGGGCCCCTGGGAGTTTGCATGGGTCACACACCCATTAGTCAGCCCCATCTATACCATTTCACAGCTGGCCTAACTGGAATCCCCAAGATTCCATATACTATGTGACTATTTGCTATCATACTGCAGTCTTGCAATAAATGTGCATAAAATACTTGGAGTTCAAATAGTTGTAGTTACCTAAACCCACAAACTACCAAACTAGGAGAAGCAGCTGTTTCAGCCTAAGATAAATAGGAAAGGCTTTTTAAGACAGCAAAATGTGTTACAAATTTTAATACTATTTCTTTAAAATGTGCCATCATGGGAATATCTGTAATACAAAATTTTTTTGTATCTTATACAAAGGTATGCAAGCATTCACTGCCCAAGTTCAAATTCCTTTACTCCTCAGGTCTCCCTCAGCTCCCCCTGGGGGCCCCTTTCCTCACCACTATTAGAACTGTGCTTGCTCCACCTATCACCCAAGTTGGCATTAATAGTAATATCACATGAACCATAGGATGAGCCACATGTACGTTAGTTTCCTAGTAGCCAAATCAACAAAGTAAAACAAACAAACAATATTAATTTTGATAGTGTACTTTTATTTAACCTCATATAGCCAATCATCATTATTTCAACATGTGATTCACTGGTACTAAATCTTCAAAAGACAGCACGACTCAATTTGGACCAGCCATTACTTCTAGTACTCAAGAGTCATACCTGGTCAATGACTGCAATATGGGAAAAGACAACTCTCATTACATGATTGCTGCCATTATGATCCAGTTTCTCTCCAGGATCTAAAATAGCCACCTGTTTCCTTCCACAGCCCAAGTACAGTTAACCACCTTTTTCACACAAGGGCCACTGGGGTGGGTGGGAAGAGGTTATGGGCTGTTTTTTTCCTTTTTAAAAAAATATAAACAGACATAAACAACCATGTTTATACCTATATATATAAAACATCTTGAAGTAGCTTGAAAATAGGGTTTTCATTCTCCAACTCAAAAAAATAGGTCACAAGAAAACCAGAACTGCTTTTTTAGCCTCTACTATCTAGGAATAAAAGGGAAGTTTTCAAAATCTTCATCTTGAAATAATGCAGAGGGCTTGATCTTTAACTGGGGAGGGCCACAAGTGACTCACAGCTAGATATATCTAGCCAAACTTTAAAGATGCATGTCTCTGGGAATTTATTTCATTTTTTAAGCTAATTGAAAAATATTACGAATTAGAAAAAATGCCCAGGTCACTCAAACACACTAGGAAATGACGATGGTTGAAATGTTAAAAAAAAAAAAACTATAGACTCCTCAACTAATCCTGGAGAAAACTGAGCCTTCATGGAACCCACTTTGATTCAAAACGACTTGCAAAATCAGGTAGAAGCAGCAAGATGGCGGCATGAGCAGGGCGGTGGAAATCTCCTCCCAAAACCATATATATTTGTGAAAATACAACAAATACAACTATTCCTAAAAAAGACCAGAAGACACAGTACAACAGCCAGGCTACAGCTACATCTGTGAGAACTCAGTGCCTCATAAAGTGGGTAAGATACAAAGCCACGACCAGGCGGACCGAGGACTACCCCACCCCAGCTCAACAGCAGGAGGAAAAGAATCAGAGTGGGGAGGGAGTGGGAGCACAGGACTGCTAAATAACCAGTCCTGGTGACCTGCATCAGGAGCACAGACACACATCGCATGGTGTTCTGGAGATTAGAGAAATGGAAAGGCAGGATCCAAGACGGAAACTGCAAGCGGGTCCCCACAGCTGGCTCCCCTGGGACAAAAGAAGAGCAGGTGCTTTTTTAAAAGTCTTAAAGAGACAAGGGCCCAACAGCGTAACAAAATCGTCCCAGCATACTCAGCCCAGCAGGCTGGGAATCTTGAGAAATTTCGGACCCCCTAACCGGCTGCCAGGTAAAGCAGCCCTGCCAAAGCCCCTCATGGTGAAAAGCACCCTGCCATTCGTTACCCCCGGCCGGGGCTGCGAACGGCCCAGCGGATACGCCAAAACTGCGGAACAGTGGGAGAGCAGCCCCACCCACAGCAACCACATGGAACCTCTTCCCAATGGGCGCGGAGCTAACCAGGAAGGGCCGTGGAAGCCAGAGCAAAGTCCGGAAGGCACCAAGGGATGCAGAACGCACCCTGCATGGCTGAAAACCCCTGGAGTGCTCTAGGCTAGCCTGAGGGCGGCCCTGCCCACGGCAGCTAAAGGGATTATCCCAGAGATTGCCTCACGGTATGCGGGTAACTGGCACAGGCTACTGAAGCCAAAGCAACGTCTGGAAGGTGCAAAGAGGTGCCAGAGTTGCTGCTATGCACCTGGCATGGCTGCAAACCACTGCAGTGTGTTAGGCTAGCCTGAGGGCGGCTCTGCACACGGCAGGTCAGGGAAATATCCAGGAGACTGCCTCCAGTTGTGCAGGTAACCAGCACAGGCTATGGAAGACAGAGCAACAACTGGAAGGTGCAAAGAGGCGCCAGATTTGCTGCAATGCACCCGGTATGGCTGCAATCCCCCACAGTGCTCTAGGCTAGCCAAAGAGCGGCCCTGCCAACAGCAGCTCAGGGAATTATCCTAGAGACTGCCTCCTGGTGTGAGGATAAATGGCACAGGCTGAGTACAAGGGCAAGGAGAACAACAATGAGGAAAGGACTTTGTTCTCCCAGCTGACACACGTATCACCTGCCTGTGACCACTTCTATCGCATTGAAAAGACAGAAGAATCTGGTACAGTCAAAAATAACCCAAACAACCCAAAACAGAGGGCCTGGTGAGATAGATTTAAACAATCTTCCTGAAAAAGAAGTCAGAATGAAAGTCAAAACCATGCTGACGGACTTACAGAAAAATATGCAAGAGCTAAGGGATGAAGTCAGGAGGGACATTAGAGAAATGAAACAATCAATTGACGGGCTTAAGAGCAGACTGGACGAGGTGCAAGAGACTGTTAAATGGAATAGAAATCAGAGAAAAGGAGTACAGAGAGCTGAGGAAAAGAGAGATAAAAGGATCTCCAGGAATGCAAGAATATTAAGAGAACTGTGTAACCAATCCAAAAAGAACAATATTCACATTATAGGAGTACCAGAGGAGAAGAGAGAGAAAAAGAGATAGACAGTGTCTTTGAAGACATAACTGAGGAAAACTTCCCCAGGCTGGGAAAGGAAATACTTTCTCACACCATGGAAGCCCACAAATCTCCCAGCACAAGGAACCCAAGGAAGACAACACCAAGACATATAATAATTAAAATGGCAAAGATCAAAGACAAGGAGAGAGTATGAAAGGCAGCCAGAGAGAGAAAAAAGATCACCTACAAAGGAAAATCCATCAGACTATCATCAGACTTCTCAACAGAAACCTTACAGGCCAGAAGAGAATGGCATGATATATTTAATGCAATGAAATAGAAGGGCCTTGAACCGAGAATACTGTATAAAGCACGATTTTCATTTAAATTTCAGGGAGGGATTAAACAATTCCCAGACAAACGAAAGTTGAGGAAATTTGCCCCCCACAAATCACCTCTACAGGATATCTTAAAGGGATTCCTCTAGATGGAAGCACTCCTAAGGCTAAAAAGATGTCACCAGAGAAAATGAAATCATAGCAAAGAAAGCACACCATCGATATACTAACTAAAGGCAAAAAAACAAAATCAACTATCCACAAAAACAGTCAAAGGAAATGCAAAAGAGTAAAGGATAAAACACCTAGCATATAAAGAATGGAGGAGGAAGAATAAGGGAGAGAAATAAAGAATCATCAAACTGTGTTTATAATAGCTTAATGAGAGAGATAAGTTAGATTATTAGACAGTAAAGAAGCCACACTTGAACCTTTGGAAACCACGAATCTAAACACAATGGTAATAAGTACATATCTACCAATGATCACCCTAAATGTAAATGGACTGAATGCACCAATCAAAAGACATAGAGTAATAGAATGGATAAAAAAGCAAGACCCATCTATATGCTGCTTACAAGAGACTCACCTCAAACCCAAGGATAAACACAGACTAAAAGTGAAGGGATGGAAAAAGATATTTCGTGCAAACAACAAGGAGAAAAAAGCAGGTGTTGGGAGTACTTGTATCAGACAAAATAGACTTCAAAACAAAGAAAGAAGCAAGAGATATAAAGAAGGACATTACATAATGATAAAGGGGTCAGTCCAACAAGAGGATATAACCATTATAAACATATATGCACCCAACACAGGAGCGCAAGCATATGTGAAACAAATACTAACAGAATTAAAAGAGGAAATACAAAGCAATGCAGTCATTTTAGGAGACTTCAACACACCACTCACTCCAAAGGACAGATCAACCAGACAGAAAATAAATAAAGACACAGAAGCACTGAACAACAGACTAGAAGAGATGGACCTAACAGATATCTACAGAACTCTACACCCAAAAGCAGGAGGATACACATTCTTCTCAAGTGCACATGGAATATTTTCCAGATGAGACCACATTCTAGGCCACAAAAAGAACTTCAGCAAATTCAAAAGACTGAAATTCTACCAACAAACTTCTCAGAACACAAAGGTATAAAACTAGAAATAAATTGTACAAAGAAAACAAAAAGGGTCACAGATACATGGAGGCTTAACAACACGATCCTAAATAATCAATGGATCAACGACCAAATTAAAACAGAGATTAAACAATATATGGAGACAAATGACAACATCAGCACAAAGCCCCAACTTCTGTGGGATGCAGCAAAGGAAGTTCTAATAGGAAAATATGTTGCAATCCAGGCCTATTTAAAGAAGGAAGAACAATCCCAAATGAATAGTCTAAAGTCAAACTTACTGAACTGGAAAAAGAAGAACAAATGAGGTCCATAGTCAGCAGAAGGAAGGAAATAATAAAGATCAGAGAAGAAATAATAAATTGACAAGAATAAAACAATGGAATAAATTAATGAAACCAAGAGCTGGTTCTTTGAGAAAACAAACAAAATAGATAAACCCCTAGCCAGACTTATTAAGAGAAAAAGAGAATCTACACACATAAACAGAATCAGAAATGAGAAAGGAAAAATCATGACAGACCTCACAGAAATACAAAGAATTATAAGAGAATGCTATGAAAATCTATATGCTAACAAGCTGGAAAACCTAGAACAAATGAACAACTTCTTAGAAAAATAAAATCTTCCAAGACTGACCAAGCAAGAAACAGAAAACTTACACAGACCAATTACCACCAATGAAATTGAACTGGTAATCAGAAAACAACCCAAGAACAAAACTCCCAGGCCAGATGGACTCACCTCTGAATTTTATCAGACATATAGAGAAGAAATAATACCCTTTCTCCTTAAAGTTTTCCAAAAACTAGAAGAGGAGGGAATACTTCCAAACTCATTCTATAAAGCCAACATCACTCTAATACCAAAACCGGGCAAAGACCTCACCAAAAAAGAAAATTACAGACCAATATGCCTGATGAACACAGATGCAAATACTCAACAAAATATTAGCAAACCGAATTCAAAAATACATCAAGAAGATCATACACAATGATCAAGTGGGATTAATCTCATGGATGCAAGGATGGTTCAACATTCGAAAACCCATCAACATCATCCACCACATCAACAAAAAGAACAAAAACCACATGATCATCTCCATATGTGCTGAAAAGGCATTTGACAAAATTTAACATCCATTCATGATAAAAACTCTCAACAAAATGGGTATAGAGAGCAAGTACCTCAACATAATAAAGGCCATATATGACAAACCCACACCCAACATCATACTTAACAGCGATAAACTGAAAGCTTTTCATCTAAGATCGGGAACAAGACAGGGATGCCGACTCTCCCCAGTGTTATTCAACATAGTACTGGAGATCCTAGCCACAGCACTCAGACAAAACAAAGACATACAAGGCATCCAGACTGGTAAAGAAGTCAAACTGTCACTATTTGCAGGTGACATGATATTGTACATAAAAAACCTTGAAGACTCCACTCCAAAACTACTACAACAAATATCTGAATTCAGCAAAGTTGCAGGATACAAAATTAATACACAGAAATCTGTTGCTTTCCTATACACTAACAATGAGCTAACAGAAAGAGAAATCAGGAAAACAATTCCATTCACAATTGCATCAGAAAGAATAAAATACCTAGGAATAAACCTAATGAAGGAAGTGAAAGACCTATACCCTGAAAACCACAAGACACTCCTAAGAGAAATTAAAGAGGACACTAACAAATGGAAATTCATCCCATGCTCTTGGCTAGGAAGAATAAATATTGTCAAAATGGCTATACGACCTAAAGCAATCTACAGGTTCAATGCAATCCCTATCAAAATACCAACAGCATTCTTCAACAAACTGGAACAAACAGTCCTAAAATTCATATGGAACCACAAAAGACCCCGAATAGCCAAAGCAATCCTGAGAAGGAAGAATAAAACAGGGGGAATTACCCTCCCAGACTTCAAGCTCTACTACAAAGCCACAGTAATCAAGACAATCTGATACTGGTACAAGAACAGACCCACAGACCAGTGGAACAGAATAGAGATTCCAGACACTAACCCAAACATATACGGTCAATTAATATACGATAAAGGAGCCATGGATATACAATGGGGAAATGACAGCCTCTTCAACACCTGGTGTTGGCAAAACTGGACAGCTACATGGAAGAGAATGAAACTGGATTACTCTCTAACACCATACAAAAAAGTAAACTCAAAATGAATCAAAGACCTGAATGTAAGTAATGAAACCATAAAACTCTTAGAAAAAAACATAGGCAAAAATCTCTTGGACATAAACATGAGCAACTTCTTCATGAACATATCTCCCCGGGCAAAGGAAACAAAAGCAAAAATGAACAAGTGGGACTATATCAAGCTGAAAAGCTGTACAGCAAAGGACACCATCAGGAGAACAAAAAGACATCCTACAATATGGGAGAATATATTCATAAATGACATATCCGATAAGGGGTTGACATCCAAAATATATAAAGAGCTCACACACCTCAACAAACTAAAAGCAAATAATCCAATTAAAAAATGGACAGAGGATCTGAATAGACACTTCTCCAAAGAAGAAATTCAGATGGCCAACAGGCACATGAAAAGATGCTCCACATCACTAATCATCAGAGAAATGCAAATTAAAACCACAATGAGATATCACCTCACACCAGTAAGGATGGCCAACATCCCAAACACAAACAACAACAAATGTTGGCGAGGATGTGGAGAAAGGGTAAACCTACACTGCTGGTGGGAACGCAAATTAGTTCAATCATTGTGGAAAGCAGTATGGAGGCTCCTCAAAAAACTCAAAATAGAAATACCATTTGACCCAGGAATCCCACTCCTAGGAATTTACCCTAAGAATGCAGCTGCCCAATTTGAAAAAGACATATGCACCCCTACGTTTATTGCAGCACGATTTACAGTAGCCAAGAAATGGAAGCAACCTAAGTTTCCATCAGTAGATGAATGGATAAAGAAGATGTGGTACATATACACAATGGAATATTATTCAGCCATAAGAAGAAAACAAATCCTACCATTTGCAACAACATGGATGGAGCTAGAGGGTATTATGGTTAGTGAAATAAGTGAGGCGGAAAAAGACGAAGTATCAAATGATTTCACTCATATGTGGAGTATAAGAACAAAGAAAAAAACTGAAGGAACAAAACAGCAGCAAACTCACAGAACCCAAGAATGGAATAACGGTTACCAAAGGGAAAGGGACTGGGGAGGATGGGTGGGAAGGGAGGGACAAGGGGTATAAAGGGGTATTACGATCAGCAGACATAAAGTGGGGGCGGGGGGCATGGAGACGGCTGTACAATTCAGAGAAGACAAGTAGTGATTCTGTAGCATCTTACTACACTGATGGACAGTGACTGTAATGGGATATGTGGGAGGGCCATGATGATGTGAGGAGTCTAGTAACCATAATGTTGCACACGTAATTGTAGATTAACGATAACAAACAAAAAAAAACTGACTTGCTTATTTGGCGAGCAGTGGACACATTTATCCTACACTCTGAACAAGTTTTCAAGGAGTCTGGGAACAGGATGTATTAGGTAAACTGTGCTGCTAAAAGACTGCTTATATGGGCTCACCTACTCCTGGCCAGCATCCAGCACCTGGAGTCTCAGGCCTCCTCCCTGGGCTTGGATCAGGGATGTGGGAAACTCAGCTGGGCAGCATCTAACAAGGCCCAAATAGGGAACTGCTGGGCTCAAGAAGGGCTGGTGGTCGCTCACTCGGGACGCTGAGAGCTGCATGCCACCAAGAGGCAGATGGGAGCAAGGCATACATAAATAGGAGAATGCAGAGTCGCTCTGAAGGGAGGTCACCTCTGGGACCTCAAGAAAGTTGACAATAAACTCTTCCTCGTAACAGGAAAGCTCAATGCCTAGGCAAATGCCATTTTCATACACAGAGGCAGAAACATGGAACAAAAAGAAGGAACAACAGCTGGCCTTGCAGGCAGTACTCACTAAGCACTAAGGAAAAGATCACAAAGGATGGGAGAATGCATAGTAGCTGTTCCTCCTTAGTAAAGGTATCTGTTTCCTACAGCCGCCTGCTGCCACTCCACTCAAAGGCCAGACAAATCAAATCCAGTATCGGAGCATCTATTAGAGAATAATCTATTTCTTTAGAGGAAAGGGCAAAACAACTCAGACAGTTTCAGTGTATTTGCTTTGCAACTGCTTTTTCCAAAGAACATATCAAAAGCAATCAAGTTTCTCTCATACAGATACACCACAATCTTTCCAGTTTTACTGTTATTTCCTTGGTATTTCAGCTTCTCTTTGAGAGCAGTTAATAAAGGAATCAAGTTCATTTCATACATGCTATATTAACCCACAGGTAATTTTAAAGAATTACTGAGGAATACAGCAGCAACATGACAAGTGGACTATACCCCTTGAAGAATACACTAAAACTGAGAACAGAAAAAATAAAGAAAACGAATGGGAGCTCAAAAGATAAGAGCATGGCCACAAAAGATGTCATTATATGTGAGGCCTAAGCTGGGCCTCAAAAAGATAGGGTGGTTTAGTAAGGCTAAGAAGCAGCATAAAGTATTCCAGGCCAGGAGAAATAAGCCTGTAAGCACAGAGGATAGAAAGAACCAGTAGCTTCAGGGACATCATGGCAGGGAGCAGGTCCTGATGACAAGAACGAGGAGCCTTTCAGAAGGCATGACGATAAGGCTAAGTGACACAGGGCCAGGTCTCAAAGAGTCATGCATGAGTGCACAGCAGAGCACTGTAGACCTGCTGCTGAAGCCCAGGGAGGGCCAGTAAGTGTGAACGGACATAAATGTACATGAGAATACCTATATTATAGATCCAGCGATATATTCTAACAGCATGCTTCAAGAAACGACTCTGGGAGAGGGGTTCAAGATGGCGGCATGAGTAGGGCAGGGGAAATCTCCCAAAACCATATATGTTTTTAAAAATACAACAAATACAAATATTCCTAAAAGAGAGACCAGAAGATACAGTAAAACAGCCAGGCTACATCTACATCTGCGAGAACTCAGCACCTCACGATAAGGGTAAGATACAAAGCCGTGACCCCGGGGACCCGAGCACTCCCCCCACCCCAGCTCACCGGCGGGAGGAAAAGAATCAGAGTGGGGAGGGAGTGGAAGCACAGGACCACTAAATAACCAGCCCTAGTAATCTGCACCGGGAGCACAGACACACACTGCATGGTGTACTGGATATTAGAGAAACGAAAAAGTAAAATCTGAGATGGAGACTGCGAGTGGGTCCCCTCAGCCGGCTCCCCTGGGACAAAAGAAAAGTGGGCACTTTTTAAAAGTCTTAAAGGGAGAAAGGCTTAATTAACAGCTGGACAAAATCGTGCACACCCAGTCCAGCAGGTTAGAAATCTTAAGGAACTTCAGGCGCCATAACCGCCTGGGGGGTTAACGCAGCCCTGAAGCCCCTCACAACAATAAGCAGCTTGCCATTCATTCTCCCCAGCCAGTGCTGCAAGCAAATCGGCTACCCGTGACAGCTGTGCAGCAGCCGGAGAACAGCCCCGCCCACAGACACCACACAGAGTCTTCTCCCAGGATACAGCTAACTGGGACGGACCCAGAGGCTGCCGCAGTCACGCATCTGCCCAGCACAAAAAAAGCCAGAGCAAGGCCCGGAAGGCACAATTGGGAGCCATTCTAGCAGGAGAACTCCCAGAGCATCTGTGACGCCCCCCGCAGTACACTAGGCTATCCCAAGGGCCGCCCCACCCATGTCAGCTCAGGAGAATTATCCCAGAGACTGCTCCCGGGAGTGCAGGTAAATGGAACAGGCAGCGGAAGCTGGAGCAAGGTCCAGAAGGCACAAAAGGGCGCCATTCTCCCATGACAACACACCTGGCATATATGCGACCCCCGGCAGTGCCTTAGGCTATCCAGAGGGCTGCCCCGCCCACGGCAGCTGAGAAGAGTATCCCACCGACTGTTCCCTGTGTGCGGGTAACTGATACAGGCAGCGGAGAAGGGCAAGGCGACCAGGAAGCAGGAAGGGATTTTGTGCTCCCAGCTAACACACGCGCCACCTGCCTGCAACCACTTCTACCACCATGAAAAGGCAGAAGAATCTGATCCAGTTAAAAATGACTCAGACAACCAAAGACAGAGGGCCTGGTGAGATAGACATAACCAATTTCCTGAAAAGAATTCAAAATAAAAGGTATAACCATGCTGATGGATCTGCAGGGAAATACGCAAGAGCTAAGGGATGAAGTCCGGAGAGAGATAACAGAAATGAAACAATCAATAGAAGGTCTTAAGACCAGACTGGACGATGTGCAAGAGACTGTTAATGGAATAGAAATCAGAGAAAAGGAATACAGAGAAGCTGAGGCAAAGAGAGATAAAAGGATCTCTAGGAATTAAAGAATATTAAGAGAACTGTGTGACCAATGCAAATGGAACAATATTCGCATTATAGGGGTACCAGAAAAAGAGAGAGAAAAAGGGACAGAAAGTGTCTTTGAAGAAATAATTGAGGAAAACTTCCCGAATCTGGGGAAGTAAATAGTCTCTCAGATCATGGAAGCCCACAGATCTCCCAACACAAGGGACCCAAGGAGGACAACACCAAGACATATAATAATTAAAATCACAAAGAACAAACACAAGGACAGAGTATTAAAGGTAGCTAGAGAGAGAAAAAAGATCACCTACAAAGGAAAACCCATCAGACTATCATCAGACTTCTCAATAGAAACCTTACAGGCCAGAAGAGAATGGCATGATATATTTAATGCAATGAAACAGAAGGGCCTTGAACCAAGAATACTGTATCCAGCAGGATAATTATTTAAATTTGAAGGAGGGAATAAACAATTTCCAGACAAGCAGAAGTTGAGGAGATTTGCCCTCCACAAACCACCTCTACAGGATATTTTAAAGGGACTGCTCTAGATGGAAGCACTCCTAAGGCTAAATAGATGTCACCAGAGAAAATAAAATCACAGCAAAGAAAGCAGACCATCCAAATACTAAATAAAGGCAAAAAATAAAATCAACAATCCACAAAAGCAGTCAAAGGAAACACAAAAGAGTACAGAATAAAACACCTAACTATAAAGAATGGAGAAGAAGAATAAGAAGGGAGAGAAATAAAGAATCATCAGACTGTGTTAATACTAGCTTAATAAGAGAGTTAAGTTAGACAGTTAGATATTAAAGAAGCTACCCCTGAACCTTTGGTAACAACGAATCCAAAGCCTACAATGGCAATAAGTACATATCTATAGATAATCACCCTAAATGTGAATGGACTGAATGCACCAGTCAAGACACAGAGTAATAGGACGGATAAAAAAGCAAGACCCATCTATATGCTGCTTACAAGAGACTCATCTCAAACCCAAAGACATACACAGACTAAAAGTGAAAGGATGGGAAAAGACATTTCATGCAAACAATAGGGAGAAAAAAGCAGGTGTTGCAGTACTTGTATCAGACAAAACAGACTTCAAAACAAAGAAGGTAACAAGGGATAAAGAAGGATATTACATAATGATAAAGGGGTGAGTCCAACAAGATGATATAACCATTATAAATATACATGCACTCAACACGGGAGCACCGACATATGAGAAACAAATACTAACAGAATTAAACGAGGAGATTGGATTAAAGATGGTGGCGTGACAGGTGAGACAAAGGCTTCCTCCTAAAACCGCATATAATATGAAAATATAACTAATACAACTAATCTTCACAGAGCAACAAGAAAGAGGACTGCAACAAACTGCATACACCTGGAGATAAGAGCAACCCTCACGGAAAAGGGTAAAGTACTAAAGGTGTAGTCCTGCCAGATCCAAGCCCTTCCCCCACCCCAGCTCAGCAGTGGGAGGAACAGGAACGGAGCAGGGAGGGAGTGGAGATGTGGGACTGCTGAATACCTAACTCTGGAGATCTGCTCTGGGGGCACAAACCTACATTTCACGGTGCTTGCACGATACTCTCGTAATTAGGGGTTGGAAAGCTAAGACGGGCAGAATTCCTGGAGACACTAAGATTCAAGCTGCTTCTGGAAAGCAGGGATCCATATCCAGCTGTTCTGGGACAAAAGAAAGGTGGGCAGTCTGAGAGACTTCCTAAGAAAGAAGCCCTTAGCAAGAGGGCTGCTAAAGGGGCAAGGCTTGCACAGAGCTTCCTCCTCAGGAGAAAGGACACGTAGACAAAATTGTCCAGGTGCACTCTGCCCAGCAGATTGGGAGTTTTCATGATCTTCAGGTGCTCCAGCCCCCTGGCTTCCTACACAGCTCCAAGAACCTCTTCTGTGACAGGCAGACTAGTGCACCTTTCTCCTGGCCAGCCCCACCAGGCTTGCAAACCAGGAAACCCTACCCTGGTTTATGTCAGCCACAGGGAAGGTCTGTCTACAGCAACTAAAAACGCAAAGCACAGAGGGTTATACCTGTGTGTTCAGCCCACTGGTTCAGGTAGTGGAGACAGGCATAGCAGCCAGGAACCAGGAAATAGCTCTATCCTCCCCGAAGGCACCAATACCACTCCCCTACAATCCCTGACATTGCTTCAGGGGCTGAGCAGCTCCAGAGAGTACAGCTGCTGGGCACTAGAGAGCTCCATACACGAATAAGAAAAGCCAAAGGAACCCAGTCTAGAGTAAAATGATGAATACAACTCCTAAGAAAGATGTAAATGATAGGGACCTCATGACTCTCCCTGAAAGGGAGTTATAAAATAAAAATCATTAACATGCTCATGGAGGTACGGAAAGATATTCAAGAACTCAGGAATAAATTCCAGTTGGAGATCCAATCATTTAAGAACACAATGGACGGTATTAAAAGCAGATTGGATACGGCGGAGGAGATGATAAATGAAATAGAAACGAGAGAAGAGAAATACAAAGAAGCTGAGGCACAGAGAGAAAAAGGGATCTCTAAGAATAAAAGAATATTGAGAGAACTGCATGACCAATCCAAACGGAACAATATTCGCATTATAGGGGTACCATAAGAAGAAGAGAGAGAAAAAAGGATAGAAAGTGTCTTTGAGGAGGTGATTGCTGAAAACTTCTCCAGTCTGGGGAAGGAGATAGTCTCTCAGGCCATGGAGGTGCACAGATCTGCCAACACAAGGGACCCAAGGAAGACAACATCAAGACATATAGTAATTAAAATGGCAAAGATCAAGGATAAAGGACAGACTATTAAAAGCACCCAGAGAGAGAAATAAGATCACATACAAAGGAGGGCCCAACAGGCTCTCATCAGACTTCTTAGCAGAAACCTTACAGGCCAGAAGGGAGTGGCATGATGTATTTAATGCAATGAAGCAGAAGGGCCTTGAACCAAGATTATTTTATCCAGCAAGATTATCATTTAAATTTGAAGGAGAGATTAAACAATTCCCAGATAAGCAAAAGCTGTGAGAATGTACCTCCCACAAACCATCTCTACAGTGTATTTTGGAGGAACTGCTATAGGTGGAAGTGTTCCTACAGTTAAATACCTGTCCCCAGAGGTAATGAAACCACAGTTAAGAAAATAGAACAGCTAATTACTAAGAACATGCAAATTTAAATTAACTATCCCCAAAGTCAACCAAGGGATAGACAAACAGTACAGAATATGATACCTAATGAACAAAGAATAGAGGAGGAAGAAAAAGGAGGAGGGAAAAAAACAAACAAAAAAAGAACCTTTGGATTGTGTTTGTAATAGCATATTAAGTGAGTTGTTAGACTCTTAGATAGTAGGGAAGTTAACCTTGAACCTTTGGCAACCACGCATCTGTAGCCTGCAATGCCAATTAAGTACACACCTATCCATGATTACCCTAAATGTAAATGGACTGAATGCACCAATCAAAACACATGGAGTCACTGAATGGATAAAAAAACAAGACCCATCTATATGCTGCATTCAAGAGACTCACTGTAAACCCAAAGACATACACAGACTAAAAGTGAAGGGATGGAAAAAGACATTTCATGCAACTAATAGGGAGAGAAAAGCAGGACTTGCAGTACTTATATCAGACAAAAAAGACTTCAAAACAAAGAAAGTCACAAGAGTCAAAGAAGGACATTACATAATGATAAAAGGGTCAATCCAACAAGAAGATATAACCATTATAAATATCTATGCACCCAACACAGGAGCTCCTACACATCTGAAACAAATACTAACAGAATTAAAGGGGTAAATAAAATGCAATGCATTCATTCTAGAAGACTTCAACACACCACTCACTCTGAAGAACAGACCAACCAGACAGAAAATAAGTAAGGAGACAGAGGCACTGAACAACACATTAGAACAGATGGACCTAACAGACATCTACAGAACTCTACACCCAAAAGCAGCAGAATACACATTCTTCTCAAGTGCACATGGAACATTTTCAAGAATAGATCATTTACTAGGCCACAAAAAGAGCCTCGGTAAATTCAAAAAGATTGAAATTGTACCAACCAAATTCTCAGACCACAAAGGAATCAAACTAGAAATGAATTACACAAAGAAAATGAAAAATCCCACAAACAAATGGAGGATTAATAACATGCTCATAAATAATCAATGGTTCAGTGACCAAATAAAAACAGAGATCAAGCAATATAGGGACACAAATGACAACAATAATTGAACACCGCAAAATCTGTGGGACGCAGCGAAGGCCGTGCTAAGAGGAAACTATACTGCAATACAGGCCTACCTGAGGAAATAAGAACATTCCCATATGAGCAGTCTAAACTCACAATTAATGAAACTAGAAAAAGAAGAACAAATGAAACCCAAAGTCAGTAGAAGGAGGGACATAATAAACATTCAAGGAGAAATAAAATAGAGAAGAATAAAGCAATAGAAAGCATCAACGAAAGCAAGAGCTGGTTCTTCGAGAAAATAAACAAAAGAGATAAACCCCTAGCCAGACTTATCAAGAAAAAGAGTCTACTCACATAAACAGAATCATAAATGAGAAAGGAAAAATCACTACAGACAGCACAGAAAATACAAAGAACTAGTAGAGAATACATTGACAAATTATATGGTAACAAACTGGATAACCTAGAAGAAATGGACAACTTTCTAGAAAAATACAACCTTCCAAAGTTGACCCAGAAAGAAACAGAAAATCTCAACAGACCAATTACCAGCAATGAAATTGAATTGGTAATAAAAAACCTACCTAAGAACAAAACACCTGGACCAGATGGCATCACCTCTGAATTTTATCAAACATTTAGTGAAGACCTAATACCCACCCTCCTTAGAGTTTTCCAAGGAGTAAAAGAAGAGGGAATACTTCCAAACTCATTCTATGAGGCCAGCATCACTCTAATACCAAAACTGGGCAAAGAAACCACAAAAAAAGAAAACAAAAGACAAATATCCCTGATGAACATAGATGTAAAAATACTCAACAAAATATTAGCAAACCGAATTCAAAAGTACATCAAAAGGATCATGCATAACGATCAAGTACGATTTCTTCCACAGATGCAAGGATGGTTCAACATTCAAAAATCCATCAACATCATCCACCACATCAACAAAAAGAAGGACAAAAACCACATGATCATCGCCATAGATGCTGAAAAGGCATTTGACAAAATTCAACATCCATTCATGATAAAAACTCTCAACAAAATGGGTATAGACAGGAAGTACCTCAATATAATAAAGACTACATATGACAAACCCACAGCCAACATTATCCTTAACAGCGAGAAGCTGAAAGCATTTCCTTTAAGATTGGGAACAAGACAAGGATGCCCCCTCTCCCCACTTCTATTCAACATAGTACTGGAGGTCCTAGACACGGCAATCAGACAACACAAAGAAATAAAAGGCATGAACACTGGCAAAAAAGAAGTTAAACTGTCCTGTTTGTAGATGACATGATATTGTACATAAAAAACCCTAAAGAATTCACTCCAAAACTAAGACATTTAATATCTGAATTCAGTAAAGTTGCGGGATACAAAATTAATGCGCAGAAATCTTTGGCATTCATATACACTAACAATGACCTAGCAGACTTCCGGGAAGATATGGTGGTGTGAGCAGGGAGGCAGAAATCTCCTCCCAACACTATATTTATCTACGAAAACACAGCAACTACATCTATTCCTAAAAGAGAGACGAGAATACACAGGAAAGCGCACAGTGTGCAGCTAAACCCAAGAGGACTCGGCACCCCAAGAGGCGGGTAAGATACGGAGCCGCGACCCGGCGGGACCCGAGCACTCCCCCACCCAAGCGCACTGGTGGGAGGAGAGGATTCAGAGCCGGGAGGGAGTGGAAGTACACCCCGCGAAGTAGCCAGCCCCGGTGATCTGCGCGGGGAGCGCTGACACACATTGCGCAGTGCAGCGGAGACCGGAGAGACAGAGGGGCAGGATCTGAGCGGGGAACGCGCCAGGGTGCTTGCAGCCGGCTCCCAGGAAGGAAAAAACAAAGCACGCACTTTCTTCAGCGGTCTTAAAGAGACAGGAGCCCAGCGGAGGAGCCGGATCGCCCCAGCACACTCAGCCCAACAGGCTGGGAGCCTGGGGAGTTTCAGGCGCCTTAGCTGGCGACTGAGGAGCATAGCCATACTTACACTTCTCACTGAGATCAACAGCCTCCTATTCGTTCCCACCCCTGCCAGAGCGATAAAGGGCCTGCGGAGCGGCGCAGTCACGGCTGTGGAATAGTGGGGTAATAGCGCCACCTACAGCATTCCCACAGAATCTATGTCCGGTGGGCATTTTTTCTTTCTTTTGTTTTGTTTTGTTTTTCGTTTTGTTTTTGTTTTTTCTTTTCTTCTTTCTTTCTTTTTTTTTTCTCTATTTTTTCTTCTCTTTTTAAAGTCTTAAAGAGCCCAGCTGACATACGTGGCAACTATCAGTGACCAATTCTATAGCCATGAAAAGACAGAGGAATATGGTTCAGACCAAAATCAACCAGACAACCCCAGCAAGGGAGTCTGAAGGGATGGAAATGCACAGCCTTCCTGAAAAAGAATTCAGAATAAAAGTCATAACCATGCTGATAGACCTACAGAGAAATGTGCAAGAGCTGACGGAGGAAGTGAGGGAATTGAGGAAAGACAATGCAGAAATCAGACAAGCGATCGACGGGCTTAACAGCAGAATGGATGAGATACAAGAGACTGTTAATGTAATAGAAAACAGAGAACAGGAGTACAGAGCAGCTGAGGCAGAGAGAGATAAAAGGATTTCTAGGAATGAAAGAATATTAAGAGAACTGTGTGACCAATCCAAACGGAACAATATTCGCATTATAGGAGTACCAGAGGAAGAAGAGAGAGAAAAAGGGATAGAAAGTGTCTTTGAAGAAATAATTGCTGAAAACTTTCCCTCGCTGGGGAAGGAAGTAGTCTCGCAGTCCACCGAAGCTCATAGATCTCCCAACACAAGGGACCCAAGGAAGACAACACCAAGACACATAATAATTAAGATGGCAAAGATCAAAGATAAAGACAGGGTATTAAAGGCAGCTAGAGAGAGAAAAAAGATCACCTACAAAGGAAAACCCATCAGACTATCATCAGACTTCTCAACAGAAACCTTATAGGCCAGAAGAGAATGGCATGATATATTTAACGTTATGAAACAGAAGGGCCTCGAACCAAGAATATTGTATCCAGCACGATTATCATTTAAATATGATGGAGGGATTAAACAATTTCCATAAAAAAGAAAGTTGAGAGAGTTTGCCTCTCATAAACCACCACTACAGGATATCTTAAATGGACTGCTCTAGATGGAGGCACACCTAAGGCTAAAAAGATGTCACCAGAGAAAATAAAATCATAGCAAAGAAAGGAGACCATCCAAATACTAACTAAAGGCAAAGAATAAAACACCTATTATAGAAAGAATGGAGGAGGAGGAATAAGAAGGGAGAGAAATAAAGAAACATTAGACTGTGTTTACAGTAACTTAACAAGAAAGTTAAGTTAGATTGTTAGATAGTAAAGAAGCAAACCTTGAACCCTTGGTAACCATGAATCTAAAGCCAGCAATGGCAATAAGTACATACCTATCAATAATCACCCTAAATGTAAATGGACTGAATGCACCAATCAAAAGACACAGAGTAACAGAATGGATAAAAAAGCAAGACCCATCTATATGCTGCCTACAAGAAACTCACCTCAAATCCAAAGATATACACAGACTAAAAGTGAAGGGATGGAAAAAGATATTTCATGCAAACAACAAAGAGAAAAAAGCAGGTGTTGCAGTACTTGTATCAGACAAAATAGACTTCAAAACGAAGAAAGTAGCAAAAGATAAAGAAGGACATTACATAATGATAAAGGGGTCAGTCCAACAAGAAGATATAACCATTATAAATATATATGCACCCAACACAGGAGCGCCAGCATATGTGAGACAAATACTAACAGAATTAAAGGAGGAAATAGACAGCAATGCATTCATCTTAGGAGACTTCAACACACCACTCACTCCAGAGGACAGATCAACCAGAGAGAAAATAAGTAAAGACACAGAGGCACTAAACAACACACTAGAACAGATGGACGTAACAGACATCTACAGAACTCTACACCCAAAAGCAACAGGATACACATTCTTCTCAAGTGCACATGGAACATTTTCCAGAATAGACCGCATACTAGGCCACAAAAAGAACCTCAGTAATTTCATAAATATTGAAATCCTACCAACTAACTTCTCAGATCACCAAGGTATAAAACTAGAAATAAATTTTAGAAAGAAATCAAAAAGGCTCACAAATACATGGAGACTTAACAACATTCTCCTAATTAATCAATGGGTTAACGACCAAATCAAAACAGAAACCAAAGAATATATGGAGACTAATGACAACAACAACACAAAGCCACAACTTCTGTGGGACGCAGCAAAGGCAGTTCTAAGAGGAAAGTATATTGCAATCCAGGCCTATTTAAAGAAGGAAGAACATTCCCAAATGAATAGTCTAAAGACACAATTACTGAAATTGGAAAAAGAAGAACAAATGAGGCCCAAAGTCACCAGAAGGAGGGACATAATAAAGATTAGAGAAGAAATGAATAAAATTGAGAAGAATAAAAGAATAGAAAAAAATCAATAAAACCAAGAGCTGGTTCTATGAAAAAATAAACAAAATAGATAAACCCCTAGCCAGACTCATTAAGAGAAAAAGAGAATCTACACACATAAACACAATCAGAAATGAGAAAGGAAAAATCACGACGGACCCCACAGAAATACAAAGAATCATAAGAGAATATTATGAGAATCTATATGCTAACAAGCTGGAAAACATAGAAGAAATGGACAACTTCTTAGAAAAATACAACCTTCCAAGACTGACCAAGCAAGAAACAGAAAAACTAAACAGACCAATCACCAGTGACGAAATCGAATTGGTAATCAAAAAACTACCCAAGAACAAAACCCCTGGGCCTGATGGATTCACCTCTGAATTCTACCAGACATATAGAGAAGAAATAACACCCATTCTGCTTAAAGTTTTCCAAAAAATAGAAGAGGAGGGAATACTTCCAAACTCATTCTATGAAGCCAGCATCACTCTAATACGAAAACCGGGCAAAGACCTCACCAAAAAAGAAAATTACAGACAAATATCCCTGATGAACACAGATGCAAAAATACTCAACAAAATATTAGGAAACTGAATTCAAAAATACATCAAGAGGATCATACACCATGATCAAGTGGGATTCATCCCAGGGATGCAAGGATGGTACAACATTCGAAAATCCATCAACATCATCCACAACATCAACAAAAAGAAGAACAAAAACCACATGATCATCTCCATAGATGCTGAAAAAGCATTTGACAAAATTCAGCATCCATTCCTGATTAAAACTCTCAACAAAATGGGTATAGACGGCAAGTACCTCAACATCATAAAGGCTATATATGACAAACCCACAGCTAACATCATACTTAACGGCGAGACGCTGAAAGCTTTTCATCTAAGATCGGGAACAAGACAGGGATGCCCACTCTCGCCACTGTTATTCAACATAGTACTGGAGGTCCTAGCCACAGCAATCAGACAAAACAAAGACATACAAGGCATCCAGATTGGTAAAGAAGAAGTCAAATTGTCACTATTTGCAGATGACATGATACTGTACATAAAAAACCCTAAAGATTCCATTCCAAACCTACTAGAACTAATATCTGAATTCAGCAAAGTTTCAGGATACAAAATTAACACACAAAAATCTGTTGCTTTCCTATACACTAATGATGAACTAACAGAAAGAGAAATCAGAAAAACAATTCCATTCACAATTGCATCAAAAAGAATAAAATACCTAGGAATAAACCTAATGAAGGAAGTGAAAGACCTGTACTCTGAAAACTACAAGACACTCCTAAGAGAAATTAAAGAGGACACTAACAAATGGAAATGCATCCCATGCTCTTGGCTAGGAAGAATAAATATTGTGAAAAGGGCTATACTACCTAAAGCAATGTACAGATTCAATGCAATCCCTATCAAACTACCAACAGCTTTCTTCAATGAACTGGAACAAATAATTCTAAAATTCATATGGAACCACAAAAGACCCCGAATAGCCAAAGCAATCCTGAGAAGGAGGAATAAAACAGGGGGAATTACACTCCCTGACTTCAAGCTCTACTACAAAGCCACAGTAATCAAGACAATTTGGTATTGGCACAAAAACAGACCCACAGACCAGTGGAACAGAATAGAAAATCCAAACATTAACCCAAACATATACAGTCAATTAATATTTGATAAAACTGCCTTGGATATACAATGGGGAGATGACAGCCTCTTCAGCAGCTGGTGTTGGAAAAACTGGACAGCTACATGTAAGAGAATGAAACTGGACTACTGTCTAGCCCCATACACAAAGGTAAACTCAAGGTGGATCAAAGACCTGAATGTAAGTCATGAAACCATAAAACTCTTAGAGAAAAACATAGGCAAAAATCTCTTGGACATAAACATGAGCGACTTCTTCATGAACATATCTCCCCGGGCAAGGGAAACAAAAGCAAAAATGAACAAGTGGGACTATATCAAGCTGAAAAGCTTCTGTACAGCAAAGGACACCATCAGTAGAACAAAAAGACATCCTACAGTATGGGAGAATATATTCATAAAAAACGTATCTGATAAAGGGTTGACATCCAAAATATATAAAGAACTCATGCACCTTAACAAACAGAAAGCAAATAATCCAATTAAGAAATGGGCAGAGGACATGAATAGACACTTCTCCAAAGAAGAAATTCAGATGGCCAACAGGCACATGAAAAGATGCTCCACATCGCTAATCATCAGAGAAATGGAGATTAAAACCACAATGAGATATCACCTCACACCAGTGAGGATGGCCAACATCCAAAACACAAACAACAACAAATGTTGGCGAGGATGTGGAGAAAAGGGAACCCTCCTACACTGCTGGTGGGACTGCAAATTAGTTCAACCATTGTGGAAAGCAGTATGGAGGTTCCTCAAAAAACTCAAAATAGAAATACCATTTGACCCAGGAATTCCACTCCTAGGAATTTACCCTAAGAATGCAGCAGCCCAATTTGAAAAAGACAGATGCACCCCTATGTTTATTGCAGCACTATTTACAATAGCCAAGAAATGGAAGCAACCTAAGTGTCCATCAGTAGATGAATGGATAAAGAAGATGTGGTACATATACACAATGGAATATTATTCAGCCATAAGAAGAAAACAAATCCTACCATTTGCAACAACATGGATGGAGCTAGAGGGTATTATGCTCAGTGAAATAAGCCAAGCCGAAAAAGACAAGTATCAAATGATTTCACTCATATGTGGAGTATAAGAACAAAGAAAAAAACTGAAGGAACAAAACAGCAGCAGACTCACAGAACCCAAGAAGGGACTAATAGTTACCAAAGGGAAAGAGACTGGGGAAGATGGGTGGGAAGGGAGGGATAAGAGGGAAAAAGGGGCATTACGATTAGCAGATGTAATGTTGGGGGGCATGGGGAGGGCTGTACAACTCAGAGAAGACAAGTAGTGATTCTATAGCATCTCACTACGCTGATGGACAGTGACTGTAATGGGTTGGTGGTGGGGACCTGATGAAGGGGTAGTTTAATAACCATAATATTACACATGTAATTGTAGATTAATGATAATAAAATAAATTATATTAAAAAAAAAACAATGACCTAGCAGAGAGAGAAAAGGAAGACAATTCCATTCAAAGTTGCATCAAAAAGAATAAAACACCTAGGAGTAAACCTAACCAAGGAACTGACAGAGCTATACTCTGAGAACTACAAGACACTAATGAGAGAAATTAAAGAAGATACCAATAAATGGAAACACATCCCGTGCTCATGGATAGGAAGAATTAATATTGTCAAAATGGTCATCCTGCCTAAAGCAATCTACAGACTCAATGCAATTCCTATTAAACTACCAACAGCATTCTTCAACGAACTAGAGAAAATTATTCTAAAATTCATATGGAACAACAAAAGACTCCGAATAGCCAAAGCAATCCTGAAAAGGAAGAAGAAAGCTGGGGAATTATGCTCCCCAACTTCAAGCTTTACTACAAAGCCACAGTACTCAAGACAATTTGGTACTGGCACAAAAACAGACCCATAGACCAATGGAACAGACCAGAGAGTCCTGATATAAATCCAACCACATATGGCCAATTAATATATAAAAAAGGAGCCATGGGCATACAATGGGGAAATGACAGCCTCTTCAACAGCTGGTTTTGGCAAAACTGGACAGCTACATGCAAGAGAATGAAAGTGGATTATTGTCTAACCCCATACACAAAAGTAAACTCGAAATGGATGAAGGACCTGAATGCAAGTCATGAAACCATAAAACTCTTAGAAGACAACATAGGTAAAAATCTCCTGAATATAAGCATGAAAGATTTCTTCCTGAACACATCTCCTCGAGCAAGAGAAACAAATGCAAAATGAACTCATGGGACTACATCAAACTAAAAAGTTTCTGTACAGCAAAGGACACCTTCAACAGAACAAAAAGGCATCCAACAGTATAGGAGAATATATTTGTAAATGACATATCCGACAAGGGGTTAACATCCAAAATATATAAAGAACTTACACGCCTCTACACCTAAAAAAGCAAATAACCCAATTAAAAAGTGGGCAGAGGATATGAAGAGACAGTTCTCCAAAGAAGAAATTCAGATGGACACCAGACACATGAAAAGATGTTCCACATCACTAATCATCAGGGAAATGCAAATTAAAACCACAATGAGATATCACCTCACACCAGTGAGGATGGCCAGCATCCAAAAGACTAAGAACAACAAAAGCTGGAGAGGATGCAGAGAAAGGGGAACCCTCCTACACTGCTGGTGGGAATGTAAGCTAGTTCAACCATTGTGGAAAGCAGTATGGAAGTTCCTCAACAAACTAAAAATACAAATACCATTTGACCCGGGAATCCCACTCCTTGGAATTTACCCAAAGAATACAACTTCTCAGATTCAAAAAGACGTATGCACCCGTATGTTTACTGCAGCATTTTTTACAATAGCGAAGATACAGAAGCAACATAAGTGTCCATCAGCAGATGAATGGATAAAGAAGATGTGGTACATATACACAATGGAATATTATTCAGCCATAAGAAGAAAACAAATCCTGCCATTTGCAATAACATGGATGCAGGTAGAGGATATTATGCTCAGTGAAATAAGCCAGGTGGAGAAAAACAAGTGCCAAATGATTTCCCTCATTTGTGGAGTATAACAACGAAGCAAAACTGAAGGAACAAAATAGCAGCAGACTCAGAGACTCCAAGAAGGAACTAGTTCCCAAAGAGAAGGGATGTGGGAAGATGGGTGGGGAGGGAGGGAGAAGGGGATTGTGGGGTATTATGTTTAGTACACATTGTGTGGGGAATCACTACGACTAAATTGATGTATGAGTGGGGACTTGATAATATGGGTAAATGTAGTAACCACATTGTTTTTTCATGTGAAACCCTCATAAGAGTGTATATCAGTAATACCTTAATAAAATAAATAAATAAATAAATAAATAAATAAAATAAATGCAAAAAAAAGAAAGAATTAAAGGAGGAAACAGAATGCAATGCATTCATTTTACAAGACTTCAACACACCACTCATTCCAAAGGACAGATCAACCATACAGAAAATAAGTAAGGACATAGTGGCACTGAACAACACACTAGAACAGATGGACCTAACAGACATCTACAGAACATTCCACCCAAAAGCAGCAGGATACACATTCTTCTCAAATGCACATGGAACATTTTCCAGAATAGACCACATACTAGGCCACAAAAAGGGCTTCAGTAAATCAAAAAGACTGAAATTCTAGCAACGAACTTCTCAGATCACAAAGGTATAAAACTAGAAATAAATTGTACAAAGAAAACAAAAGGCTCACAAACACCTGGAGGCTTAACAACATGCTCCTAAATATTCAACTGATCAATGACCAAATTAAAACAGAGATCAAGCAATATATGGAGACAAATGACAACAAGAGCACAAAACCCCAACTTCTGTGGTACGCAGCAAAGGCAGTTCCAAGAGGAAAGTATATTGCAATACAGGCCTATTTAAAGAAGGAAGAACAATCCCAAATGAATAAAGTCACAGTTATTGAAACTGGAAAGAGAACAAATGAGGACCAAATTCAGCAGAAGGAGGGACATGATAAAGATCAGAGAAGAAATAAATAAAATTGAGAAGAATAAACAATAGAAAAAAAAACCAATGAAACCAAGAGCTGGTTGTCTGAGAAAATAAACAAAACAGATAAACCCCTAGCCAGACTTATTAAGAGAAAAAGAGAATCTACACACATAAACAGAATCAGAAATGAGAAAGGAAATATCACGATGGACCCCACAGAAATACAAAGAATTATTAGAGAATACTATGAGAATCAATATGCTAACAAGCTGGATAACCTAGAAGAAACAGACAACTTCCTAGAAAAACACAACCTTCCAAGACTGACCAAGGAAGAAACAGAAAATCTAAACAGACCAATTACCAGCAACGAAATTGAATCGGTAATCAAAAAACTACCTAAGAACAAAACCCACGGGCCAGGTGGATTCACCGCTGAATTTTATCAGACATATAGAGAATACATACTACCCATTCTGCTTCAGACATGCAAAAAACAGAAGAGGGAATACTTCCAAATTCATTCGATGATGCCAGCATCACTCTCATACCAAAACCAGGCAAAGACTTCACCAAAAAAGAAAACTACAGACCAATATCCTTGATGAACATAGATGCAAAATTACTCAACAAAATATTAGCAAACTGAATTCAAAAATATATCAAGAGGGTCATACACCATGATCAAGTGGGATTCATCTCAGGGATGCAAGGATGGTACAACATTCGAAATCCATAAGCATCATCCACCACATCAACAAAAAGAACAAAAACCACATGATCCACCTCCACAGATGCTGAAAAAGCATGACAAAATTCAACATCCATTCATTATAAAAACTCTCAACAAAATGAGTATTGAGGGCAAGTACCTCAACATAATAAAGGCCATATATGACAAACCCACAGCCAACACATCATACTTAACAGCAAGAAGCTGAAAGCTTTTCACCTACAATTGGCAACAAGACAGGGTTACCCACTCTCCCCAGTTTTATTCAACATAGTCCTGAAGGTCCTAGCCACAGTAATCAGACAATACAAAGAAATACAAGGCATCTGGATTGGTAAAGAAGAAGTCAAACTGTCACTATTTGCATATGACATGGTATTGTACATAAAAAACCCTAAAGAATCCTCTCCAAAACTACTACATCTAATATCTGAATTCAGCAAAGTTGCAGGATACAAAATTAATACACATGAACCTGTTGCATTCCTATACACTAAAGATGAACTAACAGAAAGAGGTATCAGGAAAACAATTCCATTCACAATTGCATCAAAAAGAATAAAATACCTAGGAATAAACCTAACCAAGGAAATGAAAGACCTATACCCTGAAAACTACAGGACACTCCTAAGAGAAATTAAAGAGGACACTAACAAATGGAAATTCATCCCATGCTCTTGGCTAGGAAGAATAAATATTGTCAAAATGGCTATACTACCTAAAGCAATCTACAGATTTAATGCAATCCCTATCAAAATACCAACAGCTTTCTTCAATGAACTGAAACAAATAATTCTAAAATTCATATGGAACCACAAAAGACCCGGAATAGCCAAAGCAATCCTGAGAAGGAAGAATAAAACAGGGGGAATTACGCTCCCTGACTTCAAGCTCTACTACAAAGCCACAGTAATCAAGACAATTTGGTATTGGCACAAGAACAGACCTATAGACCAGTGGAAGAGAATAGAGAGCCCAGATATTAACCTAAACATATATGGTCAATTAATACACGATAAAGGAGCCATGAATATACAATGGGGAAATGACAGCCTCTTCAACAGCTGGTGTTGGCAAAACCAGACAGCTACATGGAAGAGAATGAAACTGGATTATTGTCTAACCCCATACACAAACGTAAACTCAAAATGGATCAAAGACCTGAATGTAAGTCATGAAACCATAAAACTCTTAGAAAAAAACATAGGCAAAAATCTCTTGGACATAAACATGAGCGACTTCTTCATGAACATATCTCCACAGGCAAGGGAAATAAAAGCAAAAATGAACAAGTGGGACTATATCAAGCTGAAAAGCTTTTGTACAGCAAAGGACACCATCAGAACAAAAAGACATCCTACAGTATGGAAGAATATATTCATAAATGACATATCCGATAAGGGGTTGACATCCAAAATATATAAAGAATTCACGCACCTCAACAAACAAAAAGCAAATAATCCAATTAAAAAATGGGCAGAGGATCTGAACAGACACTTCTCCAACGAAGAAATTCAGATGGCCAACAGGCACATGAAAAGATGCTCCACATCGCTAATCATCAGAGAAATGCAAATTAAAACCACAATGAGATATCACCTTACACCAGTGAGGATGGCCAACATCCCAAACACAAACAACAACAAATGTTGGCAAGGATGTGGAGAAAGGGGAACACTCCTACACTGCTGGTGGGAATGTAAGTCAGTTCAACCATTGTGGAAAGCAGTATGGAGGTTCCTCAAAAAACTCAAAATAGAAATACCATTTGACCTAGGAATTTCACTCCTAGGAATTTACCCTCAGAATGCAGCAATCCAGTTGTAAAAAGACATATGCACCCATCTGTTTATTACAACACTATTTACAATGGCCAAGAAATGGAAGCAACCTAGGTGTCCATCAGTAGATGAATGGATAAAGAAGATGTGGTACATATACACAATGGAATATTATTCAGCCATAAGAAGAAAACAAATCCCACCATTTGCAACATCATGGATGGAGCTAGAGGGTATTATTCTCAGTGAAATAATCCAGGCAGAAAAAGACAAGTATCAAATGATTTCACTCATCTATGGAGTATAAGAACAAAAAAAAAACTGAACGAACAAAACAGCAGCAGACTCACAGAACCCAAGAAATGGACTAACAGTTACCAAAAGGAAAGGGACTAGGGAGGATGCACACTTTCAACTCCTACAAAGGTCAGGAGAGGAAAGAGGCCTGCCCTTTTCTGGGATGGCCAAGTATCTGAATGTGACTGAAATGTGGGACAGGGGAAGGAGCGCTAAAGACGTGACCTCAAAGGTGGGCACAGCAGGAACTGGACACCACGCAACAAAGTCGGGTAAGACAAGGCAAATGAGCAGTAAGATCAGCTCCCCAGTTTAAGTACAGAACTGCTAACAATGGGCAAGAGGGCCTGCGGAGAGAAGAGCCTAAGGAAACAGCACCCAATCCAGAGTACTCGGTAAGAACTGACAGAAGGGGCAGGTGAGGCCCTGCCAAGATGCCCTCAGAGACTCCTCACCAAATCACCCTTCCACCTCCAGCATCACCCCCAATCCTGTCTCCTCAAAGCCTTATGTTCCTGTTTGTGCCATTCCTAGCTGTATCTGGTATCAGATGATGGAAGACAAAGGACCCTCAGAAAGCAAATGCCTACCAGCACACGGGAACAAACTCCAATTGGCTGCTGAAATGATAAGAGCTGGTCGAGAGGTGCAAGCTTATCTTGGCTTATATTGAAAAAGTCTACTGCCAACATCAAGGAAAATCCAGCCTTGCTTCTGTCACCCAGTTCACATTAAAGGTGTTCCTCAACAAATTCTCGTTATGAAAACTCAAATAATAATGTACATGAATTTCTGTGCATAATTTCCAAAATTTCAAAAACTTCAGTCCAAAGCATGACATTCTATTAAGAAGTTTTTTGTTTTGTTTTGTTTTGTTTTTATTAGTGACACTGCAGAGTTGTGACGAAAAAAGACAAATAACAAGGACGACAGTGGTAATCAAGTTTTTGCTAGGAGCCTTGCCAGAGATCAAAGGGATAAAAGCAAGCAAAACCCAGCTGGATTCTAGGTGTCCTGTGTGTGTGAACGCCAGAGGCGGTGCAATGTGTGTGCCAGAGGGGAGGGTGTAGGTGAGTGACTGATACAGGCCAAAGTCAAACCTGGCCCTGACATCATGGCTGTTGTTTGCAACAACACAAAACAGTTTCTAAGTCTCTGAAACTGTAAGGAGGAAGTGTGGTCCTGAGCAAGCAGGAATGGTATGAAAACCACACAGGTTTTAGAAAAGAGAATTCTATACTAATGTGGTTTAGGGGGAAGACTGGGAAAACCCAACTCACCCAAGTTTTCACTAAGTAAAGGTAAATTACAGCAGTTTCAGAGTGACCCAAACTTGAGGCAAGAAACAATGGCCACTTTAGTATTCATATGTCTGGTACAGACAAGATGCCCGAAGAGATCAGCCCTACCAATCAGGTACAGATTGTAGAGCATATCAAAGTGCTTTGGGAAAAAGGCCAAAAAGAAACAGACTTCAAATTCAGAATGGCCTATCATGGTTAATTTGCAATTTTAACCAATTCTCTAACAGAAAACAGAATTGGCAAATTAGTCACAAAAATCTTTAAAAGACAACACCCCCTTTTTTTTAGCTTTAGCTATTAACCTTCAATCCTCCTTGCCCAGCAAACTGTAATCAGACTGAGTACAATCATAAAGCATTCAGGTCTATCTCCACAGTCCCAAGACCAGCAATAATAAACTGCTAGCCTCCAGGACATGCCCTGCTTCATGAACGTTTTACGAGTATGCAGCCTCGAGTGCAAGGAAAGGAAAAGCAGATTCCCAGAGTCTGAGGCTCTGCTCAGGAGTGACAGCTCAGAGTGGGAGAGAACTGAATCGCTCATATGGTCTTTAAAGCTCCTTATGAAAAATCACCTTGAATCTCTTCCAATTATTCCACAAAAACATTAGCTGTCTTCACACTACAATTTCCTAGTAAAAGTAGACGCATGATTAATAATGGCTGCCAACTAAGTGCCTACAGTATGACAGACTTTGGGCTAGGTGCTTTCAAGTATGTTATCCCTACCTCACAACAACCCTTCAAGATTTTGTTCTCATTCTGCGGATGGAAAAACTAAGAGGGGTCAGATGGCCTACCAGAACTGGTAAATATGCTAGCCAGAACTGGGCCTCAGCCCGGGTCTGTCAAGCTCTGAAGTTCATGCTTTCTCCAGGACAGCAGTGTTCTCCATGTTCCAGTGTGGGAACAGCTGTTCAGCAAGCAGTGACACAGCAGTCATCAAGGGCACAAGCCATCCCCTGGCCAGCCTGCACAGGCACTCAGGCCTGCAGGAGGCAATGGCACCAGGCCAACCTGTACGCTAAGGGCTCTCAGAACACAATCATGAAAGGGAACAGTGTGTCTTTTTGTGCGGGGCAAAGAATCACTTTATAGACAAGTTAGTTGGGCAGCTCAGCCTGAAGAGCATGGGTGGTGACACTGGGAGGGGGTCAATCCACCAGGATTCATAGTTTTGTCAAAATGCACAGAAAATACAAGAAAACAAACTTTCAAAAACTGAACATGGTGTAACTAAGAGAAATTTATTTAACATGATAAACATAGTCTTTTTTAGATAAAAACTGAAAAACATGAGGAGGGAGGACACCAGGAATATGAAAGCTGGTAAAGTGAAGAAAGAAACAAGTCCAAAGACTTTAGCTGACTGTAAGCTCAACATAAAGTTACACTACGATGTGACTAATAAGCACAGCCAACTCAGAATCTAGTCATAGACAAATCGTGTCTAGGGACACAGGAGGCACTAATCCCACTGTAGCCTACCCTGGGCAGGTCACTTCTTGCCATGCGGCATCATATCCTGTTCTAGGGAGGATGAAGAGACTGCCAACCACATGGCACCAAAGAGATGACCAGGCCAGCAGAAGGGCCCACCACTGGGCAGATAAAATGACTAGCTTTGAGTTATCTTAAAGCTGGTTTATACTACCATGTGTAGCTTCCAAGGATAAAATGAGAGCCAGTAAGTGAGAAGTACAGGTGGTGTGTGAGCAGCAGAAGCAGGACTGGCTAGCGCCAAGAACAGGTGCAACACCCTGAGGCCGGAGATGCTCCACAAAGCCGGGAGAATCCCCTATGAGGGTAACAGCACAGGAAGTTCCTGGTGGAGAGAAAAGCTGTACCATGTTGTCTCATAAACCTCTTCTCAGGGTCTGTCTGACGTAACAGGCACAGCTACCTCTGGACTGACATGGAGCATCAATAGGAAAACAAAAAGCAACCTTCCAGATGTTTAGTGGGTTGAACCTCACACACTTCTCCATTTGTCTGGAAACTGTGGTGACACAAAAATAAAAGCTAAAGAAAAGGAATTAACAGCCAAGGAGAAATGCCCACAAATTTATGAAAAAACAGAAAATGGATGTTGGACAATTCAGGAGTCCAACATCCAAATAACAGAAGTTTTAGAACGTATTGTAATCCACCACCAGTCCCCATGGCCAAAAAAAATTTTTTGTCTGGGTATAAAGAATGTGACTTCTCTGCCTCAGACTTCCACATGCTGTCAGAGTGAGCGGAACAGATCCTCTAGGGCAGGGTGAAATTCCACGGCATCTGAGAGAGAAAGGATCTAAACTTCTATAGAACAAACACCTATAAAAGGACTGCAAATCAGAACATAAGCTTCCTCAACAGCAACTGTAGAAAAGAACATTTTCAGACATGGAAGGTCTGAAAGACTTATTCATACTTTCTCAGAAAGCTACTGGAAAATCGGCTTCACCAAAGCATGGCAACATGTCATGGGTAAGAGATAGGGAGTACATGAAACCAGGGATCCAACACTCGGAGAGCAAAGACGACTCCCAAAAGAATGCCGGGGGACACCCCTCACCAACATGCCCCCTCCGGCAGCTTTCGTAATGCCAAGGCAGAGCCAAGTTACTGTGACAAACACCATGTGTGGTGCGGTGAGCACCAGCGCTGCCGCTCAGCCAGGCCCCAACTGCAGCACACAGCTTTACCTGAGGAGGGCTGACTGCCACACATGCACACCCAGCCTGTCCAAACAAGAGGAGGAATCACACTTCCACTGTTGTGCTTTTAAAGCACAGTGGGCTGTGGATTCTTTCTTATGGCTTAGACAGCAAAGCACTGTGTCCACTTCGCCACCACACCACACCTGGGCTAGAAGAGCACAGTCTCTGCTGTCATTACAGACTGAGCAGTCATCACAGTATTCCCAAGTCATGGGAAAGCAACAGCAGGGAAAATCAGAGAATTTAAGAGTACCTCATAACAGGATTTCTTTACAAAAATAAAAATGAAAATGAAGCTTCCATCAAAGTTGATTTCCAAGTGGCTTGTTAGCCAAGTGAGGAAGCCAACAATGTGTTTTCCTTTTCTCAATGAATTCACAGATATGAATGACACAGCTCAGTTGCTGTTTATTTGAGGAGTCTGGAGTGATGAAGAATTAGCTTCCACAAATCATCTGCACAAAACAACAACAGACAGAATGTTTTCAGAGAAGCTGAGAAAAGCAAACCACCACAACATACAGTAGAGTCTACTATGATGTGCTATAATATGAGCAAAAAAAAGGACTACTTACAAAACTTGTGACAACGTGAAGTGTTCAAAGCTTATGGTTATTTTTTCTATTTTCATGAGGAGGTACTTTAGGAAATGTTAATTCCTCACATGTTATTGCACCAGGAATGGCAACAGTGAATCCACTCTCACGACCTTAGCCATTTTTTATTCCTGACTTGTTCTATCACATAGCAGTTTAATGGCTTATCAAGGATTAAGGTTTTTATGACATTCTGAACTCAGGGCCAAGACTGAAATTTTTTTGAATGAGACAAGCCCTTAACCACTGCTGCTGAACCCTGAATGGCTCTGGAAACTCACCTCTGCTCAAGTCTTGATGTTTGTTAATGAATTCAACCTAATCACAAGGCAAGATAGCACGGATCTGCAAATGTTTACTGTGGTAAAGTCATTTCAATTCTAACTGTTCCGATCATGAACCTAGGCTGCTGCAAACACTGCCCAGGCTGTCAGAAGTTAAAATAAGAAGCAAGGTTCCCATTAACCCCTTGCGATAAAGATTTTCTGAATTCCAACTACAGTTAAACAGTTTTTTTCAAAGTTTAATGCAAAGGAAATTTCCCTATTTCAAAACCCAAAAGGCAACTGAGGAGCTTTCACCTAACCTTCAAATGGAAATGACTGATTAATCAACAATATCGTGACACGCCAAAAGGCAAATATCAAGAGAAGAATCTAACAATTCTATAATTCTACAAATGCCTTTCAAGCGATGAATATACTCTACGGAACTCACATGCTTGGGGACTATTATCAGAATGTGACAGTACCTAACCGTGTAAAGACTTTTTTAAAAATGAAAGATGTAAAATCTCAACACAGATCAGCATTAACAGATGAGACAAACATTTGCAATAAATTTTGAGAAGGGAACGCTAACCCTGAACACCACTTAGGGGAAATGTTATCCCCCTAGAAAAAGAATTATATTCTCCTCACTAGTAGATCTGTATTTACCGAAAATTGAACTCAATTATTTTTGTTTTTAATTTAATCAACAAAATCTGCGAAAACTTGTTTTCTCTCTTATTTTAAACATACCTTCGTAAGATATTCTTTTTTGCTTCTTGGTCCACAAAACCTAAAATATTTACTATCTGGGCCTCTCCAGCAGTTTAGTTTGATGACCCCTGGTCTAAAGGATCCTATGCCTACAGTGCTGAACCCCTTTGGGAACCCCTATCAACCACTTGGCATTGATTCTAGGACTCCTGGAGGCTTCTGGGTAACTTCTTTAAAGTTCACTCATTCTAGTGCAGGACAGCATGCTGATAAAGCAGAAGGGAGTTAAAACAGGAAAAGGAGAAATGCAGCTAAAAGTAAGGAATTGTTTAGCAACTGCCAAAACTAAGAGTCTCTGTCAGCAAACAAAAACAAAATAAATGAGAGAGAGAGAGAGAGAGAGAGAGAGAGAGAGAGTTTTTTAAATGTTACCTCCTGAGAAATGTCTCTGAAATTTTAGCTCCTACTACCAAGCGATTAATGATACCTATTATATAAAAAGCACTAAACATATAAAGTAGAGGTCAAAATCCTTTTCCTGGAGTATCTACTTAAAGAGAAAAAAATAACCCGAAAATAATTTAATGAGATACTCTAATAGTTCAGAAAGGAGTGACCACAAAGGAACTGGAGTAATACAGAAAGGTCTGACAAAAAAGGCAGAAATAGGACCCTCCTACACTGTTGGTGAGACTGCAAATTGGTGTAACTGCTGTGGAAAGTGGTATGGAAAGTCCTCAAAAAACTAAAAATAGAAATACCATTTCAGTCTCATAATTCCACTTCTAGGAATTTACCTGAAGAAAACAAAATCCCTTATTCAAAAAGACATATGCACCACTATGTTTATTGCCACACTATTTGCAACAGCCAAAATATGGAAGCAATCTAAGTGTCCATCAACAAATGAATGGATAAAGAAGATTTTCTCTCCTATTTTAAACATACACAATGTAATATTATTCAGCCATAAAAAGATAAGAAACCCTGCCATTTGCAATAACATGGATGGACCTAGAGGGTATTATGCTCAGGGAAATAAGCCAGGTGGAGAAAGACAAATACCATATGATTTCACTTACTTGTGGAATATAAAAACAAAGCAGAACAAAAGGAGCAAAATAAGAGTATACTCACAGACACTGAGAAGTGACCAGTGATTACCAAGGGAGAGGGGTTGGGGTAGGTGGGGAGAGGAGGGGAAAGGCGCACAATAATTTGCAATCAAGATATAAGTTGGTCACAGGGACAGTAGAGAATAGCATGGAGAATTTAGTCAATCATTCTGTAACATCATCCTACGTTGACAGATAGTAACCACACTAGAGGGGGTCAGGATTTAATAATATGGGTAACTGCTGACCTACTCTATTGTATATTTGAAACCAACGTAAGATTGTATATCAACAATACTTGAGTTAAAAAAAAAACGTAGAAAAAGAGCTCAGCTGTGGAAGACATGAAATCATATCACAGAATAACAAAACCATATGATGCAGGATAAGCAAAATGGGTACAGGGAGTCAAAAGGTACAAACTTCCAGTAATAAAATAAATAAGTTATAGGATATAATGTACAGCACAGTAACTACAGTTAATAATACTGTATAGTATATTTGAAAACTGCTAAGAGAGATCTTACAAGTTCTCATGACAAGAAAAAAATTTTTGTAAATATGTGAGGTGACGGATAACTAGACTTATTGTGATTTCACAATATATACAAATATTGAATCATTACATTGTACACTTGAAACAAACATGTTGTATGTCAATTACATATCAATATTTAAAAGGCTAATATGTATAGTACTGTAGAAACCGTTCTAAAAAATTTTTTAAATCCATTATCACAATAGAAAAATGGATGTGATAATTTACAGATATACAACTGCCCAATAAACATAAAAAATGTTCAACCCCTAAAATAATCAACTGAATTCAAGCTGAGATCTTTGTGGGGTCCTAAAACAAGTACCCCTCCTCCCAATAACCCCTGCTCTGAACCAACTGAAGAAAAAGGCAAAATCAAAGACTATGTGCATTACTATCTTACTGTAGATGGGCCCAGTAGTTAGACTGTTGTTTATAATGACATGACACTGACTTGCTAAGTCTGAACCCTCTACTTAGGCTGAATTCTCCATTCAGTTAGGCACGTGAGAAAATGAAGAGGCTTTAACCCACAGGATCAGAATGTATGCCTAGGTAGAAAAAGAGAAGGCCTGGGCCCCACAACAAAAACAAAAAACAAAAACAACTATGAGAAAGGTACCAAAAGGGGAATGAAAGAATGAATGCGTAGAGGGAACTCTTCCCATAGGATTTATGCCAAATAATACAGAGAGATAAAAGTTGGAGAAATCTGAAGATTTTTATAAAAACCTGACTATCAGGGCAAGGAGACAGAGCCTCACTGTGTAAGCACAAGGGGAGGCCCAAATACAGAACAGAGTCATTCATGAGGGGCTGGAGGTAGGGAGATCATATGCCAAGTGGTATTTTGTGTAGAAAAGATCAGCCAAGGATTAGAAGCAGTGCCCTGTTTTCAGCAGAACAACTATAGTATCTCCTATTATAATGAAGCCTAAAAGGTAGATGATTAATGTTTATGTGCCTACATGCTCTTCAAGATACAATGGTGCAAATGAAAATGGATTAAAAGATGTGTCCATATCCCTAAAAAGGCCCTATTGGGCCACTTTCTATTAAATGCCAACTAAGCCAAAAGTCAAATATGCAAAGTCAACCTCTGATCTTTAGTAAGAAGTTTTTCAGTAAACAGTTCCAAAGTGATAGCAATTAGGACTCAAAAGGAGTCAGGTGGCTGGTGTAAAACAAAAACAAAAGTGATCTCTCTCTCTCTCTCTCTCTCTCTCTCTCACACACACACACACACTCTCTCTCTCACTCACTCGGATGATCTAGAAGCGACAGCTGGGTCTCTATTAACAGAGTCTCTACTCTTTCTCTAATTCAGTTTGCTAGGCATGACTGGTCCCCTTAGGGCCCAGCTCAATTCCCCCTGGAAACTGGGAATCCCATGAGTGCTGCAGATTCCAACACATGCCAGAGCAAACTAGAGAGGCTGCTCTTTAACTCCCTAAAAATATCTTAATGCCATAGAATCATCCCAGACCTTAAAGAGATGACCGAGCCCCAGTTCACCCAGCCTCCAGGGTCTCACAACATAACACTTTCCTTGGTGTGACTCATGGAAGGAGACTCCTGATAATCTTAATGATCTTACCTTTCAAACCAAGTTTAAAAATTAAAAGAAATATTTTCTTCTCTGTAGCTCCTTGCCCATTACAGGTTATCCTGGTAACAGCTATCCTACAGTTTACTGTATTAGCAGTTTAGCAGGAATGAAGCAGGACGCGGCATGGAAGAGAAGCTCTCCTGTGAAGAAAAAGAGCACAGCATCACAATGTGTTCTCCTTTGGTCTGATGACGGTTGCCATTAAAGGTACCAGTTCAGGGTCTTGATCTGCACAAGAACTATACCTCAGAGGATTAAAAAGTTCCAGTTACCTGAAATTTTTTCTATGCAAAAAATAGAAAAAAAAGGCAATGTCATCCCTCCACCATAGAGATACCGTAATAGCATTATTAGTAAGTAAGTAAGAAAAAATTCATATCTTTACTTTATGAAAACATCAATATTTTAATCCAACATAGTAGGGTTGAATGCAAAGGCATCATACTTTAAAATACAAAAACAAAGTTTAAAAGTGTCTCCCTCTAAATCCCCCAAAGTAGCCCCATGCAACACATTTAAATAATCAAACTTTTTTACTAGAACTGTAAGTAGAACATTAAGGTCACTGAAATACTAGCTATAGCAAAATTCTGTCTCTAATGTCAATTAACAAATGCTTTTCATTAAAGGACTATAATGTGTCCTCCATGGCACTTTATTCATGACATAATATGGCAGAAAAAGACTCAAACTAAGGATAATATACTAATTAGAAATCCTGTAAGAATGCAGTATACATGGCATTGCAAAAAAAAAAAAAGTTCGTTTAATGCCTTTCTTCCATAAAAGTCACACTACACTGTGATTCTCAACTCAATGTTTTCCCTCAAATAAGATAAATAGAAACAATGCTGATTGCTTATTAAAATAAAATGAATAAACAAAAACAGTGAAAAACCTAGGCTAAAATGGAAAGAATATGTAATTCTAAAAACAAACATTTTATCAATTAAGTGCTTTTTGAATATACACTTGAAAAGGTATACTTAATCATCTACGTTTTTGCTTTAAATCGTAAGAACAGATCATACAGCACCACACTCAGGTACACTCCTTAGACACAACCAGCTCAGCGAGTTAGTGTAAAAAGCACTAAATGTCACAGGTAGTTCTGATCTCATCCCAGCAGCCAAGACCACCCACTTCACTCACTTGTAGGCCAGTCAACTACAGGCTCCCAGCAGAGCTGCACCAACTCGCCTGTCTCCGGTGCTGTGCACTCATCCAGGGAAGCCAAAGGAAAACACAGCTATCAAGAGTGCTGACAGCATTATGAACCCAGGTGCTTATTAAGTCATAACAAATATGCTGAGATATAACCCACTTTTCTGGAAAAGGGTCTTTGTTTAATTGCCCACAGTCTTTTCATATAGACCAATTAGGGGAAAGACTGGGTTTATATTACTGATGTTAAGAAACTTGGTCATTCTAAAGTGTGAAAATATGAAAAATAAGATCAAAAGATAGAAAAGAGAATAGAATAGTGTACAAGTGTGGAATGGGAATCCTGGGTAAAAAGTGTACATTGATGGTGTGGGGGAGATCATGGGGAAGACAGCGTAGCACAGGGAAGACAAGTAGTGACTCTGTAGCATCTTACTACACTGATGGACAGTAACTGCAATGGGGTACAGGGGAACTTGATAATATGGGTGAATGTAGTGACCACATTGTTTTTTCATGTGACACCTTCATTAGAGTATATACCTTAATAAAAAAAAGTGTATGTTGAACATTGAAATGCTACACTAAAAGGCCCATTTTCATTGTTTTGTCTTGTTTTTTAAAGGCACAATCCACAAGGATAAGGAGAAGATGACCAAATGGAGAAGTGCTGAAGGGAGCAAAAGGAATACTCGTTGAAAAAGAACTTAGATCCCTAAATCTCCTTGCCCTTGCCTGCCTCCTGCAATCCAAGGAGATGACAAGAGGAAGCCAAGAAGGAAGGTCTCTGAACTGGAGACCCTGGCACAGCTGGGGATGGCCTGCCACACTGAGAACAGAGGGGTTGTGTGAACTGCAGAGTGAATGCCAAGATATGGGCACATCCACTGCCCCGCCCACCCCAGCCAGAATCTCCTACTGGGCCCTGACATTCCCAGCCAGGCTGAAGACTGAAAGTGTCTTCTGAGTGATCTGACTGACCTCAAGAAAAATAGAACTGAGAACACTGACACTGGTACTTCCCAGCCAAAGGAGCTAACTACTAACTGACGGGAAGCTCACAGCCAAGAAGCCCCAACCGTAACTGAACCCTTCAACCAACCACTCTTATTCCAATGTTTCTGGAAAAAAACTTTCCTTGTGACCTTGCAGAATAGTTGCAAGAGCAATACAAGAGCCTTCACTTAGATTTCCAGCTGATCATGACGCCACTCTTGCTTTACCACCCCCTCCACATACAGCCCAAACATCTGAGTTACTGTAGCCATCAGCCCCTTACCCTTAAATGGTTCACTACAAATGAGGAATTTAATATACTGATTGTTGAATGTGGGTTATATAGTACATACTCTAATTCTGCTAACTGTTCTATAATGCCTCTGATGGCAACCTCCCTTCACCTCAACGCAGGAGTATAAATCACCTTCACTTCATCTCAACTGAAACAGATCTTCAGCATTTCTTTGCATCTCACTTCACTAATATCCCTGGAGAATACAGGAGTATGTATTTCTGGAAGGAATACTACATAAATGAAGTTTTTTTTCTCTAAAGTATCACATAGACAGACAAGACGATGTCATCTGTCCCATTATTGGTGATCACTTTGATCATTTGGTTATAATGACAACTGCCATTTCTCCACTATAAAATAACAACCTTTCCCTCAGTAATTAATAAGTAATCTGTGGGAAGACATTTTGAGATTATGTTCTTAAAACATTCACCGAATAGTTTTAGTACCCACTGGCAATTCTCTGAATCATTTGTTACTATGATGGTTATAAAATCATGATTTTTTGTTAACTCTACTATTCCTTCTACATTTTTCAGTTGACATTCTAACTTCTGTAAGTATGTTCCCTTCTCCCCACTCATTCTTCAATTCATTAATGGTATGGCCTCACAGATTATTTCATTTATTAATGTTATTATTTATTCATATGCTCAAATTGTCCCTGATTTGGCCAACGGGAGTCCCTTTTTATTTTTTGAGCACTTCCTTATTTCATGGCATAACATGTCCCAGATCATCTTTGATATTCTCTGCCTCAGCTCTGAAATCAGCCATTTCTCCAAGGTTCCTTCTAGTGGGGGATATTATGTAGAAATGAAATCTGAGAGCTAAATATATTCATTAATAATGGACAAAGCTGGGAAAGATGGCAATTTCATATGGTTCAACTCTGTGTTGTGTGTATGTATCACTTACTTTTAAGCATGAACTAAAGCCCAGAGACTACCAGACATGTCAGGAAAGCCTCTATCACAAAAGGTAGAGGGCAAAACAAAGAGACAAACACAAGTTCGAGAAAACACTATACAAGAAAAAGAGAAGTATTAATTGTTGAGACCAGAGAGCTGTAACATTAGCTACTCACTAGCTGTGTGACCTAAGGCAAGTCATTTAACCTGAGTATCTGTTTCTTCACCTATAAAATAAAGGAGTTGGACTAAATTAACTCTAAACTTTCTTCTTGTTTCAGTAATTTATAAACCTAATATAAAATTAAGTAATTAAAGCTTTAAATATGGTGCCAGGGCTTAGACATTAGCAAATTAAATTACAGAAAGAATTAATCAGGACTAAGTGAAAGAATAAATGGAGAGAGAAGTAAAATGGCGTGGTGGGGGGATCTGCTTTAAGCTTGTGGGTACTGTTGATGGTGAAGGAGAGGTTAGGAAAGCATTGTTTAGAAAATGAAGACACAAGAGTTCAATCCTGGCCTGGAAAGAATTTAAGTGACAGTATCCAAAGTATGACAAGAAACCACAGAAAAAAAGAGAATTAAAACAGAAAGAGATGTCTGCTTGAAAGTTAAAATAAATAGATGATGGTGGGGTCCATGAGAATGATGAATGTTTCCTCCTAAAGAATATACAGAAGCTCAAACAAAGGGCTCAAGTATTTAATTTCTAGGGAACCTTAAGTCTTACTTCACAATGAAAGGACTAAAATGAGAAAGGGACCTAGCTAGAGAGCAGATGATTGAAGGAGTGGGAGCAGTAGCACGATATCATGGATGCTAAAGGAGGAAAAATATACATTTCCTAATAAATAATATAAAGCACAATTTAATAGTTGATGCCTTAGTCTATTCAGACTGCTATAACAGAATACCACAGACTGGTTAGCTTATAAACAACAGAAATTTATCTTTCACAATTCCAGAGACTAGAATGTCCAAGATCCCGGCATCTGCAGGTTCAGTGTCTGGTGAAAAGCTACCTCCAAATGCAGAGGGCCACCTTCCCGCTGTGTGAACACACAGCAGGGAAGGACAAGCCAATCTCTGGTGTCTCTTTTGTATCCCATTCATTAGGGTCCCACCCTCACAGCCTGATCACCTCCCAAAGGTCCCTCCCAGCCCCCAAATACAATCATACTGCGGATTAAGTTTCAACACAGGAACCCTGGAGGGACACATTTAGTCCACAGCAATTGGTATCACCATCCTCTCAGAGGAAATGGATCCAGAGGGTTCCATAAAAAAGAAAATCTAGATTAAAAAAAAAAAGAATCCAAACAGAACAATATTCGCATTATAGGAGTACCAGAAGAAGAGAGAGAAAAAGGGATAGAAAGTGTCTTTGAAGAAATAATTGCTGAAAACTTCCCCAAGCTGTGGACAGATCTCCCAACACAAGGGACCCAAGGAAGACAACTCCAAGACACATAATAATTAAAATGGCAAAGATCAAAGATAAGGACAGAGTATTAAAGGCAGCTAGAGAGAGAAAAAAGATGACCTACAAAGGAAAATCCATCAGACTATCATCAGACTTCTCAACAGAAACCTTACAGGCCAGAAAAGAATGGCATGATATATTTAATGTAATGAAAAAGAAGGGGCTTGAACCAAGAATACTGTATCCAGCACGATTATGATTTAAATTTGAGGGAGGGATTAAACAATTCCCGGACAAGAGAAAGCTGAGGGAATTTGCCTCCCACAAACCACCTCTACAGGATATCTTAAAGGGACTGCTCTAGATGGAAGCACTCCTAAGGCTAAATAGATGTCACCAGAGAAAATAAAATCATAGCAAAGAAAGGAGAACATCCAAATACTAACTAAAGGCAATAGGACAATCAACTATCCACAAAAACAGTCAAAGGAAATGTAAAAGAATATAGAATAAAACACCTAGTATATGAAGAATGGAGGAGGAAGAAGAAGAAGAGAGAGAAATAAAGAATCATCAGACTCTGTTTATAATAGCTTAACAAGAGAGTTAAGTTAGACTGTCAGATAGTAAAGAGGCAACCCTTGAACCTTTGGTAACCATGAATCTAAAGCCAGCAATGTCAATAAGTACATATCTATCAATAATCACCCTAAGTGTAAATAGACTGAATGCACCAATCAAAAGACATAGAGTAACAGAATGGATAAAATAACAAGACCCATCTATATGGTGTTTACAAGAGACTCACCTCAAACCCAAAGATATACACAGACTAAAGGTGAAGGGATGGAAAAAGATATTTCGTGCAAACAACAAGGAGAAAAAAGCAGGTGTTGCAGTACTTGTATCAGACAAAATAGACTTCAAAACAAAGAAAGTAGCAAGAGATAAAGAAGGACATTATATAATGGTAAAGGGGTCAGTTCAACAAGAGAATATAACCATTATAAATATATACGCACCCAACACAGGAGCGCCGACATACATGAAACAAATACTAACAGAATTACAGAAGGAAACGGAAAGCAATGCATTCATTTTAGGAGGCTTCAACATACCACTCACTCCAAAGGACAGATCAACCAGACAGAAAATAAGTAAAGACACAGGGGCACTGAACAACACACTAGAACAGATGGACCTAACAAGACATCTACAAAACTCTACACCCAAAAGCAGCAGGATACACATTCTTCTCAAGTGCACACGGAACATTTTCCAGAATAGACCACATACTAGGCCACAAAAACAACCTCAGTAAATTCAAAAACATTAAAATTTTACCAACCAACTTCTCTGATCACAAACGTATAAAACTAGAAATAAATTTTAGAAGGAAATCAAAAAGGCTCACAAATACGTGGAGGCTTAATAACATGCTCCTAAATAATCAATAGGACAACGACCAAATTAAAACAGAGATCAAACAATATATGGAAACAAATCACAACAACCACACAAAGCCACAACTTCTGTGGGACGCAGCAAAGGCAGTTCTAAGAGAAAAGTATATTGCAATCCAGGCCAACTTAAAAAAGGAAGAACAATCCCAAATGAAAAGTCCTAAGTCAGTTACTGAAACTGGAAAGAGAAGAACAACTGAGGCCCAAAGTCACCAGAAGGAGACAATAAAGATCAGAGAAGAAATAAATAAAATTGAGAAGAATAAAACAATAGAAAAAAAATCAATGAAACCAAGAGCTGGTTTTTTGTAAAAATAAACAAAATAGATAAACCCCTAGCCAGACTTATTAAGAGAAAAAGAGAATCTATACACATAAACAGAATCAGAAATGAGAAAGGAAAAATCATGATGGACACCACAGAAATACATAGAATTATAAGAGAATTCTATGAAACTCTATATGCTACCAAGCTGGAAAACCTAGAAGAAATGGACAACTTCTTAGAAAAATACAACCTTCCAAGACTGACCAAGCAAGAAACAGAAAACCTAAACAGACCAATTACCAGCAAAAAATTGAATCAGTAATCAAAAAACTACCTAAGAACAAAACCCCTGGGCCAGGTGGATTCACCTCTGAATTTTACCAGACATATAGAGAAGAAATAATACCCATTCTCCTTAAAGTTTTCCAAAAAGTAGAAGAGGAGGGAATACTTCCAAACTCATTCTATGAAGTCAGCATCACTCTAGTACCAAAACCAGGCAAAGGCCTCACCAAAAAAGAAAATTACAGACCAATATCCCTGATGAACATAGATGCAAAATTACTCAACAAAATATTAGCAAACTGAATTCAAAAATACATCAAGAGGATCATACACAATGATCAAGTGGGATTCATCTCAGGGATGCAAGGATGGTACAACATTCGAAAATCCTTCAACATCATCCACCACATCAACAAAAAGAAGAACAAAAACAACATGATTATCTTCATAGATGCTGAAAAAGCATTTGACAAAATTTAACATCCATTCATGATAAAAACTCTCAACAAAATGGGTATAGAGGGCAAGTACAATAAAAACTCTCAACAAAATGGGTATAGAGGGCAAGTACCTCAACATCATAAAGGCTATATATGACAAACCCACAGCCAACATCATACTTAACAACGAGAAGCTGAAAGCTTTTCATCTAAGATCAGGAACAAGACAGGGATGCCCACTCTCCCCACTGTTATTCAACATAGTACTGGAGGTCCTAGCCACAGCAATAAGACAAAACAAAGAAATACAAGGCATCCAGATTGGTAAAGAAGAAGTCAAACTGTCACTATTTGCAGATGACATGATATTGTACATAAAAAACCCTAAAGACTCCACCTCAAAACTACTAGAACTAATATCTGAATTCAGCAAAGTTGCAGGATACAAAATTAACACACAGAAATCTGTTGCTTTCCTATACCCTAAAGATGAACTAGCAGAAAGAGAAATCAGGAAAACAATTCCATTCACAATCACATCAAAAAGAATAAAATACCTAGGAATAAACCTAACCAAGGAAGTGAAAGACCAAATACCCTGAAAAGTACAAGACACTCCTAACAGAAATTAAAGAGGACACTAACATGGAAATTCATCCCATGCTCTTGGCTAGAGAGAATAAATATTGTCAAAATGGCTATACTATCTAAAGCAATTTACAGATTCAACGCAATCCCTATCAAAATACCAACAGCCTTCTTCAATGAACTGTAACAAATAGTTCTAAAATTCATATGGAACCACAAAAGACCCCGAATAGCCAAAGCAATCCTGAGAAGGAAGAATAAAACGGGGAATTACGCTCCCAGACTTCAAGTTCTACTACAAAGCTACAGTAATCAAGACAATTTGGTATTGGCACAAAAACAGACCTACAGACCAGTGGAACAGAATAGAAAATCCAGACACTAACCCAAACATATACGGTCAATTAACATATGATAAAGGAGCCTTGGATATACATGGGGAGATGACAGCCTCTTTAACAGCTGGTGTTGGCAAAACTGGACAGCTACATGTAAGAGAATGAAACTGGATTACTGTCTAACCCCATACACAAAAGTAAACTCAAAATGGATCAAAGACCTGAATGTAAGTCATGAAACCATAAAACTCTTAGAAAAAAACATAGGCAAAAATCTCTTGGACATAAACATGAGCGACTTCTTCATGAACATATCTCCCCGGGCAAGGGAAACAAAAGCAAAAATGAACAAGTGGGACTATATCAAGCTGAAAAGCTTCTGTACAGCAAAGGACACCATCAGTAGAACAAAAAGACATCCTACAGTATGGGAGAATATATTCATAAATGACGTATCTGATAAAGGGTTGACATCCAAAATATATAAAGAACTCATGCACCTTAACAAACAAAAAGCAAATAATCCAATTAAGAAATGGGCAGAGGACATGAATAGACACCTCTCTAAAGAAGAAATTCAGATGGCCAACAGGCACATGAAAAGATGCTCCACATCGCTAATCATCAGAGAAATGCAGATTAAAACCACAATGAGATATCACCTCACACCAGTGAGGATGGCCAACATCCACAACACAAACAACAACAAATGTTGGCGAGGATGTGGAGAAAAGGGAACCCTCCTACACTGCTGGTGGGACTGCAAATTAGTTCAACCATTGTGGAAAGCAGTATGGAGGTTCCTCAAAAAACTCAAAATAGAAATACCATTTGACCCAGGAATCCCACTCCTAGGAATTTACCCTAAGAATGCAGCAGCCCAGTTTCAAAAAGACAGATGCACCCCTATGTTTATCGCAGCACTATTTACAATAGCCAAGAAATGGAAGAAACCTAAGTGTCCATCAGTAGATGAATGGATAAAGAAGATGTGGTACCTATACACAATGGAATATTATTCAGCCATAAGAAGAAAACAAGTCATACCATTTGCAACAACATGGATGGAGCTAGAGAGTATTATGCTCAGTGAAATAAGCCAAGCGGAAAAAGAAAGTATCAACTGATTTCACTCATCTGTGGAGTATAAGAACAAAGAACAAAACTGAAAGGAACAAAACAGCAGCAGACTCACAGAACCCAAGAATGGACTAACAGTTACCAAAAGGAAAGGGACTGGGGAGGATGGGTGGGAAGGGAGGGACAAGGGGGAAAAACGGCATTACGATTAGCAGACATAATGTTGGGGGGGGGGCACGGGGAGGGCTGTACAACTCAGAGAAGACAAGTAGTGATTCTATAGCATCTCACTACGCTGATGGACAGTGACTGTAATGGGGTAAGTGGGGGAGGGACCTGGTGAAGTGGGGAGTTTAGTAACCATAATGTTGCACATGTAACTGTTATATTAATGATATCAAAATAAAAAATAAAGAAAAAAAGATAATACACTTTTATATTTATTTTTGCCAAGTAATCTGTAAAGGAGCCACATTTTCTTCCATAGCCATACAACCTAACCCTATCACCAAGAGTTTCCTCTTTAATACTACTGACTGCAATTAATAAGGCCAATGAAAAGAATGTAAGAACAACATAATTATAAAAATATCAGTCAGGTATGAGGACATGAGGACTGGTGTTGCCTAAAACAGCAGAAGAACAGATTCGCCATTAAACAATATCTAAATATGTACTTGTTTTCTCACAGAACTCAAGAAAACAAGAATGAGCTGTTTACCCTTAACAAACCCTTCGTGCCAGCATTGTACAAGTGCTTCCCCATCCTCTAGGGTATTATTCCTATTTTATCATTGAGGATAATAAGAAAGGCCTGACTCCAAATAGCCCTTCTATAAACAGTGATTTTTTATTCACTTTAGGAAAAAAATCAGTTAATAATCTGTTCCCCATGCTCTCATATAAATTTTTAAGATGAACTCCATGATATTCCTTACAGATGCAAATTCACAAGAGGAAGCCACAGCTATTACAGAACATACAAGAAAGCATTTTCTCCTTATATCATGATCATACACAAACAACTAAAAACACCCTCTCAAGTACAGACAGGTGATATAACCCAAAGCCTGGACACACAAAGCCAAGTAACCCTATTTCTTACTGACATCAGGAAGTCCTGAGGTAGGTCAAGTCAGAGTCATTTTAATGTGGATCTTGATGCCATTTCTCCAAATGTCCTCAACACAGTTCTCCAAGACATCCAAGTCTAAAGAAATGGAAGATAATGGATGGGAAGGAAGATAATGCATCTCTGTGCAGTCTTGTTCACCACTTTATCCTCAGTGCCTAGCACACTGTGAATTAAAACAAAAAAATCCACAAAAATTTTGAATACGAAAATCATCAAAAATTAGCCCATAAACACTTGTAACTGGGAAAAACAGCCTAACTAAATAATTTGGGTAACTCCAGAGGCATCTTTCAATGAAAATTTAAATACATAAATGTGTTAGTAACTCTTATCAGGTAATTTCAGAAACCCCAATCTTCTTACTACAACCCATGGCAAGAAAACCAAGGTTCTAACCCATTAATAAAAAACCACCTGCCAATGCAGAAAGTGTACTGTTTAAAGTATACAATGACCAAGGTAAATCCATACTACCACCTTTTAAAAGCAAAATCATGTATGTAAATTACTTTAGCAAAAAATTTTGGTACCTGATTGGATTACACCATCATCTGGCTATTTGCCCTAATGAACATTCAATTCATTAGAGTCGTGCATTAACCAATCCAATCTAAGTTTCTATTAAAATAGAGCCAAGTCATAGATTAGTAAATGAACATCCAAAGTAAAGCCTGGAGAATCAACTCTGCCTGTTTGGACCACAGTGTGCAAAGATGTAGAGCAATGGTACAGAAGATGACATGATCCCAATCAGCAAGCTGTACTTAGCTGGCTCACCCCAGTACACAATCAAGCTTAATTTGTTTTGATGTAAAAGCTGAAACTTCTATAATCCAGAGTACAATAATAACTTTTTGTAGGGCATTTTAGTAACCAAATGATTAATATGTGAAATAAAAGTATACAGACTGGAAAATGTGCTGAGCACCATGAAGGTGAACAAATGCATTTGCTGAAAACTCAACCCAAGGATGGGATTTTCAACTGGCAAAACAAGATACCTAAGAGGAACCTTCATATAGGTTCCTGATCATTGTCCTAAACAGTGGATTGCATATGAAGCAAGAAAAGGCCAAAGACACAACCAGTTAGCTGTAGCGCTGTCACAAGCTCCAAGAGTAAATTTTTTCTCCTAGTTTTGAACACAAATCTACTTTCTAGCTGGCAGTTTTAATCATACTCAAAAGCCTTGGTCTCCACCACTAACACTTCTATAGTTCTCAAAAAAAAATTTTTTTAAGTTAAATGCTCCTGACCTGTCCAATACAGTAGCTACGTGCCACACATAGCTATTGGGTACTTGGAATGTGGCTAGGAAGATAAAGAAACTGAATTTTCAATTTGGTTTTAATTTAAACAGCCACACTGAGTACAGATAAAGATCATTATACAAAGTTCTACTGGACAGCACTGCTCCGACTCACATTAAAAACTAAGCACAGAACAAAGGTTTATGGCCTATAATCTTGGATGAATAAATTCACATCTCTAGTCTTCAACCTTCTCAACGAAAAAAAGTTCAACTAGATTGCTTCTGTGACTGTAAAGAAATTAGTGCAGCATATAACGGTCTCCATTAGAACCACTGTGATGTAATTAAAGCCACACCACCCTCAAAAATGGTAGGTCACCTCAACCGGGGGCTGCAAGAATATCCTATGACCCCTCACACCACACAGGGTCAGGCCAGTCACCCTCTGGGCAAGTAACTTCACCTCTCCTCCTACACAAAACAGCTATATTACAATCCCCATTGTTACACTCAAAGTTCTCAAACATCAGCATATGCTTGCTTACTTTGTCCATTACTTAAACCAAGTAAAATCTGATGCTCTCTTGATAGGAACTGTGGTTATTTTTAGGTGCAGTCAGGTAAACTGAAGCATGAATTCATACACGAAGCTTGTAAGATATGCCACACCCACCTTTCCTGTGATGCACAACCCAGCACATATGTAAAACAAGAGAGCATCCTTGGAAAGAACCCCAACAGGTCGCTGGAAAAGGCATGTAGACTAACACCTTACATGAAACGTGTTAAAAGGCAGAAAGTTCAGGCAGAATAACAAGCTTAACATAGCTCCTCAAAGGCACATTTACAAATACCTTCTGTGGCCTATACTAAACCCACTGATAGTTTTTTCAATCTTTTAAAAGGGAAAAAAAGTCATTCTCAAAGATCTTGATTTATACAGCAAGGTAGGAAAAAAATTTTTGCTGTCTTGGAGAATAAAATATTTTACCTGATAAAGACTTTCCTTTGTATTACAATTGATTTAACCAAGCTACAACTGATGACCATTTAGCTTTCAATTTTTACTATTACCAAAAAATGCCAGAGTTCCCAGTAGAACAGCTGGATCAAATAATGTGCATTTCTAACTAGATACATATTGCCAAAGGGGAGGTCAGAACTGTCCATGCTCCCGCTAACAATGTAAGAATGTGGTTTCCCCCACACCCTTGCCAACAATGTGCCTGCTGCTTGCGAGCACTGTTAGTTTCTTTGAGAGCCATTTATAATTCACTTTTCTGCCAACTATCTGTTTATACCCTTTGTCCCTTTTCCTACTAGACTGGTCTTCTCAATGATTTGCAGTGGTTATTTAAAAGTAAGAAAACAAGCCCTTTAGTAACATTCACATTCAACTCAGTCCAGTCTATCTGTAACACTCAACTGAAACTGCTCTTTCAAGTCACCAATGACCTTCAGATAGGGCCAAATCCAAATGAAACTCTTCTGCCTCAGTCTCACCTCACTCTCTGGAGCTTCCAATACAGTTGACCAGTAGACGCTCTGTATGGGAACATTCTCCTCACTTGGCTTCTTCGGTGTCACATTCTCCTGATTTTCTTACTGGCCACTTATCAGCCTCCTCAGCTGAAGGTTTCCTCCTCTCTTCAACTGCTACGGTAGGGGTTACCACACAGTTCAGGCTGTAGACACTACCTGTTACACTCTCCCAAGCTGCCCATAAAGCTGGGGTGTCAGTTCACATTTGCTCTTGTCATACTGTTGCCCTGGCAACTGAAACAAAGCCAGGGAAAATTAAAAAAAAAAAGTTTTGCTAAATGAAGCCATTTCCATGGGTTTTAGAAATACTTACATAAACACAGTTGAGAACCAAATTTATAAAACCAGTACAACCACCTCTGCACTTCAAACTCAGATAAACAACTATCAGCAGACATTCCCCCTCGGATGTCACACAAGCGCATCAAATTAGTAGCTTCAAAACAGGGCTTCTGCTCTCAACCACAGACCCACCATCGACCAAACCTTTTCCTCACCAAGTCCTCCCTGTCTCACAAAAGGCACACCCAGTTCTGAAAGACAAAGCCCAGAAACTAGCCCTGGCTTCTTGTTTCCCTCCCAATCTAATTCATCGAAATCTTGTCAATTCCACCTTCTGAGTATCTCCTCTCCTCCATCTCTGCCACCACAGAAACATCTTCCAAATTCACCTCCGTGTCTCCTCTGGTCCCATTAAACCACTGTTTACCTGGGTTCCTAGTCACAGTTCCTTTCTACTCTGTGTGAGCCATGAGATTAATAATTCTGATCTATTCAACCATGGTCCACTATGGTCACCCTGTAAGGTCTTTGAGCACCTGAAATGTAGCTAGCTTGAACTGAGATGTGTTGTTGAGTAAAAAATACACAATTGATTTCAAAGACTCTGTACAAAAAAAAAAAACAGAAGAAAAAATATCTCTAAGTGAAATTATAATATAAAATTAATTACATGTAATTTATTTTACCTCTTTCTTTTTACTTTTATCCATGAAACCATAAGAAAATTTAGGATTACATATGTAGCTTGCATTGCATCTCTACTCAAATACTGCCCTGTGTATTTCACTGAGTACCCAAGACCATGGCCATCTTTTTCAACCATGTATGAGTAAAGACAGGAAAGCGCCAGGCCTGGCATGGGGCGGGCATCCAGATATCTGCTGAATGAATTATGGCCAACAACTGGTATTATTTATGTATATTTACTTAAAATAAAAACACTAAAAATGTAATATTATTTGAAGTCGAATAATACTTTTAAAATACAGTTCGTATTAAACTTTGTAAGTGTAAATTTTAGACATACATGAGTTTTTAAGAAATAATTCTTCTCTTTAACACTCATTCTAAGCATGTCATTAGGTGTCATTGATATATAATACCCTTATAAAGGTTTCACAAGAAAAACAATGTAGTTATTACATTCACCCTTATTGTAGAGTCCCCCCCCATACCCCATTGCAGTCACTGTCCATCAGTGTAGTAAGATGCCACAGAGTCCCTCATGTCATTAATTTTTATAATTTTTCATTGCTAAAGTTTCTATTAGAAAGGAAAGACACAGACTAGCAAAGACTGGAAACTCAAGGTGGCCTAAAAAAAACTTAAGATTTTGAGTCATCAACCCTCAAAACATTGATCATCACAATTCAAAAAGTCAGCCATGAGAGGAGGAAAGCTAGTGGACAGTACAAGGAGGAAAAAGAACAAGCAGACGTTAAATATGAAAGTCTAATAAGAGTTGGGCCTTGTGATGTCCTGCCCTGCAACATTTTTAAACTACCAGAGAGGCTGTGGTATACTCAAGATGACAAGGCTTACAGTCAGTGTGTTGTCATTCTACAGAAAAGACAGAACATGCACTCTCAGATGGCCTCATAAACAAACAGAAAGTGAGGGGGTAGAAAGCACATTCCAAAATGAACATCACTCCATTTTAAGTATAGTACAACTCAACTCAATGTGCCCCCCCAACATTACATCTGCAATCATAATGCCCCTTTTTCCCTCTTATCCCTCCCTTCCCACCCATCTTGCCCAGTCCCTTACCCTTTGGTAACTATTAGTCCGTTCTTGGGTTCTGTGAGTCTGCTGCTGTTTTGTTCCTTCAGTTTTTTTCTTTGTTCTTATACTCCACATATGAGTGAAATCATTTGATACTTGTCTTTTTTGTCTTGGCTTATTTCACTGAGCATAATACCCTCTAGCTCCATCCATGATGTTGCAAATGGTAGGATTTGTTTTCTTCTTATGGCTGAATAATATTCCATTGTGTATATGTACCACCTCTTCTTTATCCATTCATCTACTGATGGACACTTAGGTTGCTTCCATTTCTTGGCTATTGTAAATAGTGCTGCATAAACATAGGGGTGCATATGTCTTTTTCAAACTGGGCTGCTGCAGTCTTAGGGTAAATTCCTAGGAGTGGAATTCCTGGGTCAAATGGTATTTCTATTTTGAGTTTTTTGAGGAACCTCCATACTGCTTTCCACAATGGTTGAACTAATTTGCATTCCCACCAGCAGTGTAGGAGGGTTCCCTTTTCTCCACATCCTCACCAACATTTGTTGTTGTTTGTGTTGTGGATGTTGGCCATCCTAACTGGTGTGAGGTGATATCTCATTGTGGTTTTAATTTGCATTTCTCTGATGATTAGCGATATGGAGCATCTTTTCATGTGCCTGTTGGCCATCTGAATTTCTTCTTTAGAGAAGTGTCTTTTTGGCACCACTGCCCATTTTTTAATTGGATAATTTGCCTTTTGTTTGTTGAGGTGCATGAGCTCTTTATATAATTTGGATGGCAACCCCTTATCGGATATGTCATTTATGAATATATTCTCCCATACAGTAGGATGTCTTTTTGTTGTATTGATGGTGTCCTTTGCTGTACAGAAGCTTTACAGTTTGATATAGTCCCATTTGTTCATTTTTGCTTTTGTTTCCCTTGCCTGGGGAGACATGTTCATGAAGTTGCTCATGTTTATGTCCAAGATTTCTGCCTATGTTTTTTTCAGTTTTATGGTTTCATGACTTACATTCAGGTCCTTGATACATTTTGAGTTTACTTTTGTGTATGGGGTTAGACAATAATCCAGTTTCATTCTCTTCCATGTAGCTGTCCAATTTTGCCAACACCAGCTGTTGAAGAGGCTGTCATTTACCCATTGAATATCCATGGCTTCTTTATCATATATTAATCGATCATATATGGTTGGGTTTCTATCTGGGCTCTCTAGTCTGTTCCACTGGTCTATGGGTCTGTTCTTGTGCCAGTACCAAATAGTCTTGATTACTGTGGCTTTCTGGTAGAGCCTGAAGTCAGGAAGCGTAATTCCCCCCGCTTTATTATTCTTTCTCAGGATTGCTTTGGCTATTTGGGGTCTTTTGCGGTTCCATATGAATTTCAGAACTATTTGCTCTAGTTCATTGAAGAATGCTGTTGGTATTTTGATACGGATTGCACTGGATCTGTAGATTGCCTCAGGCAGGATGGCCATTTTGACAATATTAATTCTTCCTATCCATGAGCACAGGATGTGTTTCCATTTATTGGTATCTTCTCTAATTTTTCTCATGAGTGTTTTGTAGTTTTCAGAGTATAAGTCTTTCACTTCCTTGGTTAGGTTTATTCCTAGGTATTTTATTCTTTTTGATGCAACTGTGAACAGAATTGTTTTCTGTATTTCTCTTTCTGCTAGTTCATCATTAGTGTATAGGAATGCAACAGATTTCTCTGTATTAATTTTGTATCCTGCAACTTTACTGAATTCAGGTATCTAGTAGTTTTGGAGTGAATTCTTTAGGGTTTTTTATGTACAGTATCATGCCATCTGCAAACAGGGACAGTTTGACTTCTTCCTTACCGATCTGGATGCCTTTTATTTCTTTGTGTTGTCTGATTGCCGTGGCTAGGACCTCCAGTACTATGTTGAATAAAAGTGGGGAGAGTGGGCATCCTTGTCTTGTTCCCGACATTAAAGGAAAAGCTTTCAGCTTCTTGCTGTTAAATATAATGTTGGCTGTGGGTTTGTCATATATGGCCTTTATTATGTTGAGGTACTTGCCCTCTATACCCGTTTTGTTGAGAGTTTTTATCATGAATGGATGTTGAATTTTGTCAAATGCTTTTTCAGCATTCTATGGAGATAATCATGTGGTTTTTGTCCTTCTTTTTGTTGATGTAGTAGATAATGTTGGTGGATTTTGGATGTTGTACCATCCTTGCATCCCTGGGATGAATCCCACTTGATCATGATGGATGATCCTCTTGATGTATTTTTAAATTCGGTCTGCTAATATCTTCTTGAGTATTTTTGCAAGTATGTTCATCAGGGATATTGGTCTGTAATTTTTTTGTGTGTGGTGTCTTTGCCTGGTTTTGGTATTAGAGTGATGTTGGTCTCGTAGAATGACTTTGGGAGTATTCCCTCCTCTTCTACTCTTTGGAAACTTTCAGGAGGATGGTATTAGGTCTTCACTAAATGTTTGATAAAATTCCACAGTGAAACCATCTGGTCCAGGAGTTTTGTTCTTAGGTAGTTTTTTGATTACCAATTCAATTTTCTTTGCTGGTAATTGGTCTATTCAGATTTTCTGTTTCTTTCTTGGTCAGTCTTAGAAGGTGTAGTTTTCTAGAAAATTGTCCATTTCTTCTAGGTTATCCAGTTTGTTACCATATAATTCTTCATAGTATTCTCTCATAATTTTTTGTATTTCTGTGGTGTCCGTAGTGATTTTTCCTTTCTCATTTATGATTCTGTTTATGTGTGTAGACTCTCTTTTTTTCTTGATAAGTCTGGCTAGGTTTTTATCAATTTTGTTTGTTTTCTCAACCATCTCTTGCTTTCATTGATTCTATTGTTTTATTCTTCTCGATTTTATTTATTTTTGCTCTAATCTTTATTATGTCCCTCCTTCTACTGACTTTGGGCCTCATTTGTTCTTCCTTTTCTAGTTTCATTAATTGTGAGTTCAGACTGTTCATTTGGGATTGTTCTTCTTTCCTGAGGTAGGCCTGTATTGCAATATACTTCCCTCTTAGCAGGGCTTTCGCTGCGTCCCACAGATTTTTCAGTGTTGAATTATTGGTGTCATTTGTCTCCATATACTGCTTGATCTGTTTTAATTTGGTCATTGATCCATTGGTTATTTAGGAGCACGTTACTAAGCCTCCATGTGTTTGGGGGCTTTTTCATTTTCTTTGTGTAATTTATTTCTAGTTTCAAATCTTTGTGATCTGAGAAGCTGGTTGGTACAATTTCAATCTTTTTGTATTTACTGAGGCTCTTTTTGTGGCCTAGTTAGTATATGATCTATTCTTGAAAACGTTCCATGTGCACTTGAGAAGAATGTGTATCCTGTTGCTTTTGGATGAAGTGTTCTGTAGATGTACGTTAGGCCCATCTGTTCTAATACATTGTTCAGTGCCTCTGTTTCCTTACTTATTTTCTGTCTGGTTGATCTGTCCTTCAGAGTGAGTGGAGTGTTGAAGTCTCCTAAAATGAATGTACTGCATTCTGTTTGCCCCTTTAATTCTGTTAGTATTTGTTTCATATATGTAGATGATCCTGTGTTGGGTGCATAGATATTTATAACAGTTATATCCTCTTGTTGGACTGACCCCTTTATCATTATGTAATGTTAAATCCTCTTGTTGGTCTGATCCCTTTATCATTATGTAATGTTCTTCTTTGTCTCTTGTTACTTTCTTTGTTTTGAAGTCTATTTTCTCTGATACAAGTACTGCAACTCCTGCTTTTTTCTCCCTATTAGTTGCATGAAATATCTTTTTCCATCCCTTTACTTTCAGTCTGTGTATGTCTTTCGGTTTGAAGTGAGTCTCTTGTAGGCAGCATATGGATGGGTCTTGTTTTTTAATCCATTCAGTGACTCTATGTCTTTTGATTGGTGCATTCAGATCTTTTACATTTAGGGTGACTATCGATAGGTATGTACTTATTGCCATTGCATGCTTTAGATTCGTGGTTACCAAAGGCTCAAGGATAATTCCCTTACTATCTAACAGTCTAATTTAACTCACTTTGTATGCTATTACAAACACAACCTAAAGGGTTTTTTTTTCCTCCTTTTTCTTCCTCCTCCATTCTTTATATGTTAGGTATCATATTCTGTACTGTCTATCCCTTGATTGACTTTGGGGGTAGTTGATTTGATTTTGCATCTGCTTAGTAATTAATTGTTCTACTTTGCTGTGGTTTTATTTCCCCTGGTGACATCTATTTAGCCTTAGGAATACTTCCATCTATAGCAGCCCCTCCAAAATGCACTGTAGAGGTGGTTTGTGGGAGGTAAATTCTCTCAGCTTTTGCTTATCTGAAAATTGTTTAATCCCTCTTTCAAATTTAAATGATAACCTTGCCAGGTAAAATATTCTTGGTTCGAGGCCCTTCTGCTTCATTGCATTAAATATATCATTCCACTCCCTTCTGGCCTGTAAGGTTTCTGTTGAGAAATCTGATGACAGACTGATGGGTTTTCCTTTGTATGTGATCTTTTTTCTCTCTCTAGCTGCTTTTAAAAGTCTGTCTTTATCCTTGATCTTTGCCATTTTAATTATTGTATGTCTTGATGTTTTCTTCCTTGGGTCACTTGTTTTGGGAGATCTGTGCTCCTCCATGGCTTGAGAGCCAGGAGATAATTTTTAAGCTTATACAGGAGATAATTTTATAAGCTTTAATGCTCTATGGGAGCACCAAGAAAATAGAAACCTAATGGTCAAAAGATCTGAACAGACAACCAAAAAGAATACAAAACCCAAACCAACATGTGAAAAACATTCAGTGCAGCTAATTTTTCAAATGAAAAATCCACAAGGTATTTTTATATCCAGTGAATCAGCAAACAAAATAAAAAATAATTAAAACAAGTTAATATTGATGGAGGAATACGGAGAAACAGGGACATCCATCTACTGTTGATTCAGTATAAATGGGTACCAGCTTTTTAAAGAAGAATATGATAATATACGAGATGAATAAAAATGACAGTACATTTTCATTAGGTGATCTCATGAAAATAAAGAATTTTATCAAAAAGGGAGGAGAAAATTCCTTGTACAAAGGGAAATAGTTATACTTCTTAACTACAATCATCCATATATATTATAATGTGGACCTTATATGAACTATTATTTAATCTTTACAACTGTATAATTCCCATTGTATAAGAGAGGAAACCAAAGCTCAGAGAGGTCAAACAACTAGTATTTCGCAATAATGAGATTCAACTCATTTAAACCCCACATTACTGGCATCATAACTGAGTTTGGAGCAGAAAGAATATGAATGGAAATGCTCTGCAGGCAGCTAGAACACAACAGAAAATCAGGGCTAGATACAGATTTGAGAACATACATGGTTAAGTTTGGCCATGAAAGTAGAGACTACTACCCAAGGGATAGGGTGGAAAATAAAAGCTGAAAGGTGAACGGGGCATGGAAGAAAATTAAAAAGAAGGCCAAAAACAGTGGGAAGAAAATCAGGAAAGTCTGGTGTTAGAGAACTTATAAATCCTACAAAAAAAAAAAAAAAAAGAAAGAAAACCTCTTCTCTGAATTTTCCCAGAAAGACTTAAGCACACAGTGTATTGAACACCTTTCTACAGCTCATGTATAAGCACAAAAAAATGTGCTTATGTGGAGGGATTGGAACTCTTGGCACACTGTTGCTGGCAATGATGCAGCTGGTAAAATGATGCAGCTATTATAGAAAATGGCTCCTCAAAAAAAGCAAAAATTAGCGTGTGCAGCAAAGGCAGTTCTAAGAGGAAAGTATATTGCAATCCAGGCCTATTTAAAGAAGGAAGAACATTCCCAAATGAATAGTCTAAAGACACAATTACTGAAATTGGAAAAAGAAGAACAAATGAGGCCCAAAGTCACCAGAAGGAGGGACATAATAAAGATTAGAGAAGAAATAAATAAAATTGAGAAGAATAAAACAATAGAAAAAATCAATAAAACCAAGAGCTGGTTCTTTGAAAAAATAAACAAAATAGATAAACCCCTAGCCAGACTCATTAAGAGAAAAAGAGAATCTACACACATAAACACAATCAGAAATGAGAAAGGAAAAATCACGACGGACCCCACAGAAATACAAAGAATCATAAGAGAATATTAGGAGAATCTATATGCTAACAAGCTGGAAAACATAGAAGAAATGGACAACTTCTTAGAAAAATACAACCTTCCAAGACTGACCAAGCAAGAAACAGAAAAACTAAACAGACCAATCACCAGTGACGAAATCGAATTGGTAATCAAAAAACTACCCAAGAACAAAACCCCGGGCCTGATGGATTCACCTCTGAATTCTACCAGACATATAGAGAAGAAATAACACCGATTCTCCTTAAAGTTTTCCAAAAAATAGAAGAGGAGGGAATACTTCCAAACTCATTCTATGAAGCCAGCATCACTCTAATACCAAAACCGGGCAAAGACCTCACCAAAAAAGAAAATTACAGACTAATATCCCTGATGAACGTAGATGCAAAGATACTCAACAAAATATTAGCAAACCGAATTCAAAAATACATCAAGAGGATCGTACACCATGATCAAGTGGGATTCATCCCAGGGATGCAAGGATGGTACAACATTCGAAAATCCATCAACATCATCCACCACATCAACAAAAAGAAGAACAAAAACCACATGATCATCTCCATAGATGCTGAAAAAGCATTTGACAAAATTCAGCATCCATTCCTGATTAAAACTCTCAACAAAATGGGTATAGACGGCAAGTACCTCAACATCATAAAGGCTATATGTGACAAACTCACAGCTAACATCATACTTAACGGCAAGACGCTGAAAGCTTTTCATCTAAGATCGGGAACAAGACAGGGATGCCCACTCTCTCCACTGTTATTCAACATAGTACTGGAGGTCCTAGCCACAGCAATCAGACAAAACAAAGACATACAAGGCATCCAGATTGGTAAAGAAGAAGTCAAATTGTCACTATTTATAGATGACATGATACTGTACATAAAAAACCCTAAAGATTCCATTCCAAAACTACTAGAACGAATATCTGAATTCAGCAAAGTTGCAGGATACAAAATTAACACACAGAAATCTGTTGCTTTCCTATACACTAATGATGAACTAACAGAAAGAGAAATCAGAAAAACAATTCCATTCACAATTGCATCAAAAAGAATAAAATACCTAGGAATAAACCTAACGAAGGAAGTGAAAGACCTGTACTCTGAAAACTACAAGACACTCCTAAGAGAAATTAAAGAGGACACTAACAAATGGAAATGCATCCCATGCTCTTGGCTAGGAAGAATAAATATTGTCAAAATGGCTATACTACCTAAAGCAATCTACAGATTCAATGCAATCCCTATCAAACTACCAACAGCTTTCTTCAATGAACTGGAACAAATAATTCTAAAATTCATATGGAACCACAAAAGACCCCGAATAGCCAAAGCAATCCTGAGAAGGAGGAATAAAACAGGGGAAATTACACTCCCTGACTTCAAGCTCTACTACAAAGCCACAGTAATCAAGACAATTTGGTATTGGCACAAAAACAGACCCACAGACCAGTGGAACAGAATAGAAAATCCAAACATTAATCCAAACATATCCAGTCAATTAATATTTGATACAAGTGCCTTGGATATACAATGGGGAGATGACAGCCTCTTCAGCAGCTGGTGTTGGAAAAACTGGACAGCTACATGTAAGAGAATGAAACTGGACTACTGTCTAGCCCCATACACAAATGTAAACTCACGGTGGATAAAAGACCTGAACGTAAGTCATGAAACCATAAAACTCTTAGAAAAAAACATAGGCAAAAATCTCTTGGACATAAACACGAGCAACTTCTTCATGAACATATCTCCCCGGGCAAGGGAAACAAAAGCAAAAATGAACAAGTGGGACTATATCAAGCTGAAAAGCTTCTGTACAGCAAAGGACACCATCAGTAGAACAAAAAGACATCCTACAGTATGGGAGAATATATTCATAAAAAACGTATCTGATAAAGGGTTGACATCCAAAATATATAAAGAACTCATGCACCTTAACAAACAGAAAGCAAATAATCCAATTAAGAAATGGGCAGAGGACATGAATAGACACTTCTCCAAAGAAGAAATTCAGATGGCCAACAGGCACATGAAAAGATGCTCCACATCGCTAATCATCAGAGAAATGCAGATTAAAACCACAATGAGATATCACCTCACACCAGTGAGGATGGCCAACATCCAAAACACAAACAACAACAAATGTTGGCGAGGATGTGGAGAAAAGGGAACCCTCCTACACTGCTGGTGGGACTGCAAATTAGTTCAACCATTGTGGAAAGCAGTATGGAGGTTCCTCAAAAAACTCAAAATAGAAATACCATTTGACCCAGGAATCCCACTCCTAGGAATTTACCCTAAGAATGCAGCAGCCCAATTTGAAAAGGACAGATGCACCCCTATGTTTATTGCAGCACTATTTACAATAGCCAAGAAATGGAAGCAACCTAAGTGTCCATCAGTAGATGAATGGATAAAGAAGATGTGGTACATATACACAATGGAATATTATTCAGCCATAAGAAGAAAACAAATCCTACCATTTGCAACAACATGGATGGAGCTAGAGGGTATTATGCTCAGTGAAATAAGCCAAGCCGAAAAAGACAAGTATCAAATGATTTCACTCATATGTGGAGTATAAGAACAAAGAAAAAATACTGAAGGAACAAAACAGCAGCAGACTCACAGAACCCAAGAACGGACTAATAGTTACCAAAGGGAAAGGGACTGGGGAAAATGGGCGGGAAGGGAGGGATAAGAGGGAAAAGGGGGCATTACGATTAGCAGATGTAATGTTGGGGGGGCACGGGGAGGGCAGTACAACTCAGAGAAGACAAGTAGTGATTCTATAGCATCTCACTACGCTGATGGATAGTGACTGTAATGGGGTTGGTGGGGGGGACCTGATGAAGGGGTAGTTTAATAACCGTAATATTGCACATGTAATTGTAGATTAATGATAATAAAATAAATTATATTTAAAAAAAAAAGAAGAAGAGACCAAAAAAAAATTAGCTTGTGATCCAGCAATACCACTTCTGGATATATACCCGAAAGGAATCAAAAGCATGGTCTCTATGAGATCATTTATATTAGCACACCCATTTTCTTTTGGGGGGGGTCTTTTTTTTTTATTAAGGTATTATTGATATACACTCTTATGAAGGTTTCACATGAAAAAACAATGTGGTTACTACATTTACCCTTATTATCAAGTCCCCACCCATACCCCATTGCAGTCACTGTCTATCAGTATAGTAAGATGCCACAGATTCACTATTTGCCTTCTCTGTGCTACACTGTTTTCCCCGTGATCCCCCACCCCATGTGTACTAAACATAATACCGCTCAATCCCCTTCTCCCACACCCCTCCCCTTTGATAACCGCCAGTTCCTTCTTGGAGTCTCTGAGTCTGCTGCTATTTTGTTTCTTCAGTTTTGCTTCGTTGTTACACTCCACAGATGAGGGAAATGATTTGGCACTTGTCTTTCTCCTCCTGGCTTATTTCACTATCCTCCAGCTCCATCCATGTTGTTGCAAATGGTAGGATTTGTTTCTTTCTTATAGCTGAATAGTATTCCCTTGTGTATATGTACCATTTCTTCTTTATCCATTCACCTACTGATGGACACTTAGGTTGCTTCCATTTCTTGGCTATTGTAAATAGTGCTGCAATAAACATACGGGTGCATCTGTCCTTTTCAAATTGGGCTGCTGCATTCTTAGGGTAAATTCCTAGAAGTGGGATTCCTGGGTCAAATGGTATTTCTATTTTGAGTTTTTTGAGGAACCTCCATACTGCTTTCCACAATGGTTGAACTAATTTGCATTCCCACCAGCAGTGTAGTCGGGTTCCCTTTTCTCCACATCCTCGCCAGCATTTGTTGTTCTTAGTCTGTTTGATGCTGGCCCTCCTTACTGGTGTGAGGTGATACCTCATTGTGCTTTTAATTTGCATTTCCCTGATGATTAGTGATGTGGAGCATCTTTTCATGTGTCTGTTGGCCATCTGAATTTCTTCTTTGGAGAACTGTCTCTTCATATCCTCTGCCCATTTTTTAATTGGGTTATTTGCTTTTTAGGTGTTGAGGCGCCGCATACCCATTTTCATAGTACATAATTCACAGTAATCCAAAGAGAGAGGCAACCAAGTGTCCACTACAAATAAACAATATGTGGTGGTATACACATACAATGGAACATAATTCAGCTTTAAAAAGGAAAGAAGTTCTGACATGCTACAATATGGATGAACCTTGAGGACTTTATGCTTGAAATAATCAGTCACAAAAGTCAAATGTATTCCACCAGATGAATCCATTTATATGAAGTACTCAAATAGTCAAATTCATAGTACTAGAAGGTAGAATGGTGGTTCCCAGAGGCTGGGGAAGGAGGGAACGGAGACTGATTTATCTAATGGGTATGGTTTCAGTTTGGGAAGATGAAGGAGTCCTGGAGATGAATGGTGGTGTAGGTTATACAACACTGTGAGTGTACTTAGTGCCACTGAACTGCACACTTAAAATCGAGCTTCCAGTTTCTGGTCTGGCATATACTAAGCTTAAAAATTGCCACTCTGTTCTAGCAAACAGTAAAAAGCTGAACAAGCTGAAAAATCAACAGCTCTTCTTAGATTTATCAGAGAAATAAAGTCCTACAAGGTAACCCCAATGCCCCCAAAATTGGGACAGATGGAAAGGCAGACACAGAGGAGCACAACTTATAGGAGCAGAAACCCATGAGCAAAAACTCCAAGGGAACCAGTGCCAGGGTAGGAAAACCTGAACTACAACTGGCGAACTGCTGGAGGCTCAGTGTGCACAGCTCTTAAGACTTAAAAAAATCCAGGAGGACCCTGTCATGGAGGTGCCCCACACTTCTGTGAGTTTTACCTCCAAGAGATCTACCAGGTCCTCACTGTGAATATAGGAGAAAAATCTCATGTTTCTGGCATGGGGAGAGGGAAAGGAACAATTCTGAAATACAGCAGAGCAATCTGTTCATAACAGCACTTGCCTTCAAGAAAAACTAGTTTACTAGAGCCTAACCTACTTGTAGGGAGGGAAACATCCAGGTCCAGCCCCATCTAACCTTCCACAAGTGGCAGGGGCAATACACAACTCCAGGCCACTCTAGCCATCCTTCCCCACCTAAGGAGAAGAAAAAAGTGGGAAGCACTGGTGATGTTCAAAGTCCAGGAGGCACAAGCTCACCAAAGATTGAGACCTAATCACAGGACAGAATGCTTCCCCTCTACCACTACATTTCTAAAGGCCTATTTACCACAGGTCCTTTTACCCAGTGCATCATATCCACCTTCTTAAAAAGGACTATAAAGCACACCGAAAGCACAAAACAAAGTTTGAAGAGACTGAAAAGCATCAGGACCACAGTAATATGTCAGGGATATTGAAATGATCAGACCAGGAATGTTTAAAAACTATTATTAACATGCTAAGAGCTTTAATAGAAAAGGTAGACAACATGCAGTAACAAATGAATAATGTAAGTAGAGAGATGGAAATACTATGTAAGAATTAAAAAGAAATGCCAGAGGTCAAAAAAACTGTAACAGAAATAAAGAATTCCTTTGGTGGGCTCATCAGTAGACTGGATATGACTAAGGAAGGCGTTTCTGAGGTTGAAGAGGTAACACGAAAAACTTCCAAAATGGAAAAGCAAAGAGAAAAAAGACAGGGAGAGGGGAGGACACAGAATATCCAAGAACTGTGGGAGAACTACAAATGGTGTTAACATACCTGTAATGGGAATACCAGAAGGAAAAGAAAGAAGCAGCAGAGGCAGTACATGAAGCAATAAGGACTAAGAAATTAGTATCAGACACCAAACCAAACCACAAATCCAGGAATCTCAGGGACACCAAGCAGGATAAATGCAAACAACACAAAAAAACAAACACTACACCTATGCATATTATATGCCATCTACAAAAAACCTGCTTTAAAGAGAGACCATTTATAGGTTAAAAGTAAAGGAATGGGTATGTACCACACTAACACTAATTGAAACAAAATGGGAGTAGCTATAATTTCTTCTGGGAGCAGGTGGCACCGAAAAGCCTGGCCCGCCTCACGAGCGCTATGGCAGCAGCAGACCCCAATTCACAGGGTCTACTAACCTGCGTCACAGAGTGAGTTGCAACTCTAGTCCACCCTACATGCCATTACCTCCCACAATACCTCTTTTGTTTCTGGTGGTCTCTTTTTCATTTATTAGTCAAAGTAAGAAAAGAAAAGACTTTTAATGTAACAAAGTAAGTATAAAACAGCCCCCTCTTTCCCTCAGGAAAGGCCATGTATTAAAAATGCTGAACTCCACTCTTTTCCCTTCCTCTTGGCTCATAATCTATTTTGATCCACATCCCTTTGCCAGATTGTTTTTAGTTCTGTACTTGGCTAGAGTTACAGTTAAGGTTCATATAAATGTTTTCCAGCAATCAAACAATCCCGTTTTTAAAAAGATAATTATCCTTGAAAATTTTCCCATTTCTGGATATAAAAATGAGCTAACTAATGTGAAGAGGTAGAAAATCTCTAAGAAATTCCTTATTGACACAGTAACACTCCATATTACAGGGGGAAAACGTTCACATTTTCCAGCTCTTAACCAAATGAGCACTCTTTAGACACTGAAAGACACTTAACTAAATAGGTATATGGTACTTGGTTATTCAGAGACAGCGAGACACCAAAAGAACAATCCAGAGTAAGAGATGCTCCCAGCAAACTAAAAATAAAAGAAGACTAAATATATCTGCTGGACTGGCCAACACAACGAGCACTTTAGGTAAAGAACATCTCAAATTCCTGGGTAAGGAACAACTGACAGCAAACTTCTAATTAATCTCAATACCAACTACGGGAAATTCTGTCAAAGTGCTAATGGAAAACAATCATCAACCTAGAAGTGGGCATTAGGCAGAACTGCCTTTCAGGAATAACAGTATTGAAAAATACCTAATTTGTGGGGTTTTAATAGCAGCAAAATGAAAATTCGGCAATAGCATAAAATCGGGAAGGACTTTAAGAGTAAAGCATTCTAAGGTTCTTTTAATGGCAAAGAGTCAATTAACTTTAGGCTGTAAGTTAAATAAGAAATGCCTAAGATTACCAAGAAAAGTGTCTAATCTCTATTTTCTGAACATGGATATAAGGGGTGGATAGGAATAAAGGAGTAAAACACCTAACACATAGGCAAGAACAGCAAAAGAACAGGGAAAAAAAAAGGCCAAGTTAAAAAGCACAAAATAAGACAGTAGAAATAAACCAAATATTTCTATCACAATTAATGTAAATGGAGTAACTCATCAGTTTAAAGCCAAATTATAAAAATGAAATCTAAGTACGTCCTGTTTTCAAAAGGCACACCTAAGACACTAAGGCCACAAACAGCCTGACAGTGAAAGGTCAGAAAAATATCTACCAGGCAAACATTAACCAAAAATCAGCTGGTATAGGTATACCAGTAGCAGGCAAAATATACTTTAATGGCAAATTGTGCAAGTCACTGGGAACTTAATTCTAAACTTAAAGGCACAAAGCAAAAACAGAACTATAGAAATCTGACAAATCTTTCATCCTAACAGAATTTTAACACTCCTCTCTGTAATTGATAGAACAAGCACACAAAACTGGTTAAGGATATTAGTTTGAATACGAATTCAAACAGTGCATTTCATTTGACAAAGGAAAACATCACCTTAAAATTGGGAACTTTCTTTTTAAACACACATGGAATACTGATAAAAATTTGCCACAAACTGTACACCATTAAAAGAGCCTCAACAAATTTCAAAGACTCAAGATCACATTGGACCACTTTTTCTTAGCACAACATATGCTCACAATCAAGAACAAGGATAAAAAAGATGTGTATGTATACACACACACACACGAGCATTTTTCAATATACTTTAACTTCTAAGTCAAAGCTGAACATTAATGACCTCAGCATCCTGTTTAATAAGTTAAATATTAGTGATCAATTACAAATAAGGCAGAGATTCAGAAGTTAAGAAATTAAGATTTTCTGCCAATATATTTGAAATACAGACAAAATAAATTTTACAAAAATGTCAATCACCAAATGTGACTCAAGAAACTAAATGGGTGAATTGTATGATATGTGAATTACAGCTCAGTAAAGCTGTTGTTCTTAAAAAACAAGACCTAAGTTCACACCCACTAAAATGGCAAATACCACAAAGAAGTCTGACAGTGGTTTGTTTCTCCAAGGGTTGGCAAGGATGTGGAACAAGAGTGCTGGTAGGAGGATATATTGGACAACTACTTTGGAAAATGATTTGCACCATTTACTGAAGTTAAGGTCCTGCTAACCAGCAATTCTCTCCAAGGTCTCTATACCCAGGAGAAATGTGTTTGCACTTGTTCAAAGCAGCACTGTTTCTTTATTGGAAACAATCCTATCGTCCCATGATAGTACAAAGAATAATACAAGATATATTCAGTCTGAAATAGAACACAGAATTGAAATGGAATAAACAGTTACATGCATCAAAGTGGACAGACCTCCCCCTGCATGCTCTCACTTTCCCTGCCCCCATTTCAACACCATGCCCACAGTTACAGTCACTCCCTTGGCCTTCTCTTGTTTTGCCACTTCTGCTCAGGGGAGCAGTGGGGGACCACAGCTCTAACACAACTGCAGAACTGCCTACTCCACCTCAGGTAAAAATAACACGCCCGCTATTTTCACCTTAAACGCAGGATGGCTCCCCTCACAGAGGCCATTTCATGTTGCTAATCCACGGATTCTTTTCCACAGACTATCCTATACCTTCTCTTCTCTCCTCACAACCCACAAGCCCTTCTCGAAACCCTAATTTTCACTGACTGTTGATAACTTATTTCACAGAGAAAAAAAAGAAGACCCATATGCTCTCCCCAACCCAGCTCCTCTTTCTCACCAAGGAGGGGCCTATGGACTCCACTCAACCCATGCCCTGCTCTTCTCAAGAACGTGCTCTACCAAGGGTCCCTTCTACTGCTCCATCAAGTTGTTCACGCTGTACAGAATCGTTTTCCACCAATGTTATAAAAATGCTGCAATTTCTCCCATCCCCCCTATCTCCCTTCAGCGTCATGGCAAATGCCCACAAGAGCTTTTGCTATTTGCTGTCCTTTTCCCCCAATCCTTTGTGAACCCTCCCTTCCAGAGTTTCCCCACACACTATGTGGGAACTGCTCTTGCCAAGGTCACTGATGACTTCTGTGCAGCCACAGCCACTGGACATACCTCAGCCCTCGCGTAAGCTGACCTCAAGCAGCAGCACTGGGCACCGGCCTCTCTCCCTCCCTCCTCCACATCCACTCCATGCCTTCACAGACACAACACTGGCCTGGTGTCCCTCCGCCACAGGGGCCGCCCTTCCAGTTTTCTTGCCAGTTCAGCCTCATTCCTCAGTGCTCTCACTCCACCTCGGGACTTTGAAGCGGAATCAAAACACTGAAGACACTCACATTTCTATCTTCAGCCCAGACCTCTCCCCTAATAATCCCACAGGTCGCCAGCTGGCTCTCTAAAAGTTTCTCAAATTTACCATGTCCCAAACCCACTCCTGATCTGACCTCAACAACCCATGCCTCCTGTACGCTTCCCTATTTTCATGAACAACCACTCCCACCACAGGCAAAAATCCCCGGTACCATCTTCCCTTGGTGCTCATTCCCTTCCTCAATCTGTCAGCACCCTGCCAGCTCTCCCCCTTCAAGGTATACCCAGCTCCCCTCAGTCAAGCTGCCATGATTGTTCTGCTGGACCCTTCGCCAGCACAGGGACAGCTCTTCTCAAAACAGCTTCAGGGAGACCTTTTAAAACATAATCAGAGCTCTTGTCGCACCTCTGCTCAAAACACTAGAGGGACTCATTCAATAAAAAGGCAAAATCCTAGCAATGGCCTGTGTCCCAGGCTCCCAACCCCATTGCTACCAACTCCCTCTGACCTCATCATCCCCTGCCACTTTCCCTCTGGCTCTCCCTCCAGCCAGCTGGCCACAGCAGGCATGTCCCTTCCTAGTACTCTGTGCTGGACTCTGTCTGGAAGGCTCCTCTCACCCCAACTCCACTCATAGCCACATGGCTCCCTCCCTCCCTCCCTCTTTCTGTTCAAAGGACCCCTTCCCAGGGAGGCCACCCTGGCCACCAAACTCTAATCTTCAAACAGCCCTGCCCACCCACTGCTCTGCTTATCTTTTCTCCCTACTCTATCATCTAGCATACGACTGCAGCATCTTTGACTTACCTGGTAACTGTCTTTCTCCACTATAATGTAAGCTCCCTGAAGGCAGCGGACTCATCTGCTGTGCTCACTGGTTAATACATGTGACATCAGAACATACATCTTAGTGTCTAAGACATAATCAGTACTCCAACATCTGAATAAATGATTCTCAAAAACAATGCAGGGAGTAGGGTGGGAGTCACAGAACAAAATGATTCAATTTATACAGTTCAAAGGCATGCAAAAACTAAGTTGCATTATAATAAGGATACATTCACAGATGGCAACATCAAAAAGTAAAACAAGAAAATGATACATGTAGGGCAGGGCTTGACTTGGGGAGGTCAGAACAGGGAAGAGGTGGTGGGGAGAACATACAGGGAGGGAGCCAAAGGTAGTGGCAACATTCTAGTTCTTAAGCTGGCTAGTGGGAACACAACTGTTGGTTTTAACACTTAATATTTGTACACATGCTGATATATACTCTTTGAATACATGATCTCACTAAAAATTAAAATAAAAAAAAAAATAGAGCAGGACAGGCCCAATCCAGCCCATCATCTGTTTTGGGGTTTGTTTTTAAGTCTTCAGAAGAGTTTTTTCTTTTGAAATGTAATTGACATACAACATTATACAAGTTTTAGTATAATATAGTGATTCAGTATTTATATATTAGCATATTTTAGTGTAATATATGATTCAATATTTATATACTCCACCTGTTTTCTAAATAAAACTTTATTGGAAGGCAATAACCTTCATTTGTTTGCATGTTGTCTATGGCTGCTTTCACAGCACAATGGCAGAGTTGAGTAGTTATAGAAACCATGTAGCACGCAAATCCTAGCATATTTACTAACTGGACTTTTTCAGAAAAGGGTTGTCTGGTTATAATGTGGAATTCGTAAAGAAATTAAGTACCAAATAAAGAAGATTCAATCATTTGTTAAAATACACTGTTCCTTTGAGGCATATGCGGTTTTTTGCAAGAACACAGTACACTGAAAAATATGGTTTCACTTAACATAGGAGACTCCAAAGCAAATGGAGTTACCTTTAATAATATTATAAGTGCCAGAAAGATCTTTAAAGGATGTTTTAGAGAGCAAAGTTAAAAACCTCAAATTTATGATCTCTACTCCCATCAAAGTAAGAAAATATTATTACATTTATGTAAGTAAAACATATGTAATAACATAACCCAAATGGGGGAGCGCAGGCACAGAACCCTGCATATCAACACTAACTCCATAACCTCCCCTGATCCATATAAACCATCACCTCATACTTCCCTAGAGCAGCAAGTTAGACCTCAAAGGTCCTCTATGGCCCCATAATATTCCATTTCACTTCTTCAGGGCATTCAATGCACCTTAAATAGAGTCATTTTTGTACTTATTTTATTGTTATTAGAAAGAGGACTGATAACAGTAACAGTATTAATACAAATATTACTCTTACTCTATGCTAGGCCTTGTGCTAATAGTTTATATTTCATGTTCATTTCATAGATCAGGAAACTAAGGAACAGAGATGTCATCTAGTATTACAATTACACAGCTGAAGACCATGGAAGCCGGAATCCAAAGACACTATTTTAGAGCATGTGCACTCCTGACCTCCACAGTATATTCTGAAATGTGGACACAGAACAGGTACTAATCTGTGAAAATTCCCTTAGCTTAAAATACTCTGCCTATGACAGATGCCAAATGCATAGTTGCTGAATCCATCTAGGGGTGGAATAAATCAAGGCTAAGAGGTCCATAGTGGAAAGGGCAGAGGAGAAGTCATGATGAGTGCTGTTCATTCAGAAGGTGCAGGTCTCACCCGCAGGCAACAGAAGCAGATGAGACTTGCCCATTGTCCAGAGACAACAAAAACCCTGCGTATCTTTATGCCAACAAGGGAAAGAAACAAGAGACTCTATCCCCTCATGCACTGCAATGACAAAAGCTGGCACAGATCACTGACAAAGGAAATGAGCCAGAAGTTAAGAATTGATTCTTAACCCACAGTGACATCCAGCTGTGACATCACTCTTGAAACAAGCAACCCTTGAAACTATGATGGAGTGGGGCATCAAACCCTATAGAACCATCCAGGAATGACATTTCTCAGCTGCCTATGAGCCCATTCTCCAGCATGGCCTAAATTTTTCTCTAAGAATCAGTGACCCCTAAGTTCTACTCCAGCTCAAAAACCATGATTTGCATGAAAGGGAGCCCCAAAGAACCAATCAAGTCAATGCCTGCCAGTGTTCCTCCCACCACTGCTCCCATCTGGAACTAAAAGCCCAGATTTCACCAAGGCCCAGCCAATGTCTACTAACTAGGAGGCCACCACGGGAGCATGCCGTACTGAGTAGCATCACACAGGTAAGGTAAGGCAAGGCAGCTGCCTTATGGGCCCTGATTAGGGTCTCAAGAGTGCCACACATTCTCTGGCAAGTTCTCCTTTCTCTTCCTGTCAAAGTGGTCCTGACACAGCATTACTCAATTCACTTCCAGGTACAGGGAACTCAAAGGTCCAACTAGCAATCTATGTAGCTTTCTCCAAGTCTAACTCAGCATTCAGTCATACTCTTATTTCCAGACTTCTTTTTTCTTTTTCTGCAGTCTTTTTAGTTCTGCTCCCTAAGGTTCCAAGAAGCAATCTTACATTCACCTTTCCTTTGGGCCACCAGATTTCATGGCAGTCAACCTCTAGGGCACACAACCCATTCCAGGTCAATATATATTCCCACTGTAAGAAATCTGGAAACTAGTAATAACCTAGGTTTCTCCAGAGACACTAAGAAATGCAAAATCGGAGCCTCCTTATATCAGTAAACAGATGTCCAAAACCTATCAAACTTTATTTGTATAGTTCAGTCAACTGTGTAATCTTCACGAGTATTTACAAAATAGGTCAACACTAGCCAGCTGTAAGTGACAAGTAGTAAACTACCTCCACTCACAGTAAACCCAGATCACTGCCAAGTCCGGGACATGAAAATATCCCAGTTAAGGTAAGACACCACACGCCTTTTTACTTGCTTCTTCGCCATCCAGCCAATCTACCTGTATCAAGATGTCAGTTCTTAAGTCACTGAAAACCTGAAATAAACTGGGTGTTGATCCAACTAATAACTGTCCACTCTCCCAGTAAAGAAAAATAAAAGAAGAGAGAAAGGAAGAGATTTCTGTGGCAACTAAATCCAAGCCAAAGTCAAAAGGGCCACTAAAACAAACCTCCAGTTAACCTAGATCAGACTGCAGCAGGAAAAAGACATTTCCAATGGAAACACAATTTCAAGGATGCTCAAGATGTTTGGCACAAACGTACATCAAGCCTCCCCTCAGTATGGAACTAGTCAGGGTTTTAAGTTTGACTGACTTGACAACCAACATCTATGGAGCAAAAAACAACAGATCACTCCTATTTATCATTGCAAAACAACTTCACCAGCATGGGAAGAAGAGCATGCTTTTTAAAACACACCAAACCAAGGAAGAATGTCATAGTCATTTAATACATTAATACATATGAGAAACAAAAGTGTAACTGCCTTATTCTTTGCTGAGAGGTTTCCAGCAATCTCAACCAGCAGACACAAGCTCTTTCCTCTAAGGGCTCTAGGGCCTCTCACCAACAGCCTGCTTCCTTACACCATGCACAATTCTAACAAGCTTTGTTACCTGGTCTCCCAGCCCAAACTGTATCTCTTTTGTAATTGCTGCCTCTCCCTTTAGACTGCAAGTCCTTAAGCACCTGTTCTTGAGTGAATCCCTAATATAGTTCCTGGCAGAATAAGGACTCAATTAATGTATTTGCTGATCAAATAAGTGAAGATTAGAAGAAGTAGATGGGGGCAGCAGTCACTTGTCATTCCCAACAGTGGCCATAAACTGAATTTCAAGATGAAGGGTTAGAAAATGCTTCCATGAATTTCTCCCTTTCATATGCCAAAATACAAACACTCAATTGCTGAAAATTTGTATAGTTTTTATAGTAATATTAGTCCATTCACTAAACTAGAGATCATTTAAATTGTAAGTATGTGTGAGAAAAGCACCTCTGCCTTCTCTGCACTACTGCACCTCCTTCCCCCAGAAAGGAAAACACACACTCGTCTGGGTCAGAGTCCAGGACACAGAGGAGCCCCCTTTACTAGAGGGTAAGGATCACTGTGTTAAAAGATTAAACATAGAATATGCTTCTCTCTTGTCTTTAAAGGGCAGAACTGGCAAACTGATCCAGGGCTAACTCTTCTGGAAAAAGGCCTTCATTTAAACAAAAAGAAAAAGATAAAGATGGCATCCAAAAACAGAACTGATAGCTGCCTGACAGGATGTGGGCAAAAGATGCACAACTCAAAAATCACAGTAGTATAAGACTATTTAGCAAAGGAACAAACTCCTGAGAGTGCCTACGGTTCAGCACAATATAGTAATGTATTTTCATGAGATAAAGGGAAAAAAAGTTTCTAAATTACTTCATAAAATCAACTCACTTAAAATTTGTTTAAATTCAGTCAGCAGGCACCTGAAAATAATATATGTACCCCATCTCTCCCGAATATTAAGTAATATCCAAGGAAGGACCTAGGTACTGAAAGCCAGAGCTCACCGATGATCCAAAAGATCCGACCCACAAGTAGCCCCTAGAATCTGTGGTCAAGAACAGTGTTCTAAAACCTAGCTGTACTCCAGCGTTATACCTGGGCAAATTTTAAACAATGTATTTCCAATCCCACCATAAATTTCAAGGCATGGGGATCATCGCCCATGGATGTCCCGTATGACTAACGCAGGCCAGTCTAACATTGATCTCAAGCAGGTTTTCAGCCTCCACACTACTGGATCTTGAGGGCGGGAAGTGGGGCTTGTCCTGTGCATTACAGAAAATTTACCAGCACCCCCAATCTCCCCCTTCTAAAAGCCAAGTAGCACACTGCCCACCCCACAGGTGTGACAAGCAAAAATGTCTCCAGATCTTGCCAAATGCTTCTTTGGGGTCAAAATCGCCTCCCAGTTGAAAACTACTGCTCTAGAGTAAACTGAAAACCTATCATTTGAAGTTCTTTTAAGAAAGAAAACAGCTGCTTAAAGTCAAGAAGCAATGTCTGTTTTTTCAGTCCATCTCACCTAAAAAAAAAGTAGCTAACACACTACTGAGCCCACACTGGTGCTCTGATCTTGACTTATGAGGAAGACCAAACCACAGCCTCATGTTTTTTATGAGATAAACTCAGTGCTGCAATTGGAGCTGAGCAGATGGTTAGAAGAGCTTCATTGTCACTATCATTTATTCTTCTCGGGGGTAATAAAACATTGCAAAATTTTAGGCCAATATACTTGGATTGCCTCTCAAATATCCAAAACATAAAACTGCAAGACACAAGTTTATCATAGAATCAAACTAAACACCGATCCTGACAAATACTGTTTTAAGAGATGCTTTATCTGTAATAAGCAAATTATCTTTGTATCAAATCGATGCAAAAATTTATCCTAAAGAAGCTAAGCAAACCTCAACCAACCTGTCAGTACCGTCTGATTCTCAGATTGTCAAGTAGTTCACTCAAACCAGCAAGTCTTTTAATTGTTTTGCTGTACTTTACACAAAAGCTAAAGTTTTTTAATGCAGAACAATCTTCTCTTGAGTAAGTTATGCCACGATGTTCATCTCTACTTAAGACGGAGTTTATCAAAATAACACTTCCCCGGTGAAGTAAAGCAAGCCAGGTCCCAGCAAGTGATACCAAGGGAAGGGCAAGCACGGTTTCTGAGTATCACGGAGAAGGTACAGGGCAGGAATCAAAAGATTTTGAGTATGTGAGTGACTGAGCGGATAGCATTTTGTTAGACATTTTAGACTCCCTGATGAGAACACCAAAATACAAAACAGCTTCCAAAGCATCCATCCAGGACAATAGCTATTTCCCAAATTGAAGCGTATCTTAATACGCAGTAACCTTTCAAGACTCAACAACAACCTAGGAGTACCTGAAAAACTCAGGAGTTATTGATCTGGGGGCCAATCACACTCAGAACGCAGTATCCAAAAATAGTCGGAACAGAATAGGACTTGAGCTCCTGATGAGCTTTTCTTAATTTAACCACCACTTAAAACATTCTGAAGCACCGTCACTACACTCCAGAAAACGTTGTAATTTAATCCTCAATCACCCCTCTCTAAAAAAATTAACTTCCAGTCCATTTTTTCAGCCCAACTCTTAAATACACAGAACTTTCTAAAGACAGTCACCAAGAGCCAGGGCTGAAACATTCGTATGACTTCCTAATAGTATCTAACATTTAAAAATAAAATTTAAATTAATGATAATAGCCGTTAATTACTAGGCTGATTCTATATGCCAGGCACCCGTTTCTAGCTGCTTGACATATATAAACTCATTTACTCCCAACAAACTTATGAGGTATATACTATTAATATTCCCGTATTATAGAGAAAGCAGAGAGGTTGAGTAACTTGCCCAAGGTCACAGAGCTAGAAAGCGGTGAGGCCAGGACTTGAATCGAAGCAGGCTGGCTCCAGAGCGAAGAAAGCTCCGACACCACCAGCACTTAGGAGGCATTCAGTCCAGTGGCTGGAAATCGGGAATCCCTTCCCATTTGCTGCCTACCTCCGACACGACCTTGAGGCCAAAATCGAAGTAAACTTCCCAGTAACAAAGTGAGACAGTATCCACATTAAAGAGTGCTGGAAAAAGGAAAGGAAACCACCGAGCGCCCCTCCCATAAAAGCAAAACACAAAGCTCTATCCGACCCACAGACACCAGTGTTAAGTACCGGGAAAATTACATGAAGCTCTGAGGCTGAAACGTCAGGACACAGATACATCCAAGGACTCATTCCGCCCACCTGCGATCCCAAGTCCAAGCCGCGATCAGACCCAGCAGGTCCGGGTAGGAAAGACCTCCAAGCTAACGGGGAACGGGCGGCTTTAAGAGGGAGGGACTTGCAGCCGCAGGAGGGACCACCCCCCTCGCTCATGTTCGCCAGGAAGACATTCGTGACCAGGTCTATATTCGAGTCACAACACCGGAGTTTAGAAATCGCACGGAAGGCTATTTAAATACTCCGAGCTGGTTTCTGCGAATTCCGATGACTGCGGCGAATGAACAGAAACCCACAGAACTTGTTTCCCTGAGAACCTAGTCCAACAATGGCCTTCGCGACTCTCGGGCGAGCTGTCCCTTGACTTGACAAGCTGCGGGCCCGCGGCGGGAGAAGTTCTCCGGGGCCGGCGGCCGGGCGGAGCTCACGGCGGAAAGGCCGGCGCGGAGCGGCCCGAGGTAGGGGCGCGCCCCGCCCGCCGCCGTCGCCGCCGCCGCCGCCGCGCAAGGCCGCAGACGTCAACGCGGGCACAAAGTTCGCCTCCGGGCCCACGGAGCGGCCCGGCGCCCGGCCCGCGGCGGGCGAGCCGGCGGCTGACAAGCGCGGGAGAGGACGGCCCGAGTAGCACGGGCGCCGCGCCTCCCGGGCGGCCGGGGGGCCAATTCCGGGGGGGAGGGGACGGGGCCGGGACGCTCCCTCCCGCGCCGCGGAGCCGGGCGGAAGGGCCCCACCGCCGACCCTCCCGCGCCGCGCCCCCCGCGCCCCCTGCGCTGCGGCCTGCTCCGCTACCCACCCCCTCCACAGCCCATTACCTGGAGGTGCCCGTGACCCGCCGCTAGTTGCACTCAGGCGGGAAACGCGCTAACCGACACCATCAGCGAAGCGCCCAAAATGGCGGACGTATCAAGCAGGCCTTGAGTGCCCCCCGCCCTCCCTCCGGCCGCCTGGCAGCCAATCGCGGCTCTGTACCCTCCCTCAGCTACGCGTTCATTGGCCTTCTTCTTCCGCCCCCTGCCGCCTATTGGGTCCCCCAGCGGCTGCGTTACACCCATCCCGATTGGCTCACAGGCCCCGTCAGTCTAGCACGAGGGGTGCATTCTTTTCCCATGGACTTGACGGATCCGGAACCTCTAGGACCCCGGGGTCTGGAGAAACAAATCAGAAACTGGGAGAAACCTGGCTGGGTTCCTCTTAGGCCTAGTAACAGCGGGGCTTCCGCTTGACGGACGTTTCGGACCACCAATCCGACAGCCAATGCTTTTTAAAGCTAAATTGAGCCAAACCAATCATAGCCGTGGAGCTGGGAGCTGCAAGGGAACCAAAGGAGTGGCGAGACCCGCAGGCGGGCGGGTTGGGGGCGAGCCGGGAGGAATCAGTGATGACATGAGCCACAATACCTTCTGGCCTAAAAGAATCGTCTGAATTGGTAAACTAGTTCAAGTAGTAGAGCGCTCGTTCAGCATGTGAGAGGTCGGAGGATCGATACCCGTACTCTGTACGGTAGGGTTTTATGGAAGGGTATGAAATGCCGGTGATACTTTCAGCTGAGAAAGTGGGATCGAGGTGAGTGGTTGCGTTTCACCGTACCTGTTCGCCCACCACTGTGAGTGAAAACGCGTTCGGCGACGAAGGTGTTCTTTTTGTCTTCCGGAGGCTTTACATACCAGGTTCTTCCGAAATGTCCATCCAGTTCCCCCAGCCTCCCTGGTGCCCACCGTATACACTCACTAGTAACCTGCCTTGTTCCTAAATGGCCGCGAAGCGCTGTCCGGAGCCACGTGTGAATCAACAAGCGGGTGAAAGTTGGCAGTGGGGCTGAGAAGGACAGGCAAGGTTAGGGTCCTGTGACGCCCAGCCAGAGTTCAGCAGAACGCAAAATCTCAAGTCCTGGAGTGTGCGTGTGGAGCGGGGAGGCCTGGGCAGCCCGCTGCCAAAGAGGGGGTGTTCTTCATTCGTAAGCAGCTCTCTATGAACGCCTGGAACAGAGGGGCCGGCTCTGACGGTCTGTGGGGGCAGATCAGACACCACCTGGGTACCACCGGCCAGCAAGTAAAACAGGCTGCAGAGTGCTGGGGGCCCTCCTGATCAGGTGACATTTCAACTCAGGGGAAAGTGAGGACAGAGCCATGGGCTCCTGGGTCCAGGTGGCAGAGAGAGAGACCAGAGATCCCAAAGTAGGGCTTTGGAGCTCCGGGGAGGTTTGCATAGCTGGCTAGGGTGTGGTGGGAGAGGGCCATGGCTGGGAGAGGAGGTGGCAGAGGTGCCTGGGTCTTGCAGGGCTTTGAAGACAGGGCCATCATGCCCAGGAGAAACCAACAGCCCCTGATGTTTAGACCTCAGTTGAGCACTGGGCCTGGAGTCACGATGGGGGGTCCCTACAGGGAGTTTGGTGGTCTCTCTCAGCCTTTAGGGCAGCTCACTCTGGTGAGGGATGGCCACTCCAGCTCAAAGAGGACAGAGCTTGGTTACTGCGGGGCTCCCCCAGGCTAACTGATAGCCTGGCCCCTAGAGGTCACAAGGATAGGACCGGTGGAGTTGGCCATGGGACTATCTTCCTGGTGCTCAGCATCTTTCCTCACCCCTGCCCTTGGCACTGGCCCCAGCTGTCCTGAGCTCCTTGTGTCTCATGAACTCAGGCTCTCCGTATGCCACATAGCAGGGAAAAGGGAGCCCTGCTTGGGTTGGGTCAACCCCAGCACAGGGGGAGCCGAGTCTCTGGTGCAGACAAGCTCCCCCTCTGCCCCAGCAGAGCTTTTGGCTGGAGGCAGACTCTAAAAGGACTTCATTGCTGGTAGCCTCAAAACAGTACTGTTCTCCCATTTTACAGATGAGTTAACTGAGGCCCAGAAAGCATTCAGATGCCAGGTGCAGCTCATATTGGCTGAGTGGGCTGGCAGGGTGATCTGACCTCCCTGACTCTCCAGTTCTTATCTGTCAAGCACTGGTGGTTACATCTACTAATCTGCATCCGTGCCCTGAAGGGTGCTGGACCTCTAGGGAGGCAGCAACCAAGGACAGAAGTTTTCTGTATTGATCGTGCTGCTCAGAGAGGCTAAGGGCCTTGTCGAAGGCCACACAGTTAGTGAGGAGCACAGTCAAGACTGAAATCTATTCCGAAGGTGTGCTCAGCGCAGAGGGTTAGAAGAGGACATGTACTCAGATAACCTGTGGTGGGGCGGAAGCAGGCCTACCTGGCAGAGGGAGCTGCGCAGCTCGGTGGAGGAAGCACATCTGTGGGAGGCCTGGGGGTGTGGGGCAGGAGGCAGAGAATCAGGGGCTCATGGAAGCCTTGAAGGACAAGCCATGGAACTTGGGGTTTATGCTTAGAGAGTGTAGGCCAGCAAGAGCTTCTGGGTAAGAAAAAGGTGCGTCCAGGCTGGCCACACTTCAGAAAGGATGGATTGGAGCAAGAGCAGCAAGGTTGTACTGCAGGAATGCGGGGCCACAGGGGCAGGACCAAGGAGCATGGGAGCGGCTTCCGGGAACCCTGGGACAGGGATGGTGCCTGAGAGGGAGGCTGGGCACAGGCAGGAGGGGCAGCCTGGGGTGGGGCCTGCCCTCCTGGGAGCCTGGGGAGGGCCCAGCCACCTCCGATCCCTTTACTTATTCATCATCAAAGGACGTGCCAGTACGTGTGTCAGGCTCCTCTATCCCAGACTCTGAGGTGGGTCTCAGAACCATATGCACTGTAATTAAATGAAATAATGCAGTACCTCGCCCAATGTAAGTGGGCCCCAAAAGTCTCCAATTATGATGAGCTCCTAACATAACTGGAACAGTTAAAGTCAGGGAGGACTTCCTGGAGGAGAAGGCATCTGTGCACAGCCCAACTCCTGAGGGGCACAGGGAGCCATTGACAGGCTTCACACAGGAGACTGACTTTGAAGCTTTACATTGGCCTCAGCATCCTGTAGCTTCTAGATTACAGATCACCACCTTCTTCTTTTTCCTCTAATCCTTTTGTGGCTTAATTTTTAGTATTTAAAATTTTCAATCCATCTAGACTTAAAAAACAAAACATTTATATGAATATTTTTAGACATACTCGACAGTAGAGAAAAAAGTATAATGAATGCCCATGCATCCATCTTCCAGCTATTATTCCATAACTTTGGGAACAGACCCAGGGCTGCCAAATTTTAATTCTATCAAGTAATGATAAAAAAAAAACACCATTTACTAGTAGCATGATTTCATAAAAGGACATTTTAACATGTACAAACACTCAGAAGGAGGCTTTAAATTGAATAAGCTCAACTTGGGGAGAAAGGAGGACCCCTCTGGGGTCTTTCCTTTTGTTATGTCACCAGGGCTGAGTCCCAGTTGGAGGACAGGAGTTTGGAAGGGCCCAGGCTGGTGCTGGGTCAGTCACCTCAAGTTGAGGCTGGAAAGGGGCCAGATAGAGGACACTGATGGGATACAAGGGGCTCACCCATTTTAACCTGGAAATTTAGTTCTTCTGTTTCTCTTCCTTTCTTCACTGCATTAAGATGCAGTCTAGGTTGAGAAGGAGCTATTTTCCTTCCTGCCAAAGGCCTGTTGGTCCCAAATGTCGGTAGAAAGGTGAACGGCTAGCGTTGCTGATGATTAGGACCACTTGCGAGAAAAGAAAAGAGGGCATCTGGGTGGAGAGAAAGAGGTAGAGGTTCTGGGCAAGGCCTCAGGGGAGGAGCCAGCAAAGGGGGTCTGGGTGGGACCCCAGCCCTGTGATCTGAGGGTGTAGTCCAACAAGGGCGTCCCAGTGCTGTGAAGAGCTAGCTTAGTGGCTTTCAAAAAGGAACGCTGCAGGGGCCCAGAGGCAGCCAGGCCCCACCCAACTGCCCAAGCACCCAGGTTCCTCAGGGACAGAAACTTCCACACCTGCCACGTCCCGGTTCCCCAGCATTCTGCCTGGCAGTAGACATGACCAAGATCGGCCACATGGATTTTTTCCCAGCTGCCCGGGGCAGCTGTCTGTCCAGAGGTCTGCAGGAGCTAGGGCAGAGAGGAGCACCCCACCCATCCTGCCTGAGATCAGAGGAGGCTCAGCTGAGCAAATGGCTCTCCTCTGACAGGGCCAGTGGGGAGGGGTCAGTGAGGTGAGACAGAGACTTAGGGAATAGTGGGGGTCACCCCAAGGGGAAGGCTGGAGGGAAGGAAGAACCTAGTACTATGTATTGGATAAAGGCATGATGAAACAAATGACTGAAAAATGTTCTGGCTTTTTTCCCCAAGCCTTTATTTCAACTAGAAACTCAGGAACCATCTGCCTGGCTGGGCTGTCATCAAGTGTCAGTGAAATAAGCCAGGTTAGCTTCACCCGCTTAAGACACAGCTCAGACATCACCTCCTCCAGGAAGCCCTCCAATCTGAATATGATCTCAACACTATGCTTCCCCCCTGCCCCAGCCCCCCCTTCAGAAACTGCTTCCATCACTGAGTTTGGAGTGCCTTCAAGGGAGAGGCCACATCTGACTAATCTCTGGGTGCCCCAGCATGTGATTTAAGTGCAGTGTTCCGCACAGCGTGGGTGCTTACTGAAGACTAACAGATTTACTTGGCACACAGTAGGAGGCGAGCAGGTTGGCCTCCTTCCCCCTAGCTGACCTCATGCCAGGAAAGGGGCCAGCAGACCAGATGGCTCCCTTTAGCCAGGCAATGGCTCTACCAAGGAGCACAACCATGATGCTGGGGGCAGGGAGAGGGCTGCAGAGAGTGACTTGACCCTCTGCCCAGGCCACGCAGCCAACAGGGCTCAGCAGCCTAGGCCACTCCTTCCCCACTCCCTGCCTGATCTCTGGCCTGCCAGCAACTAGATGGGTAGCTGGGCAGAACAAGCAGCAGTGCTCCCAGGGGCCCTGCGCCCTGCAGTGCATGGCTGGAAGGCAGGCAGGAAAGTGGAGGGTCTCCTGGGGTACCCCCACAGCGCAGCTCCTGCTTTGGAGTCAGCAAAGCCTCCTGGTCTCCCTCTGTCGCCTGCCCAGCCTGAGATTAGTACTTTAATTAGCTCCTCTGGCCACATGGTCCATCCCAGAACAGGAGTCCTGACTGCACTGGGAGGCCCTGGGCCCTGGCAGGCAGCTCTGTGGGGCAGGGGATGCCGCCATGGGCTTGGCAGCTCTGGGTGCACCCCTAGCTCTGCCAGTCCCTAGTTGTGGCAAGTATGTCACCTCTCTGAGCTTTAATAGGTCACAGCTTCCATTTACCAAGGACCTGCTACTTGCTAGGCATGCCTGGGTACAGGCATCTTCTCAGGCATTATTCCCCGGAGCCTTACAACTGTCGGCCGACGGCGCCCTTCCTTAACAGATGGGCAGGCCGGCCCATGAGTGGGTAAGGGCTGAAGTGTAGGTATGCAAAGGGGCCTTGAGCGTAGGTCCCCACAGGTGGCAGGGGCAGCCTGAGTCGGCCTGCAGGACGATGCTTCCTGTGGTCATGGCTGTGCTGCACTGATGGCAGGAAGCCTCGGCCCCAGTGTCTGCTCTCAGTCCCAGCAGCAGAAGTCCACCTGTCTCCATCACTATCAATGCTACCTATGACCCCCGGGAACTCCCAGGCAACTGGGGGGTGGGGCAGCAGCTCCCGGAAGGTCAGTCCCAGGAAAGCAGGCCCTGCAGGCTGTGTGCCTTGACAAGTCCAGCTATGTCCCCTGGCTGAGCAGTCATGGAGCCCCAGGGTCCATTGCCCCCATCCCACCTCCTGAGTGCTGGGGCCACAGGACCCCAGTGTGTTCTGTGGTTCCTCCATCCTGGAGGCTGTCACCCTGCACTCCACCAGGGTCGTGTCAGGAGGCACACGTGCATTCTCCAGTGGAGGGCATGCCCACGCTATGCACGTGGTTCCGCTCTGACCTTCCTCGCACATTTCTGCTGGGGTCAGCCTTTCCCCACAGTTGCATTCCTCTCTCTGCTCCGAATGTGGTCATTCCTGCCTGGCACCAGGAGAACAGCCCCGCTTCCTCAGACATACCACTACTTGCTGACTTCTCAGCTCCTTCTGCAGACTGGGGCCCCCCAGGGCACGGACCAGGCCTTATTTGTCCATCTCCTCCAGTACCAACAGGGGGCATAGGGCAGCCTTTACAGACTGCCTGGGTGAGAAGGGGTTTGACACAGCCTGTCCAGAGGAGAGGACATGGGAGGGGCCAGGGAGGGCGAGGGGGCTGGGGGCTCCTTCCCACTACCACTGGAGGCCACACAGATGGCAGGGCCAGGTGGGGCTCCCCCACCCCCTGCACCATCGCATGGGGCCAGCACACAGAGAGGTCAGATGGTAGTAGAGACGGGCTGGGGAACAGCCCAAAGCCCAGGTATGCAGAGCCCAGTGCAAAATGAAAATGCAGGGCCTGTTTCTCAAAAATTACTTAAGAGTTTCAAGATGGCAACGGAAGAGCACAAATCCAGAGTGAGGCCCTTCATGACCGCATGAGGTCTCAGCGCTTTTATCGTGAACGTGATGAAAAGACACCCATGCCCAGGACAGGCCACAGCTCTGATGGCCACCACCAGGTGGCCGTCCCAGGTGGGCCAGTGGTCGGCACCCACTTTGGGGAACACTCAAACGCGCACATGGCATGAAAGAATGGCAGTGATGTTTACAAAAAATTAAGTTTATAAATATTTTCCCCACTGTACAAAGTTTTCCCAGGCCTGCCCACCCCATCACTGTTCACATTTCTCATGTTTTTAAAATCCCAGCTATATTTATTTTTTAAATCATAAAATATATTTTTTCTTTGTTCATATTTAAAACTATTTACAGGGGCGCAGAGAGGCCAAGGGGGCCTGACCGAGGTCAGGATGAGTCCGTGCAGGGAGAGGGAGGTGGCGGGAAAAGGTGGAAGTAGCTCCTCTCCGTGGCAGGTGAGGGGGGGCAGCTGTCCTCCGCAGACAGGTACTGGCTGTGGGGCGTGGGTGGGGGCGGGTAGGGGTCTGAGTCAGAGTTCAGATCCAGGTAGTACTTGCTGGCCTTCCAGCGGCTGGCACTGTAGTCGCTGTCGCACACATCCGTACTGCAGGGCGTTGTAGGGGGTGCCATGCCACGGATGATGTAGGGCCTGAAGGGGACAGGGAAAGGGGAATGGGACCTCAATCCAGGGAGACCCACATGCACATCTGAAGGGCACAGGGCCCCGCCCCAGCTGCGTGGTCTCTCTGAGCCTAAATATCCCTGCCTCTAAAGTGGGCATGCCTGTACCTGCCCTGCAGAGAACGGCAGATACCATCAAGTGCTTGACAACGGTTCCCCATTATCATTATGTAACTATGGGAGACGGCTAGCTTGGAGCAGTCACGTTTTGAGTTAAAGCAGCCTGACCCTGGAGATGTCTCCTGGCCACCCCGATGATGACATGGCAGGCCAGGCACCATCTGCACCCTGAAATCCTGTGTCAGGCTGCCTTGTGGCCTAAGGGGAGGACGGCGATCTTAGAATGTGGGGTTCACAGAAAGCGGGAAGGTGGAGTGGAGCCAGTACCCAAGGACCAGAGGGGGCACCTGATGCTGGGAAAAGCAGCAGGAGGGTGCGCTCAGGGGGCCCAAGGGAGAGGGAAAAGATGTCCCGGGACCAAGATCAGGACAGAATAAGCAAAGGTGGACCAAAGACTGAGGGGCCCAGCTGGCTGGTGTGGATGTGACAGCCCTGGGGACAGCAGCTGACAAGGCTTCTGGGGACAGACTGATGCTGGGGCACTGGGGAGCCACAGCAGGTTCTTGAACAGGGCCATGGCCCAGTACAGAGAAGCATGTCTTCTGAGGCAGCAGGGCTCCCAGCCGGCCACAGAGTTCCCAAAATGGCCACCAGGTGGCAGGCGGCACTCGTCCTACTCTCCACTGCTCTGGTGACTAGGCGACAATGAGGGGCCTTCACCACTCCCCAGCTTTGCCTCCACTGGGGTAGTCCAGGGGCATGCCACTGCCCTGAACCCTACAGAGGGAACTGGCCTGGCCTGGGCCCACCTGCCACCTGCCCCATCAGGTAGCCCACTTGGGGGTGAGGAGCCCAGTGCTCCTGTGGGTTGAAGGTCAAGAAGCCCACCCTGGCCACCGCAGGCTCTGACTGGCCCCTGGACACAGGTCGGCACACCTGGATCCCACTTCTCAGGTGCCCCTTCCTCACCCAGGCTGGTGGGGCATGAGACCCCAATATGGACAACACGGGGGTGGGAGCTGATTAGGCCTGTGGGTTTCTAGGCTCAAACAGGCCCTGCAGTGAGTGAGGAGAGAGGACCATTCCAGCAAGGCAGCTCGCACAGACTTGGATTTGGTCCTCCTGGGGACCAGGCATCGCGCGGGGCATCCCTACCAGGATCCCACAGCTGGATTCAAACACAGTCCATCCTGGGTCTTGAGTCCTTGGCCCCGGCCCACTGGCCTTGCTGGGATGGGGGCCTGGCTGTGCTGCTGTAGAAACTGCCTGGTGGCACCATTCAAGGCCACATCTGCACGGGAACGTCCCCACTTACAAAATGCCCCCAAAGCTATTTCAAGAGCCCGCTCAGAACGTGGGACTTGGTTAGTTTCCAGCCTCAACATCCAGGCCGGGGTTCCTGCTTGCGGGAAGGCAGCCCATTGAGGTCCAAGGGGACCGGAGAGCCCGTGAGCTGGACCTCTCTCCCGGGCTCCCTCCTCTAGGGAAGGGAACAAGGGCCCCCCTCTACCCTGGCGCGCAGAGGCTGGGGCGAGGTCCCTGTACCTGTACGGTCTCGCAGTGGTGGGAATGTTTGAAGAGTAAAACATGTCCACGTTGTACAAGGACGGGTCTGTGGCAGGGGATGGCGGCGGGTTCAGGATCTAAGAAAAGCCAGGCAAGGGTTAGGGGCCTGATGGAACAGTGCATCCCAGCCCCCCACCAGCTTCCCTCCAGAGCAGGTTGCAAACGACCCCAGGCCCGCTTGGCTCTGTGGCCCACACCTCCAGGAACCCCCAGTCTGCAGCCTTCTGGGTCAGGGCTGGCCAGACTTGGAAGGTGGACCGGAAGCAGCAGTCACCCGAAGGCCATCGCAGTGAGAGGTGGGGCAGCTGCCCTGCCCAGATGCCAACCCTGCTGACACCAGCTCAGAGGCGGGGGGGGGGGGTCCCTGGGCACCTGCCCTCCCCGACAGGTGTCCCCTGGGCCAGCGAGCTCCCCGCCAGGTTCCCCTGAGACCTGTGCGCCAACTCCCCTTTTGGACCTTACCACTGTCTCCCCCCACACAGTGCGGTCTAATTCCCACAGCACATTCCTTGTTCCCAGAGCTCAGGCGGCTCTGTCCCTGCGGGGGCCCTGATGGTGCACAGGGGTCCCCACGCTGAGGGAGGGGCCCCTGTCCCGTGGCCAGCCCTCACAGGACCTCTGAGCAAATCAGGAAAAGGTGCCCCTTTCTCAAGGGACTGTACTGCCCCCAAACTGTGAAAATAAACACAATTTTAGTGTGTGAATACACCCTTCAGAGGTGGGCAGCATGTGACCAGCCCCACAAAGGGCCAGAGGATGTGAGGCCCAGACCCCCACCCAGGTCTGCATCTTCTCTGGCAACCACCCTACCTCCCCGGGTCCCCTCGCGGCTGTCCCTGAAGGGGGCACTCCCACAGCTCAGAGGGAACAGGGCTGTCCCTGCATGCCCAGGCCTGAATGTCCCCAGGCCCCTGAGGGCAGAGGAAGGGCACTGTGGCTATGAGTCCTGTTTCATGGCTGCCTGGCTGCAGATGTTCCCTGGGGAGGGACTACCCCTCTCTGGGCCTCAGCTGCCTTGTCTCCAAAATGGGGCAGGGGAGACCTGCCTCCTGACACCTGGTGAGTCCCCTACAAGAAGCGCCCAGCCCTTCCAGAAGTACCTGGGCCCCTGTTCTTTATTCTGGGGATGGTCGTCTTCAGTCCAAATAGCCAGCCTGGGGCTTCCTCCGGATGTGACCCCAAAGTAGGTAGGGCACGATACTGGAGGGAGGCTATCCAGAGAGGGGAGCAGAAACCAGGCAGGGAAACCCCACACAAACGGCTCCAGCTATCCGCATGTCCCAGGCCAAGGGGCCTGTTTTGTCTGCTGCCCACAATTTGACCTGCTTTCTCTTTGCTTCCAATTCCAGAGGCACCCGAAGCCCCTCCTCTGCCTGTGGCCAGTGCCCCCCACCCCTGGGGGGCCTTGGGAGGTTAAGGCCAAGGAGTGGCCCAGATGGTCTTCCTGGGACAGCAGTGGGTAGATTTCCAGCAAGTCCTGCTGGTGCGGCATGTCGGTGACCTCTCAGCTACGGGCTGAGCACAGCTGTGCCCTCAGCGAGGTCCGGTCTTGGCCCTCGGGGACACTGCCTCAGCCGATGGGCTTTTACTGTGCTCGGGAGTTCCTTTCACCTCTCGCTGGCCACTTCCCTGGCATTCCAGCGCATTACTAATAACTCGTACGCTGCCCTTCCTCAGTTCTGCGGCCTCTCTCCTGATTGAATCACCCCGAGTAAAGGCCAGCTGGCAGCCCTCAGCACAGAAATACAGGCAGATGCCTCCTGCCTCAGTACATTTAACTACAGTCCAGAAGCAGCAAACATTTAAATAAAAAACATGCAACCCTGAGAACATGTAGAAAGAGAACATGGAAAGAAATGGTTTCTTATGATCAGAGCTGGGCAGCCTTTCTGAGCTTTCCAAAAAACCAAAAAAAATGCCGGATGCCCGTAAAAGATCAACTAACTTACTGCACAAACAACAAAATACACCAAAATCCAAACCAAAAGACAAAAGACTGGGAAAAAAATATATCAACACATATCTTAGGCAATGGGCTAATTTTCTTAGTATGTCTATACGTAAAGAGACCTTAAAAGTGATTAAGAAAAATACCAACAACCCAATATAAAAAGAACATTAACAAACCCTCCTGAGAAAATAAAACCACAAAGGTTACTGAACATGCAAAAAAGATGTTCAATGTCACATGTAATGAGATAAATACAAATTAAGATTATACCACCAACCATTCTCACCCTAAATTAGAGCTGTGGGCAGTGTTTATGAGGGACAGGCTTGCCAGTGTGGGCCTCTGCTGGCGGGAAGGTGGACTGTCCCCTAGGGAGGGCCACTGGGCAAGGGAGGTGAAGATGACCAGTGCTTGGCCTCCCGCTGCCTCCCCTCGGGAGGACAAACAAAGCGTAGGGGTTCCATGCAACGCAGCTGGAGTAACAAAATGCCCGCGCGACCCAATGCCCCCACACCACCTTACAAAGGGCGCTGTTTAGCCACCAAGAAGGGGGTAGCCCTGCCCGAGAAGCAAATTTCAGGGTGCCGGAAAGACAGGGTAGGGGTGGTGGACCCCACCACCTACAGAGGAATGGTGGATAGAGTAGTTACCACGTGTGTAAAATGGGGTCATGATAGCGCCACCTTCTGGAGGTGGGTTGAAGTGGCATATGGAGAGGGCTCTCGGCTGGGGACCGTCACAAAAACACTAAAAGCGGTGTTTTAGAAAAAAGCGCCAGTGTTTTACCTATTATAAAAAAACAAAACTCAGAGAGGAGCTTTCACTACCTTCAGATGCTATGATTTGGGTTTTAAAAAATACATGTGAAGTGGGACTATATCAAGCTGAAAAGCTTCTGTACAGCAAAGGACACCATCAGTAGAACAAAAAGACATCCTACAGTATGGGAGAATATATTCATAAAAAAGTATCTGATAAAGGATTGACATCCAAAATATATAAAGAACTCATGCACCTTAACAAACAAAAAGCAAATAATCCAATTAAGAAATGGGCAGAGGACATGAATAGACACTTCTCCAAAGAAGAAATTCAGATGGCCAACAGGCACATGAAAAGATGCTCCACATCGCTAATCATCAGAGAAATGCAGATTAAAACCACAATGAGATATCACCTCACACCAGTGAGGATGGCCAACATCCAAAACACAAACAACAACAAATGTTGGCGAGGATGTGGAGAAAAGGGAACCCTCCTACACTGCTGGTGGGAATGCAAATTAGTTCAACCATTGTGGAAAGCAGTATGGAGGTTCCTCAAAAAACTCAAAATAGAAATACCATTTGACCCAGGAATTCCACTCCTAGGAATTTACCCTAAGAATGCAGCAGCCCAGTTTGAAAAAGACAGATGCACCCCTATGTTTATCGCAGCACTATTTACAATAGCCAAGAAATGGAAGCAACCTAAGTGTCCATCAGTAGATGAATGGATAAAGAAGATGTGGTACATATACACAATGGAATATTATTCAGCCATAAGAAGAAAACAAATCCTACCATTTGCAACAACATGGATGGAGCTAGAGGGTATTATGCTCAGTGAAATAAGCCAAGCCGAAAAAGACAAGTATCAAATGATTTCACTCATATGTGGAGTATAAGAACAAAGAAAAAATACTGAAGGAACAAAACAGCAGCAGACTCACAGAACCCAAGAACGGACTAATAGTTACCAAAGGGAAAGGGACTGGGGAAGATGGGTGGGAAGGGAGGAATAAGAGGGAAAAAGGGGCATTATGATTAGGAGACGTAATGTTGGGGGGGGCACGCGGAGGGCTGTACAACTCAGAGAAGACAAGTAGTGATTCTATAGCATCTCACTACGCTGATGGACAGTGACTGTAATGGGGTTGGTGGGGGGGACCTGATGAAGGGGGTAGTTTAATAACCATAATATTGCACATGTAATTGTAGATCAATGATAATAAAATAAATTATATTATTAAAATAAAAAAAATACATGTAAACCACTCTGTATGATACTGTATTATGTACCATTGTACACGTGTCCCGACGCCCAGAGTGCGCACCACCAGGAGTGAGCCCTGCTTTAAAAAGGTGATGTGTCAATACATTCACCACTTACAACAAACCTGTAACTCTGGTGCAGGACGTTGACAACGGGGGAGGCTGTGCATGGGGGTACAGGAGGTACACAGGAAATCTCTGTACCTTCCTCTCAATTTTGCTGTGAACCTAAAGTTGCTCACAAGAAAACAGTCTTAAAAACAAAGGCAAGGCGTAAGTACGTAAAACTGGTGGAATCCGAAAAAGGTCAGAGAATAGCCTATTAGTGTCCTGACTGGGGTACTGGACTATCGCTATGGAGTGCATATTTGTGTCCCCCCAAATTCCCATGTTGAAGCCTAATCCCCAGTGTGGTGGGGTCAGGAGGTGAGGCCTCTGGAGGGGATGCGGTCATGAGGGTGGAGCCCCCATGCAGGGGACCAGCACCCTTATAGGAAAAGACCTGAGAGAGCTCCCTTGCCTTTCTGCCATGTGCAGATGAAACCTGTCTATAAACCAGGAACTGAGCTCTCACCAGACACCAGACCTGCCAGAGCCTTGATATCGGACTTCCCAGCCTCCAGGACTGAAACACTGCTGGCGGTCTGAGCGAGCCAGGCTATGGTATTTTTGTGAGAGCAGCACAAAACAACTCAGACAGCCATGGTTCTGCAAGATGTTCGCACTGGGGAGACTGATTCAAGGGTGGACAGTGTGAAGGGTGTTGTTTCTTCTAACTGCTCATGAATCTACAATTATCTCAAACTGAAAAGTAGAAACATGACCCTTTGCTGGGAAAATAAAGTCCACGCTCGTACACTTGCTCATGTACAGATTACCGTGGGAGGACACACAAGGACTGGCCATGGGAATCGCCTCCGGGGGCTCTTGCTCAGGGTGAGGAGGGCTCTCTTTTCGCTGAACATTCTGCTGTACATTTTGAATTCTGTACCGTGAACATATATCCTGATACAAAATAATGTAGTTAATTGAAAAACAGCTGGCTCCATGCAGGTAGTTTTGGGTGATGAAATGTTCTAAAATGGTGGTGGTAGTTGTACAACTCTCTGAATATACTGAAGCCCAGCAAATTGTACACTTGAAGTGGATGAATTATAGGGTATGGCAATTATATCTCAATAAAGCTGGTGAGAAAAAGAGCTGGTTGCTCAGTGTTGTCTCACGCTGCCTAAGATCCCTCCAGCTCCTAGCAGAGCCTGGGGACAGAGGAGCCAGTTTTCTGAGCCTCCTGGTGTCTGCATGGCGGGCCCAGGGGTTTTCCTGGAGTAAGCCTGGCCTTCCGCAGCTTCCTAGTGGTTTCAGCTGGTTACATGGGCATGTGAGAGTCAGGAAACCGCAGCAGCAGGCAGGACGACAGGAATGATGGTGAGCATTCTAAACTCCCAGCTGTGGGCTCCTCGCTTCCTCTGCTCCTAGACGCCGCCAGGCCCTGGAGCTTCCCAGGGACTTGGTTCCTATCCTGCAAACCCCAGATTGCGACCTCCTCTACCCTCTTCCTCCCAGGACCTGTCAGTGTTGTTAGATAAGGAGGGGACAACAGCCCAGACATAAGTGGCATCCAAAAGGGAAGGAGGCCCAGCCCTGGCAGTGAGGCTTGATGGAGACACCCAGAGAAAGCACAAGGGACTGTCTTCACCTTGGAAGAGAATAGTGTTGCAGGAAGTTGGACGTTTAAGAATTTAATAGCACACAATCGTGTGAGGTCACACCCCGATGCCTGAGTATACACAGAATCACACCTGGGCATCAGGCCCACTCAGTAACCCTGGGGCTGTGCTCTCAGAAGTGGCGCTCCTCCCCGGGCCAGCCCTGGGGAGAGGGTCTGCTTGTGCAGGGCTGGGACACTGGGGGCTCCAGTGCTTCACCCTCTGTGCAATCATTTCTCTCTTGAGCGGCCTGGCTGGGGCCAGCCCCTCACCCCATTTGGGCCGCCAGAAGCTCCAGGGAGTATTTCAGCCACAAGTCACCTGTGAGTGCTTGTCCTTTGGAAAAGAGCCCAGCTATTTTCTGGGAGCCAGCAAGGCCTTGGGTAGAAAACAGGGTACTCCGTGTGGGGGAGTAAGGGGAAGCTGGCACACACACACACAGGGCATCCTGTCAGCCCCTACAGAGGGCAGGCCTGCGAGGAACACAGATGCCACCAAACGCTGAAATGTCCAGCAGCAACTCTCAGAGGTGGCGGTATGGGTGAGACCTCCACTCTTGATATCTGTCTGTGGTCTCCAGATTATCCACAGTGGATAAGGAGTACCTGTTTCTAAATAGAAAACAATGTTTCTAAATAGAAAACTAAATAGAAAATTAAAGAGAAAACTGAGGAGGTCTGGAGGGAGCAGTGAGCGTGCTCACCATTCTCTGTGGCGGGGGAACAGCTTGTAATTCTAGAAGCATTGCCTGGCCAGCCAGTAGTGGTGGGGACCCCCGTTGGCCAGGCCTCCTCCCACCCTGACTCACCGGTGGGTACAGTGTGGCCTTGGTGCTGGATGAGCTGCTGGAAGAGGCGCCGGTGACATGGTTCCGGTCGTAGAGGGGCACCCCGCCCCGGCCCCCCATCAGGCTCACGGAGCTCATCATGGACTTGCCACATGAGATGCCTAGGTGGGAGAGGGACAACGTGGGTCAGGGGCCAGGCCGCCCCAGGGCCAGGGCACGCCCTCCTGGCTCCTGCAGCCCAAGAGACCCAGGTTTAGGTGGGTGAGTCCTACCTGAGGAGTGTCCCCACCCTGCATTCCCTCTGTCCCCCACCAATGTGAATCTACTCAGTTAAATGGGAAGGTGGGAGGGAACTCAGTAGGGTCTCAGGGAGCCTGCCTGACACAGACAGGGCCCCATTGTCTGGGGGCTGCTGCAAGGTGACAGGGCCACCACATTGGACCTCTAGGACCTCTCAAGAAACCCAAGAGAAACCCCACTACCCCAGGGAGAGTCAGGCCACATCTGCACACACACATCAGGGTCCAATGAGGTGGCTCTGGGCAGGGAGCCAGGATAGGAGAGAGGGACCCAGGGCTAAGAGGCACAGGGCAGTCCCCACAGTGGCCCTGGAGCTGCCCTCATTGACCGTCTTTGGGCTCAGCGCTTACTGACCCCACCTTCTTGGCCACACTGTGATGTGGCATGAATGGGTGTGGTTCAGCCTGGTGGAATGGCCCCCAGGCAGCTACACACAAGGCCTCCGAGGTTTGTGCTCCTGCTGGACCACATCTCAGAAATTCTAACTGCTCGGCCCCAGGACAGCACCCAGGACAAGGCTGCTGCTTGCTTGTCATGACTCCTGCTCTAGAAAGCCTAGCTGCCCCCATGTCCATTTCCAGGGGACATGAGGATTTGAAGATGATGCAGGACATGCCCCAGGAGAATATGGAAGGTCAATTCCCAAGAGTTGTCCCCACACCTCCAAGGCCAAGGGACAGGTCCTAGCTGTGCAAGTCTCTGTGTTGAGAAGGATTCTGATGCCTGGTACAGCTCAGCAGGAAAGCCTGCACGCTGGCATCCATTAGCAACGTCTGCCACGGGCACAGGGGTCTGGTGGCAGCACTCCTGCTGCAAGGTGACAGGGCCACCACATTGGACCTCCACGACCTCTCAAGGAACCCAAGAGAAACCCCACTACCCCAGGGAGAGTCAGGCCACATCTGCACACAGCCCTGGTCCTACAGAGACTACCGAGGTGCGTCCCCACCTCCACCCAGGGCCCCTGGGCAGCTCAGGCTCCTCACCTGGGAAGGGCCCATGCTGAGAGCCGCCTGGGGCTATGAAATTGAGAGGCACATGGGGTGTTCCGCTGACGTACTCGTGCGGGAAGGCCCCCCCGGCCGCCGTGTAGCGCTGACGCACTACACGCTGGCACACAAAGTAGACTCCGCCCACAACAAACAGCGAGAGGATGATGCCGATGACAGGCCCAATGGCGCTGCTGTGGACTGGGCTGTCGTCGGAGGGCGGCTTGGTGATTTCTGCCAGAGGACAGACAGGAAAAGAAGGTCAAAGGAACAGGCTCTCTGGCCCCAGGGCAGACGCTGTGTGCTTGGGGGTGGTTCTGCCTGGGCCCACACCCCCTAACAGAGGGCAGGAAAAGGGAGCCACGGGGGGGTGGTGGGGGTGCATGGGCAGCATGCTAACCTCAGGACCACTGCCCCGCTGCCCCTGTGGCCTGCCTGGGGCACCCTCCTCCTCCTCCTCCTCTGCAGCCACCTGGCCAAACTCTACCTACTTCCAGACAGCCCCTCAGTGTGACCCCTTCATGCAGCCTCATACCCACCCCTTGTCCCAGGCTCTCAGGGTGGCTGAAGGCATGTGCACCAGATGGTCCCTTGAGTCACACCCTTTGTACAGCTGGGCTGGGAGGCCCCTGGAGCTGCTTGTGAGCAGCTGACCACCAGGCCATAGGAGTGGAGCAGGTAGGTGGGGCCCAGGGTCTCCCAGCTGTCTGGCATGGACTTGACCCATGCTTAAAGGCTGGGCTGGGCTGGGCTGATGGATGTACCCAGGGCCCTGGGTCTTTATCAGCAAGGGCTTGCTGAGCCCCGAATGTCTGCCTGACACAGAGGCCTGGAATCCTGAAAGGCCCAAAGTGAGGGTAATGTGAGGGGCAGAACGTGACAGGGTTTGGACTTCGGGGCTCAGCCAAACGCACAGTTAGGAGCTGGCTCGGGGCTACAAAGGTGTGCCCAGGGGTCCTTGTGGACACAGCATGACTGCCAGGTGGGGGCACTCCTGGGGCTGGCTCCACTATCCCAGCCATTGGGGGATGGCAAGGAGGGCTCTAAACTCAACTTTGACAAAAGGACATTCCCTTTCCCATCAGGCTGGCCCTATGATCCCGAGGGCAATGCGCTCCGACCCTCCTGCCAACCAAAGCCCACAGGAAAGGGAGAGAAACTGTTGGCTCCAGTGATATGACTACGGATAGACACCAGCCCTCGCTCCGAGGGCCAGAGCCACGCCGTCAGACTGGGCCCCTGCCGCCCCACCACTCACTGGAGATGGACCCTGAGGTGCCTGACCTGGGTGACACGAAGGTACAAAGTCCTGTGGGTCCCTGGGGACTGCTCCTTCTTCCCCACTCACAAGACCCCTCTCCTGCAGTCAGAGCTCTCAGCCCAGGTCCCTCTGTAGCAAATGGGAGTGTCCGTGTCCCCAGACACACGGATACATTCCTACTTCCTGTCTGGGACTCCAGCTCCCTTCCTGTCTAATCAAAGACAGCCTTTCAAGAGCCACTACCTCTAGGAAGCCTTCCCTAACTGCCTCACATCCTCTAGCCCCTGTACCCTTGACTGTATGGGCCCCGCCACAGGACCGTCACAGGGCACGTGTGTGCACAGGCACATTGCACCCCCTCAGCCAGACAGCAGGCTGCCGGGGAACACGCCCCGCCCCCATCAGGGTAACCTGGCTGCCTGACAGATGCTGCTGAATGAAAGCCTAGGGCCGAAGCACCGCCCTCCCAGGCAGGCAGCCCCGCCCACCCGCGCATGCTCTGCCAGGGGCCTGCCTCGGGGCCTCCGCCACCGCTGGAATGCCCCACGGCTCCCAGGCTTCCTCTCCCCTTCCCAGCTAAGCCTCCCAGCTGTCTCTGCTTCCGGGAAGGCCTCCCCCCAAAGCCAAGGACTCCTGGTCCCCCAGCCTCCCTGGTCCCCACAAATGGCCCCCAGAATGTTTCCTCATCCAGACCCCACACTTTTGGGGTGACCAGCCCCCTGCCCCGTGGGAAGACCGCTCACCACACATGAGCTCATCAGAGCCGTCGATGCAATCAGGGAAGGAATCACACTGCTGTTTGATGAGGACGCATTGGCCACTGGCGCACCGGAACTGGTTGGGCAAGCAGACGGCTGCAAGGGGGCGCCTTGAGTTCAGAGAGGCCGGAGGGCACCTTGCGGACGGCCACCAACTAGTGCTCCCTGCCCTGCCACCTGAGACCCAACAGAGGTTCCAAATACAGAAGGGACAAATGGAACCATTTCTAGGGCAGGGCTGGGCAGTGGTCACACCAAATCCAGTCTTCAGCCTCCCCTCGATGACTGCTGTTCCAGGGCCCACGCATCGCTGGGCTAGGGCAGGCAGGGAAAAGACCGCAACCACCCCAGAGGTACTTCCTGTTCCTTCCAGGGGCCAGGCCCCCAGAGCCAGCCAGGAATAACCCGGTACTGCCCCAAGGCTCTCCTACGTCACGTGGGAGGTGAGAGCCAACCAGAGGAATGCCCTAGAATCGGTGGGGCAGGAGACCGGTGAAGTCACAGGAGAGCCCTCAGGCGGAGTATAGATCAAGCAGGAAGGCAAAAGGAGCCCTTTCCAAGTGACCGAGGCAGCTCACGGCCCTCTGGAGTATGAGGAGGAGAGAGGCTGGTACTGCCGGCCACGCTGCCCCCTTACCACTCCAGAATGAGGACCTGGAAGGAACTACAGCCCCCGAGGAAGGCAGCGGCCCCAGGCTCTGCCATCACTGGCCCCCCAGCACCTGCTGCCTCAGCTCCCCACTTGCCTGCCCCCGTGCCCCTCTCTGGGAACTAAAGACAAGGGGACCCTGTCCTCACAGTGTGTGGGACGATTTCCTGGTAGCCAGGAAGGGGAGGAAGCTTCTGAAACAGGGTGAGCCCAGAGCCTGCACTAGACCTGCTGTAGGGACTGCATCTGACACCAGGGGGAGCACTCGGCATGGGAGGGCAGGGGGATGGCTCAGGGGTCCTGCTGCTCTCTGGGCCCGTCGCCAAAACCCTGTGCGTGGAGGCCAGGGCCCACAGCAGAGCTCAGCAAAGGCGGGATGTATTTAGGCTTAGGGCACAGGTCTCTGTCATAACTACTGCACTCTGTTCTGGTGAGGCCAGCTGCAGATAGTACATGAATTAAGGAGCCTGCCGGCGTTCTAGTAAGCCTTTATTTACCAAAATCAGAGGTGGCCTGGATTTGGCCCTCAGGCTGCATTTGCCAATCCCTGCTCTATAGCCTCCATCAAATCCTCAAAGGGTCCCTGAGTTGTAAGATTTAACTGAGGCTTTATAAAAACATCTGGGGAAATGACCCTCAGGCCCTCCTCTTCCACAAAATGGCTACTCATCATGAATAGGGATGGTGGATGGTGACCACAGAGCATCTGTCTATCTGAGATTAGCACCCTGCAGCTGTGGGGGAGGCAACTAGAGCGACCCATGGGTAGCTCCGCAGCAGTCATGGGGCTGGGGTGCCAACAATGTACAGCAGAAAACAACCAAGCAGGTCGTTTACAAAGGGAAATTTCAGAGGTGCAGAGAGACACATTTCACTGTCAAGATCTGAAGGAAGATCCTGCTGGTCTGAGTGGACTGAATGACCACACCAATCTGTTTTTGTTCCTCCTGGTTGAACTGAGCTGTTGGAAACCACCCAGGAGTAAGCATTATCCCACACACTACTCGGTGGAGGGTAGCATGGCAACCTGGGGTGGGGATTAACCAGAGTTAAGTCAAGGAAACCCAGCTGACTGCTGGATTTACCTTGGGTTTCCGTAAAACTCTCGACTCAATGAACGAAGGCAAAACACTCTCAGTTTGCCTTCAAGCCAAATTGCTTGGCAGGACAGGACAGGGACAGATGGCAGAGTTGTCCTCAGCAGACCTAAAACTAACCTTAACCCCTTCCAAGATGAGGAAGGGCTGGCAATATGGCCAGGGCAAAGGCTTTACAGTGATCTTACTCGTTTGTGGCTGGAGGAGCCCACGCTCCAGGAGGGCAAGGCTTGGGGAATTCTGGTGTGTGATGAGATTGGTGGGCGTAGCCTAGGGGCGTGGCCTTTTGGGGGCGGGGCTGAGGGCGCGGTCGTGTGGTGGTGGGCGGAGCCTGGTTGGAGGGTGTGGCCTGGGCAGAGCGGGGCGCGGCCTGGGCGGGGCCGACCTCACCATTGCAGTCGGCCTCATCTGAGCGGTCCTGGCAGTCAGCCTCTCCATCGCAGCGCAGTCGCAGGTCCACGCACTGGCCCCGGGCACAGGGGAACTGGGCGGCCGAGCACACCGGGCAGCCCTCCTCGTCGCTCTGGTCGTCACACTCGGGGAAGCCGTCACAGCGCCAGGCACCAGGGATGCAGTCAATCTCCCCGGTGGCGCACGCAAACTGGTCGGGGGAGCACGTGGGAGGCTCTGCGGAAGGACAGAAACTGCCATCGCACGCCGCCCCTCCTGGCAACACGAAAACCAGGTGATGTGCTCCTGGGTGTCACAGCAGGGGACACACTCTATCGGCGAGTGCCGCACCCACACCGTTTCCAGACTGTGCCCTGTCCGCTGTCCCACCTCCTGCCCCAGGGTGACGTGATGGTGGGGGTAATAAATGCTTGCTGAGCGGGGACACAAGCTTTGCTGTTTTGCTTACTGTGGAGGCGAAAGGGGGCCCTTGGAAACCCGAGCTTGCAGCAGAAGGCTCTGCACCAACTGAAGCAGAAGACACTTTGGGCTGGGAGGCCGGGCAACCACATTTCTCTGGGCCCTGGATCTCCTCATAAGCACCTTGAGGGCCCTGGGCCAGGTCTCTCTGGATCCTGGCTGCCCCCCTAGCTGGATACCCTGCTTCTGCCTGCCTCTGGGGCCCCCTCTGCCAATCTGGGGCTGAGTCTGTGCACATGTCAGCATGTTCACCTCTGAGCGTCCACTGTACTGCTGCTAGGAGTTGGAGGGTCAGAGAGCAGGTGGTCAGCACCCATGCCTGTTACATTTTGGGGGTACCTGGAGCAGTGGGCTGGGACTCTGTGGGTGGGCAGTGTGCCCACAGATACCTTGCCGAGGAGTGTGCTAAGGGAAGGCAGGAGGGTAGAGAGAGCATAGGGAAGTGGGGTGGGTGAGGAGGGGGTGAGAGGGCTCCTGTGGAGGGAGTTTCATGAGGGGAGGAGCTGGGAGATGAAGGACAGGAGATCTGAAGCCACCTCATACCAGGTGACTACAGTTGAGTCAACAGCCCCCGGGGCCCGCTTCCTCAGCACAGCACCCTAATGTGGGCCAGACACACCACAGCGCTCAGTGAATGGCACTGTTCTGGGGGCCAGGGGGGTGGGGCCGGGATGGGAGGTTGGACCCAGGCTCCCCTCATCAGCTGTGCAGCCTGACAAACCCCCCAGCCTCCCAGAGACTCTGGTCCCTAAAACAGAAGCAGCAACCCTCTGTCACAGGCTCCTCACGAGTAACAGAGATAGCAGGGTGCATGTACACGTGTGTGGCTGCAGGTGGCTCGGGAAGGGTTCAGTGGCGCTGAAGCAATGGGGGCTGCACCTTGTGCCATCTGGCTCCTGCCATTCATGAGGCACAAGGGTCCACATCACCTGGGCACTTCAGCGAGCCCTTATCCTGTGACTCCGTGGAGAAGTAGCCAGGGAAGAGTGAAAATGGGTACAGGTCCACAGTGAGCACACACGCTTCTTGAATTATGAGGAAAGGACCTGGTATCCTCAAGTCTGGAGGATCAGAGCCTGGGGCAGGTGGTGACAGAGGGGCCTATCCTCCATGGGGAGGCCCAGGGCCGGAGTCCAAGGGAGAGCTGAGTGCTCTGAGCAGACCCCGCTTCACCAGGGCAGCTTAGACAGCTGTGAGAGCTGCATGGCCACTCAGGACACAAAGCCACGTGAGCTCTGGCGCTGAAACTTGGAGAAAACAAAAGAGGCTTAGGAGGGCCAAGAAAGCCCCCACCAGGGGACAGACACGAAATGTCCCCTCTGCTCTTGGCCAAGCTTTCTGTGGTCACAGTGTGAAGTCGGTAAGCAGAAAGCCCCAGACAGGCCCTGCGGTCCTGCTTGCTAAGCTCCTAGCAATGGCCGATCTCTCCAGGGAAAAGACAAGAACAGGCATCTGTACTGACAAGCATGTGCTGAGCAGCTGCTGTGTGTAGGACACGGTGTGGGTGTCATGGGTGTAAGAACAAGAAGAAAAGGCACAGGATAAAGAATGGCCCCAGGAGCTCAGAGGAGAAGCAGAGATGAGAGGGTCTCAGGTAGAGAGGCAGCCCTGGGGGTTGGGCTCACTGCGGTACAATAACAACTGTCAACTTTTATTACTACTGCCATCCCCATGACTAACAGTAGCTGGCATTCCTGTGTGCCATGTGTCAGGGACCATGCAGAGTGCTCTGTTACTTAATGCCCATAACAACTCCATCAGGGAGGTGCTCTAAACCTCTCTTTTTCACAGAAGAGACAGTGGAGGCTCAGAGAGGGCAAGTGACTAGCCTGGAGTCACTCAGCTGGGATTTGAACCAGGTCTTCTGACTCTAACACTCACATTGTTGACTACTTCCCACTCAGCTTCAGACCTTCAGAGGAAGAGGGCCAAAGGTAGGAGGAGGGGAAAAGACAGAACTACAGAAAGAAATAGACAAACCCACTATTGGAGTTGAAAATTTCAACACCTTCATCAGTAACAGAGCTCAAGCAGGCAGTCAAGAAGGATACAGAAGCCCTGAACAGCAGTGCAATCAGCTGAATCTAATTAACATTTGTAGAACACTGCACACATTAACAGTGGGATACACACTCTTCTCAGGCTCACACAGAACATTCACCATGACAGACCACATGCTAGATCATAATACACACCTGAACCAAGTTAAAAAGATGGAAATCACACTAAGTATGCTCTTGGACAACAGTGGAATTAAAAATTGAACTATAATCAGTAACAGAAAGATGGCTGGAATATTCCCAACTATTTGCAGATTAAACAACACACTTCTAAATAATTCACAGGCCAAAGATATCCTCTCAGGAGAAATTTAAAAATACCTTAATTAAAGAAAATATAACATCCAAATTTGGGGGATGCAGCAAAAGCAGTGCATAGAGGGACATTCATAACCCTTAATGCACCAGTTAGAAAAGAAAGGAGGGTAAATGAAGAGACAATTGGCCCTGGAAACTGGATGCCACAAAGACTGATTTTAGGCGTTGGGCAACAACCTGGCAGGCAGAGAATCAGGTCCCTGTCCAGCATCCCAAGAGAAAGTACTGAGGTCACACCTACCACCACAGGTCAGTAGGTTCTGCAGGAGCACGAGGTGGACCGGGCATGAGCATCGTGGCGTCCCGTCACCCTTGGCAATGCAGATATGGGAGCAGCCGCCATTGTCCCGGGCACACGGGTGAGCTGCTGTAGAGACAAAGAGGGAGGGGGTTGGGCTATGCCTCCTACCTCAGGGCTGTAGCCCAGAAGATGCTGGGAACGAGGGCCAGGCAAGAACTTACAGGAACTGGCACTCCTGTATGCCAGGTCCCTACAGATCCTCCCACGTAATTCCCAGGGCAGCCTACGAAATCTGTTTCCACTGACGCTGTGTTTTACAGATGAGAACAGGGGCTGAAATCCCTTACAGAATCTGCCCACTGCACCCCAGCCTGTGGGCACCAGCTCTCACTGCCCACCACCATCCCTCTACACTGTCCACCTGTCCCTTATGGTGTGGTGGCACCCCCAGACGGTATGTCCACATCCTAATGCCCAGAATCTGCGAATGTGACCTTATTTGAAAAAAGGGTCTTTGCAGATACGATCCAATTAAGGATCTGGAGAAGAGGTCACCTGGATTTTCAGGGTGGGCTCTAAATCTGTTGACAAGCGTCCTTAGGAGAGACTATGGAAGAGGTGAAGACACAGAGGAGGAGGTCATGTGATGGCAGAGGCAGCAGCGTGGGACACAAGAACCCCTGCCAGCAACAGACACTGGAAGGGGTAGGGAACCCCAGCCCACCCGAGCCTCCAGAGCCAGTGCAGCCCTGCGGACACTTTGGTGCCGGGCTTCTGGCCTTCAGAACTGTGGCAGAATAGTTCTGTGGCTTTAGTCTTCCTGTCTGTGGTGGTTTGTTAAAACAGAAGGACACTGAATCCCTAGGAATGAAATGCGTCCAACACCTGAACAATGAGAAGGGCCTGGGAGGAGGCTGATCACCTCAGGTGAGAGGAAATGACAGAAAGCCCCCTCTGCACCCCCAGCCCCAAAGAAAAATCACAGAGTGTTCCTCCTCAACCTGGAGGAGCAGGTGTTTTTAAAGTGACAGAAGTCATGGTTTAGAGCAGAGGTCAGCAAACTCTGTGTAAACAAGAAAGTAAACAGTTTTGGCTTTTCAGGCCAGACCTTCTGTCACAATTCTCAAGTCTGCAAGCTGTGAGCAAAGGCAGCCCCGGACGGCACGCGGACCCACAGGCATGGCTGTGCACCGATGAAACTTCATCTACAAAACCAGGTGACATCTGGGTGTGTCACTCCTGAGTGTTGTAGTGTTGCTCCTGTTTTGCAGTTTAGCTGTGGATCTTGTGGGGAAGCTGGCTGGGGAACCCCATCCCAAATCAACTTGGGAGAGCTCACTCAAGGATTCCCTGCCCTCATCCAGAACCAGGAACGTCTCCATGTCACCCTAGACATTGCACATTATTAGCACGCACGGGGATGTCCCTCATTTCCCCCATCCCTGTGCATTAAAGGCTTCCTAGCCCTCCCATGCTCTCAGGTCCAAGGAGCTGCTGGCCAGCATGCTTTCTGCTGACATCGGGGGGTCTAGACATTCACGAGCTCAGCATTCGCTGCTCTGACCATCTGCCAGGCTTCTGAAGGCCGTGACACCCAATACCCAGAGATCTTGCTGGGGACAGTATAAGGAGCCAGGTAAACATGTGCATTCTAGCCCAGATCCATGGGGTGCCTCAGCTACCCAGAAGCTGAGGAGTGTTACCAGGCCCAGGCCAAGGCCCCACAAGGACAGAAACCAGCCACCCAGCCGTCAATGCAGAAGTGATCAATTTGCTGGACTCAGAGCAGTGAGCCCATCAGCCTCACTCAGACCCAACTGTTTGTACTTACATATAACTCCATGGAACTAGGTTGCCAACTGGCCTGCCCCACTGGAGGGAAGCAGCTGCAAAGCCCTGTGGCTAAAACACGGGGTCTGGCCTCGAGGACAGGTCCCAGCGTGTTTACAGCCAGCCAACGGTGCAAGTTCACACTGTTTGTGAGCTCCACTTTGCTCAGCTGTACAGTAAAATTAATGTGAAATAACGTACCTAATAACATACTGAGCACAGGGCCTGGGATGCAGGACACTCAAAACATGGCGAGGCTGAGAGGGAGGCCAGCGGCAAAAACTAATCCACTAAGAGCAGCGCTGGAGCCGAGTGAGACCCAAAGAACTAGTAGGAGTCACTCGGATGGAGAAGGAAAGGAAAGGGGATGAGAGAGAGGGGCCCTAGGGAGCGAGGACACAGAGAGTGGGAGGGCGAGGGGCCGGCATGGGGCTGGAGACTGGGTGGAAACAGGCAGCCTGAAGGTGGCCAGACCTAGGGCCACCACAGGGCAGGGGCGGCGATGGCCCTGCTCACTGCTCTGTCCCTGCACCAAGCATCCAGCCGGCAGCCCAGGTGTACTTACTGAATGAAGAGCAAGAAGAGAGTCAGGTAGACAGTTACACACACACCCACACGGCCCTAAATACACATGGAGCCATTTGTGGAGGAGGGAGGAACAAGGCCCCAGGGGTAGAGGTCCCTCTTGCCCAAGCCCTTGGGCACAGCCAGGCAGTTGTAGGCAGAATCTTTAAATGTCCTCCAAATTTCCCACCCTGATCCCCAGCACAGTGGGTGTGATGAACTAGTGTGCCCCTGGTTTTGTTATTTCACACGGCAAAAAAGATTCTGTAGATGTAACGAAAGTTACTAATAGCTGATCTGGAGTTAATAAAAAAGATACAGATCTAAAGGTGGGTCAGATCTAATCATGGGGCCCTTGAAAAGCAGAGCGGGTTCTCCAGCTGGTAGGAGAGGAAGAAGTTGGGAAGACTAGGATCTCTTGCTGAAATGGAGTGGGCACTGGCTGAAGGGGCCTCTAGGAGCTGCAAGTGGTACAGTCGATAGCCAAACAAACAGGGCCTCTGCCTCACAGCCCTCAAACCAGCCCAATCTCCTACTTTCTCCAAGAAGCCACCTCAGGGGTCACCATGCTCTGGGAAGATGGCCACCCTCCCCTTGGGCCCCCCACGTACAGAACTCCTCTGGGCTGATGTCCTCCACAGCACGGATGCCAGTCAGGTGGGCAACACGGCCCTGGACACGTGTCCGTTTGTCCCCAGAGGTCTTCTCCACGCGCTCAATCATCTGCTGCTGGCGGTCAATCCAGTAGAGGTGCTTACCCAGCACGGTCAGGCCCACAGGCTGCACAATGTTGGCATCCTCCAGGGTCAGGCGGTTGGCCCCTGCAAGTGGGACGAGGACCCCCTAGTGGCAGCGGCCCTCAAAAGCTCAGCCCATGCTCAGCTTGGGAGAACAGAGGGCTGCCAGGGAGTAGAGGGGGGAATTTTGTGCTCTGGACAGGGAGGGGAGCCGGGGCAGATTCCCTGGAGTCAGGCAGGTGTGAGACCAGTCCTCAGACAACCCTGCACCTGCCTGGGCTGTCTCCCATGGACGCCGCTGCTGGCCCCCTGCCACACAGCACCTTCCCCTCCCCTATTCCATCCCATTTTCTGGAAGAAAAACCCCTCTGAGAATCATTGCTCACTCTTTTCCAGCCCAGGGAAGCAGAGCCTGCTCACCCTCTCTGAGCCGCATCTTCTGCCCCTGCCACGTGGGGACCATTCCGGACCTCATCCTTTCAGCTGGGGATATATGTGAGGTACGAAAGCCCAGCACACTGCCCGCTCAAAGGAGGTCACTGACAAACTGCCATTACCAATGCCTGGGAAGGTCAGGCCTGTGGGCTGCCGAGGGACCCGCTCTCCAGGGAGGCCCTGGGGTGCGTACCTGACAGGTCGCAGCTTTCGATGCGCTTCAGGTCTGCATCCACCCAGAAGAGCTTGCCTAGCACATTGTCCACCACGAGGGCCACGGGGCGGATGAGACCCGTGGTGAAGAGGACCTCCCGCTCGGTGCCATCCAGGGCTGTGCGCTCGATCTTGGCCGCTCGGTCCTGCATGTTGGTGAAGTACAGGTACCTGCGGGAGGGAGCAGGTGAAGTCCAGGCTCTGCATCCGGTGCCTCGGCCAGCATCAAGCTTGCCAAGCACCAAAGAGACCAACCCTGATCCCCTGGGCATCCAGTAGGCTTTGGAAGATTACTGGTCACACGGCCCATCCCAGCCCTCAGGGCGAGCTCTCGAGGCTGAAAGGTCACATCCATGCTGGCTTGAATGGTGTCCCCCAAGAATTCATGTCTACCCAGATCCTCAGAATGTGACGGCATTTGGAAACAGGGTCTTTGCAAATAAAATTAAATATTAAGACGAGGCCATACCAGTAAAAGAACACCTGAAGGACCCAGAAGCAGCGTGTTGATACTCTGGCTCCCACCTAGTATGACAGCCGCCCTGTCCCCAGACCTTCAGGCACTCAGCTTTATTGCTGAGCTTCATGTCATCCAGCTTCAGGCTGCCCGCCCGCCCTGGTTATTCCGTTTGGGACCCTCCAAGTCTGTCATCATGTCCCAGGTGTCCTCCCACCCATTCGAGAACCTGAGGGTGGACAGTGGGAGCATCCAGGACCTTCATGGAAGGAAGATGCTCCCAAGAGTTGAGGTTGTACACAGTAAGGTAGTGAGCTCCCCGTGGTGAAATATATGCAACTGAACAACCAGCCACCACTTGGGATGCTACAGAGATTTCTGCATAGGGGTCAAGTCTGATGGGGATGCTACCAAACCTGCCAATTAGAATTTACATTCTTCCTGTGTCTCTGAGCAGCGCCCCACCTCCTGCCCTCGCTTTCTGCTAAGGCCGTCCCTGCTTCTCGCTGCCGTGAATGAGTCAGTGTGCCCCCACGTGCTGCTCTGGTGGGACCCTGCACAGCTCCTGATCACTGGAATGTCCAGGGCAGAAAATCCCTCCCAGCCTGAGAGGTTCTCATCCAAGGGATGCCCTGCACATCCAGCAGGGTGCAGCACCCCACACCAAGGTGCCCTCCCACCCCTTTGGCCTCGCACCCTCGCTCTGCATTGACGACGATGGCCCTAGGCTTGTCGCGGTCCCCACGGAGCACCACGCCCATGGCCTGCCCATTTAGCCGGTGGACGTTGATGGTGTTGGTGGCCTCGCACGTCCAGAACAGTGTCCGGCTGTAGATGTCGATGCTGATATCGTGGGGCTGTCGGTCTGGGCTTTGGCTTTGGCTCGGAGAGGTCAGAACGAAGGGCTGTAAAACAGTATGAGGCGAGCTGGCTCCGACGCTGCAGGGAGCCCAGGCCTCGGTGCCTGAATCCAGACCGAAAGCCAAAGTTCTGACCCTGTCTGGGGACCTTTCCAGACACATCAGCTCCCACCCACACGCCCACATGAGAACGAAGCAGTGATTCCTCCTGTGGCCTCCCCAGGAGTCTCCTCTGCCAGCCCGATCCCAGCCCGGCTCAGCCCCCCGCCTGGCGGCCCCCACTGCTCTCTTGGTCCTGCTCCTGCTACACAGAGGGGCCAGCTGGGGGCTGAACAATCAGACCAGGACCACAGTCCCCTCCTGGAGACATCTCTCTTCGGGCTTTCTTGGACTCGTGCTTTTGGGTTAAGACCCTCAAATCTTGATTTTTAAATTTAGGGTGCCAAGACAACAGGTATACAGAACAGAGGTCTGCCTGTCACGACCCTCTTCCCTGAGAGAAAGGGATCAGGGGTGCAAGGCCAGGCGAGGGTGCAGGGCCAGGTGAGGGCACAGGCCAGGTGAGGATGTGTGGACGACCCAAAGTGCATCCTGGGAATGGAGGGGCCAGTCGCGCCTCTCCGCCCAGGGTTTCCCTTCTCTGCTGTGGGTCTCCACCCCAGGAAGATTCTACCAAGAGCTTTGCCTGACCCCAGGCCATCCACTGCATCTCAGGGTCAAGCCACTGAAAGAGAATCCCTTCAGAGGGACCTTGTCTCATAAACTGAGGCAAAGGGAGGGAGAGCCCAGAGTCACCCTCACCCCTCACATGACAGAAGCTGGAGTCCCGGGTGCATCCAGCCCCCTTAGGTTACTCCAAGACGTCATTCAGGTTCTCGGGTGACTTGACCTGGTGCAAAGGGGGTCACCTGGAGCTCCTGGGCTACTGCCAACTGTTTGATGAAAAGTTCCATCCTCTAAGAAGGGCACCATTAAGATGATGCTCTATGACGGGTTGCTGCAGACCCTCTTTATCTACCTCTTTTCAGCAGTCAATAAAACAAGAAGTCTCCTGGTGGGCAGGAAGCCCCCTTCCCCAGGCCCAGCCTCTTAAGCCCAGCTGGAAAGGACCCCCACCAACACACACACAGACACACACACACACACAGACACACCACCACCACCACCACCCCACCCCCCGCTGGGCACCTGGAAGTGCGTGATTCACATCCGAACACCAAGCACTGCTTAAAGGGTCAGGTGTTTCTGTAGATAACAACGTCCACATCCCCAGGAGTTGTGGGCCCTGGGAGCCCAGTGCCAACTCCAACCGGGCACATTTCTTTCCCCAAAGCCATAAAACTCTCTGGCTAAAGACCACAGCTTCATGCAAATGATGGGCCGGGAATGCAGCACGATTCCAGCCAGGCCTGGTTGGAACCATGCTCCCCATGAAGGTTCCCTGGTGGGAGCCAGGCTTAAAGCCAGACTCTGGGACCCGTCATCAGAACAAGCAGCCTGGCATGAAGCGACACCCTGCCCACACCTCTCCACAGGCAGACCCACACAAGGAGACAAACTCTAATGACTGGCCAGTTTTATAAAACCAGATCTCCAATTTTAAATGAGGAACAATACTTACACATAACGCAAAATTTCTTAGGAGAATCCTGTCCTACACCATGATCGACACCCCTCCTTGTCACCAGAAGCAGTGTACTGAGCTGAGCAGGGAATGTCTGCAGCAGCCTAGAGTGGACGCTAACCAAATGTCTACTGGCGGATGGATGGAGGAGCCCGATGTGGTCTACTCATATGATGCAATATTCCGCCTTAAAAGGGAAGAAATTTCTGACACCTGCTATGACATGGATGAACCTTGAGGGCATTATGCTGAGTGAAATAAGCCAGAGAGATACTGTGTGACTCCACACAGAAGAAGTACTCAGAGTGGTCAGTCTCACAGAGACAGAAGGTAGGACAGTGGGTGCCAGAGGCTGGGGAGTCAGTGATTCGCGGGGACAGGGTTTCAGTTTGAGACGGCGAAGAGCTCTGGAGAGGGTGGTGGGGCTGGCGGGACCATGATGTGAATGTGCCTAATGCCGCTGAGCTGTGCGCTTGAACATACTGTGTGTATCTACCACATAAAGAAGTTTAAGAAGTAGAAAAAACAACTTAGCCAAGTACATAATGATTTGGAACACTCCCTTGGGGGTCAGAGGATGCCCTGATGAGGAACCAAAGCCACGGGGGTGGAGCTTAGCAAGAGATGTAGGAAAAGACTCGTGTTTTCCAAGTTAAGCAGACAAAGTTGTCCACCCCCACCTGCGTTTTGCCCCTCACCATAAAAGAATGCCTCTCAGATGAGATTTTAAGGCAATTTGCGCCCACTAACTCTCACAGCAGGGAAGCCACAGTCCATCAATTAACACTTCCCAGTCTCCAAAGGACTCAAAGTGAGTTTCACCTGCGGGGAGGGAGAATGGAAGGAGCCCATGCCCACTCCAGTCAGGCTCGGCTGGCTCCCACTGGGATGTTATTAGAGCAGCCCAGCCCAGCGGGCTTTTTCCACCAACCAAGGCGCCTCAAAGGACAACTCCCTAACTTTTACATCGCTGCTGCTGAAGTGCTTCGTCCAAGCAATGCCCAGCCCACACAGACAGCATGGCGTCCGGTTCGGGACAGACACCGGTCATCTGAAAATCTTCCCCGAGCATTTTCTCTGCACCGTTATTAAAACAGGATCAAGATTTCATTAGAGCAACAGAAGCCCCTCTGTTGACCACATGATGGAGAAAGAGACCAGTTTTTGTCAAAGGAGTGCTGGGAAAGCGGCATGAGGAGCTAGGCAGGTCTGTAAATACCACACTACAGGAAAGCCAGTAACAGCTGCCTGCTGCATGGAGACATGGAGGCCCGAGGCTACTGAACAGCCTTCCTGTGGTAGGGCCGTAAAACCTAGCAGGAAAGCAGTCAGTTTTGCTACGATGCGTGTTTTGAAAACGCAAATCTGTTCCCATGCAGTGATGTATTGGGGGCAATTTCACATTTGCTGATGCGCAATTTCATCCTTGAGAAACACTAGGTGAGTCCAGAACACTGAGGACAGCAGCCGGGCATGCACACGCACACCTCCCACCACGGTCTGCCTCAGCCCTGCGCCATAAACTATGTCCACCCACACTGGGGTTACAGCTTCCATCCCACTGCAGACGATTCTCCTGACACTGTTTCACAAAAACAAGCTGCAATCTCCTGACACCCGTGTCCTCAGCCAACTTCAAGTCTTTCCAAGGTAAAGCAGCACAGGATTTATGTATTTAGGTCACCGTAGGATTTCTGCACTGAACCATTTAACATGTGCAAAAAGAAGCTCCTGTATTTATGAGGTTCCTTTTTTGAATGTCACTGACAGAGTTCTGAGAGTTGTGCGCCTGGCACCATCTTCCCCATAAGCCTTGTGGTTTTTACAGTGCAATTCTGCAAAGCACAGTGAGTTTTAAGAATGCATATGGCATTGTAGAACTGGCTACACAATTCCTATGAAATACAAATAAATCCAGAATGACCAAGACCAACTAGCCATGCACAGAAACATGAGGGAACGAAGAATTCCACAAGGTTTGTCCCCCGCCCCACTCCCCTACTAAACAGTCACAAAACCCAGTGTCTACACCTAACTGCAGTCCAAGGGTTCCCACTGCTCAGGATTCTAGCCTGCAATGATGTAACTGGAGCCCAAAGCACCCCCCACCGCCGCCCCGGTACACCTGCCTGGGTGCCGTCATCCTTGGCTCGCTTGATGTTCTGGCGCCCATCCACCCAGTAGATGAACTTGTCCAGCGGGTCATAGTCAATGGCCTTGACATTCCTCAGCCCGTGCAGAGGCAGGACGAGGTCTGGGCTGTGCTGGTCGTCGGGGATCATCCGGCTGATGGCACATTTCTGGCTGAAGAGCAAGAAGGTGGAGGGCGCTAGAGGGAGGCAAGCAGACAAGGGGGCTGCAGGTCAGCGTCTGGGAGCCAAGCAGGGAATCGGCAGGCTTGGCTTGGATGGCATTCCAGGTCATCATAAAGGGGAGATTTGTATTTGCACCTACTAGATGTGTGTGGGAAAAAGGCTGGAAGGACATAAAGCTCTTTCTCAGGGATGGACTATGGGGAACTCTCCTCTCCATGTTATGTGTATCTTTGTTGTTTCACTATTTTGTAAGTGTGTGTGTTTCTTTTGAAATGGGATATCAAGTTACTTTAAAATTATCAAGACTCACAACGGAAGGCAGGCAACGGTGGTGCGCATTCAACACCCCACACACATATGTAGTGCTCGGCTGACTGTCATTTGCCGTCTGCCCGGACACGCTCAAGTGAGCTGCAGAGAACCACAGGAAGTAAACAGTGACACCAGTAGGGGACTCTCCACAGGGGTGGCAGTGAGCAAGACCACCGGGGTGCAGAACGCATCACTCAGAATGTGCAGGAGGCCATGTTACAGCCACCGTCAGTGTTATTACAATTGGACGGTGTTCGAATCCAAGGCACAGCCCCAGGCCTGCCAGCCACAGGAGCAGGGCCCGAGCCCCAGACGCCCCCTCCGGGATGGCGGTCACCCTGTGCTTGGCCCTTCAAGGTGATGGCCCCTAGGACCCAAGGGAGCCCAAGAGTAGGGAGTCCCAGGCTTTGGCCCCAGGCCTCTTGCCCAGCAGCATGGGGTCTCAAGAAAGCCCTATGAAGCCTTAGGTTGCACATCTACACAACTGTGCCCAGGAAGACCAGCCCTCCAAATGCCCAGAGCCACATGAGGCATTTGGACAAACACCCTCACAAACTACCAGAGGGTTATCACCACATCTCTGCTGATGTCTCAGGAGAAAAGCCTGCCAACAAGAGGTAGGATTCTTCCTGGGGCCAGTGGGAGAAAGCCACCCTCAGGCTCTCTGAGCCCCACTTTTCTTATCATCAAAATGAGAACCTTTAGAAAAGGCCTACCTAATACAGAGACTGTGAGGATTATACGAGTGTGAGGCCATGTGACAAAGGGTCAAGAGCAGGGACCCTGAAGCCAGCCTGTCTGGATTCAAACCTTATCAGCTGTGTGACCTTGGGTGGGTTACTACACATCTCTGTGCTTCAGGTTCCCTGTCTGTGAAATGGGGACAGTGATGTTCCCAAACCTGTAAACTTGAGGATTAAATGCCATAAAAAGCCCTTAGAACAATGTCTGCTCTGTGAATGAGTGCTCTCCCCCTGTGGCTGGTTTTCACATCTAGACATCCTTCTGGGGAATGTGCCAGCTGAGCTCTTGGCCCATCTACCCGTGTCCTGATGAAGCAATAGGTCCTCCACCCAGCCTGCGCCTCCCAGTAATGTGCAGCCTGTGCAGTGCACAACCTGCCCAACACCCACGTGTACCAAACAGCCCTAGACAAGAAGCTCCTTTCCACCTCAGCCTCCAGAGCCGGCCGATGTAATGTCGGGGTGGGGTGCAGGAGGAAAGCTAGGCACGTACGGCTGCAGTTGCGGCTGCTGGGGTCCAGGGTATAGTGTGAGGCACAGCCGCAGCGGTGGCCACCAGGGATGGCGAGGCACAGCTGCCCACACTGCCCATTGCTGTGCATGCAATCGTTGAGGCCATCCTGGCGGGAGGAGTGGAACACCAGGATGTCCATCACGAAGTCCAGGTGGCCCTGAATGAGGGTGCGGTTCCGGCCACTGGTCTTGTCGGCCCTCTCGATGCTGTGCAGGTTCCAGTCCGTCCAATAGATGTAATCGCTGTACTGTGTGAGGCCAAATGGGTGTGGGAGGTCATCGGCAATCACAGTCCGCTCCCGACCTACGTGGAGACACACACTGTCAGCAATGCACAGCCAGGTCACAGCACAGGACGCCGTTGGGCAAACCAGGTCAGAGCCACCTGGCAACCTCAGGGTTTTTAAATTGAGCAAAAGAAGCTAGACACTAGAGAACACACACTGTATGATAACACTGATAGAAAGTTCTAGAACAGCAAAACTGGAAGTCAGGGCAGCAGCCACTCCTTTATGCCAGTAGCAGACGACCTGTGAAATAAACCATGGGGAAACCATTCGATAGTGCAGCCATGCACTGAGCATACTTATGTGCACCTACCGTGCACCAAGGCATCCAGGATATGACAGTGAACATGTGGGCTCAGAGCTTAGTGGGACAGCATGCAGTAAAAAGCGAGGCTTGGGGGCTGAGCTTAGGAGAGGGAGAGTGTGCAGGGCCTCAGGGACACAGACATGTTCTGTCCCTCAATGTGGACATGGTTCTCCATATCTTCACTTGTCAGACTGGGTGTGTTGTACAAACACTCCTCCAGGTAAGTTCTATTTCACAGTAAAAATGGTGCCAACAGAAACATGTTAATGACATGAGAACATGCTTGTCATAAAATAAGAGGAAACAGAAGGAAAACTACACATGGCATGATCTGGAGTCATGTTTTAAGAACTACTTTTAAGAAGTAAAGAAGTGAAAACAATCTTAAGATATCAACAAGTGAGGATGTTTACTTTAAAAATCATTTTAAAGAATTTTGAGACTAGAAAATAATATGCCCACACATGAATACTGGTAATTATAGTGTTGAAATAATGGAAAATTAATTTTTCTTCTGATTTTTCTGTATTTTCAGAAACTTTCTAAATTGATTATTTTATTAGAAAAAACAGTTATTAAGTAAGATGCTCCCTGACTGCCTCCATCAAACACACACACCCCCAGGGCCCCAGACTGGGAGCAGACAGTTTCCTGACCTCAGTCATTACTGTAACTAAACACCCAGAGCACAGGCTGTGGGCAGGCAAGCCGAGAGGTATTTTACCCGCATGGTCTCATTTACCACTCTCAACCGCAGCTGCCTGAGGACGGGGCCAGCAGCATTAGGTGGTAAACTGAGGCACAGAAAGGGAGCTAGGCAGAAGTCACACGGTTCAGGAGAGGCAGGGTGGACCTCAACGGCCAGCAGGGCCCCGGCATGGCCCTTGCTGTCCTAGGCCTCACACATTGTTAGCCCAGTGTGGTGGTAATGGGGAAATGAGCTGTGGTGGACCCGGCCCCATGCACATGACCACCCTCAATCTGCAGGGTTGTGCGGGTTTCCAGGGCTTTTGCTGGTTTCTGTCCTGGCATGTCTTCCCTCCAGGTAATAAGCTCAGCGATTCTGGGCAACCGAAGGCCCGCTGTGACTGGTTTCTCATCTGGCACCAGCCTCTTGTGATTCACTACGGGGCTGGAGTGGGTCTCAAAGACACAGTCAAACCTTGCTGTTGGCCTCATGAACCAGGAGAGTCGGCGTGCAGGGTGGGTACTGCCCACCCAAGGCAGAAACCAGGCGCTGGGGTGCTAGCTCCGGCCCCGCTCACTTAGTACCTGGCCATTGAGCTGGCCTATTACTCAGTGTCCTCATCCATAAAATGGGCACAACCACACCCACCCCCAGTTGGCAGCAGCAGTGATTAGGAAGCCAAATTCTCTCTGTAGCACAGGCAGCCCCATCACCTGGTGTATCCCCGGAAAACAGACATGGCCATAGCCCTCCAGCACTGTGTGCTCTGGGTTCAAATCCTGCCCCTACCGCTGGTGACTTGCAAACTTTTTTTAACTTTACCACCAGGTGTTGGGTGGAGCCTGTGAGCAGTCCCAGAACAATGCCTGGCACACAGTAGGTGCTCAAGGTCAGATGGAGATTAAGTGTGTGGCCCTGGGGTCTCAGTGGTGCTCTGTGATCTTAGGCAAGTCCTGTGACCTCCCTGGGCCTCGGTTTCCCCATCAGTGGAAACCTATACCATGTGGTATGGAGTCAAATTAGAGTCCTGGCACAGGGCTTAGCTGGGACCCAGCTCTTAACAGGTGTGGAAGAAACAGCTGTCACCAGGGCCTCTGTCGACATGCCCACAGCAACAGAACCAGGAGTGGAAAGGGACCATGGCCAGGAAGGCCCCATCTGGATGAGCACTCGGGTGTGTCCACACCTCCTGTGGGGCCTGAGACTCACAGGCCAGAGGGCACACTGCAGCGGGGGCTGAGAGGTGGCCAGCACCCCAGTCCCTGCAGGACCCCCCATCAGGCCTCACCCAGCATGTTGGACGACTCGATCATGTTGGTGTCCAGGTCGGTCCAGTAGAGGCGCTGGTCAGCATAGTCAATGGTGAGGTCGTTGGCCCGGCCCACCTTGTCCACCAGCGTCATGCAGTTGGTCCCGTCCATGAAGGCCCGCACGATCCTCGGCTTGCCGCCCCACTCGGTCCAGTAGATGTAGCTGGAAGAGACAAGGTGAAGGGCAGGTGTGCCCACTCTCAGCACAGGGCAGGGAGACACGACAGCCAGCATCTCCTTGGCATGGGCCTCCCTACCCCACAGAAGGCTGCATCTAGGACATCCTCCAGGAAGCAGGGAAGGTGTGACACCCTTAGAGCTCCCAAGACCCCCACATTCCCTTAGGTGCTGTCACCATGCTTCCTCTTGCCTCCTGAATTCCCAGGGCAGCTCAACGGCAAGGCAAGTTTACAGACAAACCACATGCAGAGATGAGGTGGTCTTGTAATAGAGCATCTGGGCTGGGACACTTCCGTGGGACAAATGCTAACTAAGCTGGACTGGATGCTGAGCGATGGGGGAAACCAGGATGAACATGGGTGGATCGAGATGTACAAAAACAAGACCCCCAGGGTGGGCAGCAGCCAAACCTAGCTCTGCTGCCTCCGGCGGCGGATCCTTCCTTTCTTTTACGACTCCAGAAAAGGAATCCTCATTCCAGAATCACCTATATTTTACTTGCCCTTTTGCTAAAACCTGGGCTCTTCTCTTTGTTCTACCATCCCAAGATTTTTCCCTCCCTAACAGAGCATGCGACAGGCAGGACTTGGGGTGCCCCATGCCCATCACTGATGCTGTAGGGGTGAGCACAGAAAACTCCAGTGCAGAGGATGTCCTCAGCACAGAGAACTCTGGTGCAGAGAAGTCTGGCCCCAGTGCCCATCACTGGGCCCCAGGCTGCTGACATCTAAAAGCAGTGCCTCATGAGACAGGTCAAACCGTGGCTGAGCAGCTACAAGAAGCAGCCTGGAATCCAAGCGGCTCTGAGATAGCGAAATCTGGCAACACGGGGCAGGGAACAGGACTTCTTGGCCCAGCTCTGCTCTAACTAGTTACGTGACTCTGGGTAAGTCAGTGAGCGTCTCTCAGCCTCAGCTTCTGCATCTATAAAACCAGAGGCAAAGATACCCAGCCCTTGCTGGCCCCAGGACGATGACGGAACCACCCATGGGAAGGTGTCAGTTGTTCCCACTGCTGTGGGCCTGTTTTCCCTGTGAAATGAATTAGACCCCTCCAGGGCTCCCTTCAGCCTAACCACCTCGATGCCAGGGGTGGTCAGTACCGCTCAAGTCAGAGTGCCAGCCGGGCAGCCACGCGCTGGCTGATGTGGAGATTTGGGAGGGGGACGAGGTCACACATGGCAGACAAAAAAAGCCCCTTACCCTTTGGTAGGGTCCAGGGCCAGTGACCTCGGGTTGTCCAGGTCCCTCCACACGAGGACCTGCCGGAACTGCCCATCCAACCGGGCCACCTCGATCCTGTTGGTCCCAGTGTCCGCCCAGTAGAGGTTCTTGCCCATCCAGTCAACAGCCATGCCTTCTGGGTAGTCGAGGCCAAACTCGATCACGTGGTCCACCGAACTCCCATTCATGAAGGCTCGGCTGATGGTCTGGGAGCAGGTGAGGAGGAGAGGGATGCGGGTTAGGAGGCGGCGTTTTTGTGGACATCTAACCATGAGGTGCTCGGCCACCTGGAACACCTACTGACCACATCTGCGGCCAGATCACCAACATTCAGCAGTTTTTAAATGGACGTTTGATACGCGGCAAAATACAACCTTTTTAGAAAAAATAACTTAGCACTATTTATATATTTATATTTCTATATATACAGCTCATGATCCTTAAAATAAGTTGGATCCTTTCACTTAGTAATCCTCCTCATGACATTTTATTGCAAGGAACTTACAAAAATACAAAAGATGAGGAACTACAGACACACCTTGGAGACGCTGTGGGTTCCATCCCAGACCCTGCAACAAAGCAGTCAAATGACCTTTCTGGCCCCAGAGCATGCAAGGTCATGGCTGTACTGTAGCCTATTAACTGTGCAATAGCATCACGTCTAAAGAAAACAGTACATACCTTAATTTAAAAATACTTTATTGCTGAAAAGCTAACCATCATCTGAACTTTCAGTGATTCATAATCACTGATCACAGATCACAATTATAGAACTAATGAAAACCTTGGAAATATTGCAAGAATTACCCATTTGTGATACAGAGACACACAGTGAATAAAAGCTGTTGGAAAAATGGCACCAACAGATTTGCTTGAGGCAGGGCTGCCACAACTTCCAATTTGTAAAAAACACAGTATCTGCAAAACACAGTAAAGCAAAGTGCAATACAAGGTAGCCTGTACGGAAAATGCAAAATAAAGGCTTTTACACACACAGATGTTCATTACTGAGGGATTGTTCAGTTGGAAAAACTGGAAACAACCAGAACATTTAAAATAAGGGAATAGTTAATAAAATAGGGAGTCTGTGCAGGGGAGTATTTACACACTTAATCATGTTAAGGAGTGCATAATAGGTGTTTACCTGTTATAATGTTAAGTGAAAAAAAAACAGCATAAAGAATCCTCTGTAGCATGTGATTGTGATTATGAGAAAAACTAAACGGAAAATACACTGAAGCATTAGCAGCAGTTGACTGGGGCCTGGGGGGCTATGGGCGATTTTTATTTTCTTCTTTATACTCTTCTACTTCCTTCTTTACAAACGAACCCTTGTGACTTTTAAAGTCAGAAAATCTGTAAGAGATATGGAATATAAATGGTAAAATATAAGATAAATGATTCAACTATTTCAGTTGTCCAATAGTTGAGAGTAGGAGTCAGCAAACTGCTTCCGTAAAGGGGCAGACAGTAAATATTCAGGCTTCAAGGGCCACGTGGATCTGTCACTCAACCTAGTGGTACAAAAGTAGGCATAATCGATAGACACATGGGCACGTCCATTTACACGTTCCAGTAAACCTTATTTACAAAACCAGAAGGCCAGCCCATGGACCCAGTTTGCCAAAACCTGCTTTGGAAGATGACATGGCCCTTCATCCAGGATGTTTACATTTGCACATGAACAAAGGAGTTTGCTAAGCGAGTGGGCACTGGTGAGGGAATGGGGGGGGTGGGGGATGTGTGAATCTAAGGACAGTGTCAATTTATAACAAATGTTTCACAGATACACAATTGCTCTAGAAAAGCCCGTCTGTGTCTACTTGGATCTGCTCACTCAGTTTATTAAAATAGGCTCACTGATATTTTATTGGCTTGGATTAAGTTACAATAAACACCATTCTTTAAAACGAATCTTGAAAGCCTCTGAGGCAGTTCATTACAGACAAGGCGTTCACAGGAAAGCTTCGTGCACATGACACCTAGCAGGCCATACCTTCAGGCTGACATCCGTCCAGTAGATGTGATTGTTGGACACGTCAAAGTCCAGCGCGGACGCCTCCTTCACACCGGTGAGCGGGATGGCCACGTCGTTGTTGTTGGTCTCTAGGGAGATCCTGTGGATGGCGGCCCTGCTGGTGAACACCAGGAAGGCCTCGGGGACAATGCAGGTCTTCATGTCACTCAGCAGCTCCAGGCCAATGGGGCAGCCACACTTGGTGGCGTGGGGCGTGAAAAAGCACAGGTGGCTGCAGCCCCCGTTCCTGTCTGCACACGGGTTGGTTCCTGGAAGTAAACATGCCTGCTCTGATCATCAGCAGCCCAGCAGCAATCCGCAGTCAACGCCACGTGGGGCCCCTAGGTGGTGCTGATGGAAACCAAGGTCCCGCCCTGGCTCGGGACTGGCAGAAACAACAGTACTTTAACTTGCTCTGTCCGCACAGCAACCTGCTGAGGAAACTGAAGCTCAGGGAGGGTGCTGAAGGTCGCACAGGAAGCGGCTGAGACAGAACAAACCCAGGAGGTCTAGCCTGGCCTAAGCTCCGGCCCAGGCAGGGCACAATGACGCCGTGAGGCGGTGGCAGACGTCGCCCTCCCAGGCTGGATCCTGGCCTGCAGGCCGACCGGCACCTGAGGTCCTGCCCAGATGGTTCCAATTCCTCGCCCACTCAGCAGCCTCAAAGACGCAGACTAGCCCAGGACTAGCCTCTTAACCAGAGCTTTCATTTATTTTTGGCCAGCCTGCTAATTTCACCCATCTACTGAAGTGCTGTTAAAATTGGCTTTGATTCATTGTTAAGTGTTTCAACTAAAAAAAGAATCCTTTCCCCATTGCTCTTGGTAAATCCTGAGATGAGCTAGAGAGAGAAGAAGGGAGATGAGCCCCATTTCTCAACTTAAATTGTACCCTATGGATAATCTTTTTTATCTACTTTTGTTTTTTAAACACTCACAGGCGAGTCCCATCTTCCACAGTGGCTGATGAATGGGTTTTAAAAGGTGGCTGAAAACTACCTTTGTCAATCCACTGCCTTTGTATCAGGAGTGAGGTTGCAACTCATACCGGAGCACCAGCTGCTTCCCAGCCACCCCACCCTGCCTCCCTCCAGCCCTTTGTTCAGCTTTCCCTTCTGCTAGGCAAACCCTGACATGCGCCTGCTCCCTAAATTCCAAGCTCAAATTCCCTCCCTTGTGAAGGCCAGGCACCCCTCACTTCCCAGCTACAGCCATCACCTAACAGCAGTGACTAAGGGTGTCTCACCCCTTGACTGTGTAAGCTAGTGAGGGTGGCACTGGGTCCTCTCGGGTCATTCGTTCACTCATCCAGCAGAGGTGTGTTGAGCATCTCCGATGTGCAGGTGCTGGGGCCCCAGCTGGAAACAGAGGCCCTGCCTCCGTGGAGCCCCCAGTCTCGTCCCCCCCAAACACCTGGACCCTGCTTTCTCCAGTGAAGCCTGACCTGCATTTGGAATCCTTTTCATAGAGACAAAGCATTGTGTTAAATGAGCTTTCTGCAGATCCTGGCTTTCAGGTAAATGGTGTGGCCATCCTGCCACTCTGGACAACTATCACAGCCCAGCCCAGCGATGAGGCCGAGGCAGACCCGGGATGAGCCCTGAACTCAGCCACTCATTAGCTATGTGGCCTTGCCTCCTCTCTCCCAGTGCACAGGGGCAATACTGTAATTAGCATATAGGGTTGCTTTGGGCACTAAGGTGCGGAGCCAGAGCCCGGCGCGCCCAGGCACTCGTCAAACACTAGGTGCCACTACAGCAGTTACTCCCAGCAGGGCTGGTCCAGACCCACTGCCTAGCCAGTATCTCCGGTCAGTACACCATCTCCATGCCCACCTGTCCTTAACCAGTTATCAGCACCATTTCCTGCCCTCCCCATCCCAGCGGGATGCCCCGGCTGGACACTTTACACCTCCGGCTGTGGCCCCAAATCAGGCTGCCTGTGCTCCACAGGGCGGCTACAAGCCTGCGGCTTCTTCCTCGAGCTAGATGGCATGACTAACAAGTGGCTGGAGGCCGTCACGACTCACCGACAACCTTGGCCACGTTCACAGCCTTGAGCCCCATTAGGTCAGGCAGTTGGTCGATGATGACGTCCCGGCTCGCCTTGACCTTGTGCACACGCTCGATGCTGCGCCGCTGCCAATCGGTCCAGTAGATGAAGTCCCCCAGCAGTGTGAACCCAAAAATGTGTGGGAGCTTGTCTTCCAGGAGCGTCTGCCTCTGTGTCCCGTCAACGTTGATCACCTGTGGGACGGCAGACACAGGTGTGGCGGAGTGCGTCGCTTGGGCATAAGCTGCGTGAAACAAGAGGGGCTCGACCCTCAGGTGCCTCAGCTCCGTCTGCATTGTCCAGGTCACTGTGCAAAGCCAGGTGCCACAGCTCACTGGGTAGCTGGACAAGGGACACTTTGTGTGACAGGGCTATCTAGAGCTCTCCCCACAGCCTCCCCTACCTGGGTGTGGATGCTGCAAGGCAAATTCTTCCTGTTGCCGGTCAGCTGGCAGTGGCTGCCTGAAGTACCGAGGTGTGGGTCTCAGACCAGGGGTGGGCTATCAATTAGCAATGTCTGCCCCACACACAGCATGGGACGCACCACCCTCGACAGGGGATTGACTTTCAAAGGGCTGAACTACTAATGCACCGCCAGCTCTGGGCAAGACCTCTCACTTGCCTGTGGACTAATTTCTTGCTCAGTCAGGACCAGATGAAGTCTGAGGGTGCTTTTGGTCCTAAGTCTGAGCCTGCAGCTCTAAGATACTTTCTACCCCCCAGACACACGAGTGGCCATTTACTCTGATATATAAAAGCTAACTCTTTTTCTTGAAGAGTCAGTGCTGATTAAAAGCATCAACCACAAAAGCCACAGAGGAGAAAAACACTGTCAAACATAAAAACGCCTTAACCCACCGAAACACATGAACAGGATAAGATGTGATTCTGATGACAGATGATCCTGTTGGAGCTTATGTTAAAAGGAAGACTCAATATAAATGCACCGTGCAAGCTCTCGGGCTCCCAGGCCAGGATGAAAGAGACACGATGAACAAAAGGCAAGTCTCTACAGGCCTCCTGTAGCCAGATTCTATTCCCATCTCATTAGAGAAATTACAGACCCTCTGTTTTGCAGGTGGAGAAAACATAAGATCAATTCGTGGTTAGAAGAGGAGACTTTCGTTCTGTTGTTGGACAGCACGAGAACAGAACTGCAGGGCCCCCAGCTCTGCCCTGCCCGTGGGCAAGTCCCTGCACCCCATGGACCTCAGTTCCCCACCGTAACTGAGCGGAGCAGCTGAAGTCACCTGGGAACGTAGGCAAACAAAAAACAATGGCTGGGTCCCAACCTGGGGGATTAAATCAGAAGGCGTAGGCCCGGGTATGGACCTGCAGGTAGCTCCCCGCTGGTGGTGCCAAGGAGCAGCCCGGGACAGAACACAGGGTCCTTGGGACCACCAGCTGGCGGCTGCGGTCTCACCTGGAGGACAGGGCTCAGGTGGTCATTGATTTCTGTGCCAAACTCAAGTGCCACTGCTGGCCCCTCTGGTCAGAAGTGAATGGCAGGCGGTGGATCAACTCTCCAAATGGTCTAGCGTGCTGGCTCCTGTTTTGCGCAGAACCAGGAACCTCCTGTTCCTCTTCCCCACAAGGGGGAGGCACATAAAGACAAAGGAAACCTGCGGTGCGCTGAGCACCAAGCCTCTCAGAGAGCCTTGGCACAGAGCTCACACCTGGCTGGGGTGTCGCCCTGGAATCAGAGCCGCGGTGGCGAGGGTGGAAGAAGAGAGTGTCCCCAGGAGCACACAGCCCAGCACAGCGCTCAGACGAGGCCTGGGGCCCCGTCCCTCCCGGACTCAGAACAACCGGACTGGCGGACTGCAGACGCAGGACATTAACACTACAAAGAAAACACGCTCCAGACCAAAGAAGACTCCCTGTTCCAACATACCAGAATGTCAATACTGCCTCTTCGTGACTTTTCTCTTCCTTCTCTTCCAGTCTTTCCTTAATTTTCTTTAATAACTGAACTCCAGACATAAAGAAATGCACCCACTTGGAAGAACAGCAGGACTCTAACGCTTGAGAAAATAAATGATCCCGAAGTGGGCTTTTGATGGCACCTTTCAGCACAGCTTGAGTAAAACCAATCCATCTATAAAAGTAACTCTGCTGGACTGGGCCTTTCCCAAATCCTGGAGCAGGAGTGGGGCCTGTCCTCTGGGAGCACACCCACTTCACATTCCATGTTCCCCACAGGCCTGACTCGGGGCCCCTACCTTACCCTAGAGCCAAGGGTAACATTTCCAAACAATTCAGAAATAACAGAATCAAATTTGAACTCCAAGAATGTTAGGGTCAGGAGACAGCACAGAGACAGATTTTCCAGGAGAAGGGCCAGCGAACTTCTCTCTGCAAAGGATCGTAAATATTTTCTCAGCTTTGCGGTCATATGGTCCTTGCAGTGCAAAAACAGCCTTGTAAGAGAATGAGTATGGCTGTGTTCCAATAAAACCTTATTTATGCAAAACAACCAAAACTGTTTGTGGATATCTGAAATGGGCATTTCATATCATTTTATATGTCATGAAATACTATTCTTAATTTTTCAATCATTTAAAAGTATAAAAACCTCTCAGCTTGAGGGTGGTACAAAAACAATCTGACCCTAAGGGCTGTAGTTTGCTCTGGAAGTTCCTGTGTCTGCGATTTCCCGGGAAGAAAACGACGTCTCCGAGGAGTCACCTCAAAATGGTCAAGCCAGATGCCAAAGGGACCCGAGTGCCCCCCATGCTCCACCTTCTGGCCTCTGCCTTCCTGTGCTCAGCTAACTCCACGCTCCATGCCCAGGTCTGGGGTAGAGAGGGGCGGAGAGGTGGGACAAGCAGAGCAGACACCTGCAGATCCCAAAGAAGCTATGCTCTGAAGAGCAGGATCCACAGCTGTGGGGTCTGCAGGGCCTCCCCACAAAACAGTGGACCCCAGAAAGTCACCTGAGGTGCAGTTTCCTTATCCTGAATCCTGTTTCCACAGACTTGGTCGTGCACGAGACATGAGCCCAAGGCCAGTCCTTTGAAAGCTACACGTTTAAAGGAAAAAGAGTTTGTTTTCTGATGGAATAATCACCACAAATCAGATGAAAAACCCTACATTAGAACAGCTACGGTTATTTTTTTCCATGGAATAAGATCCTAAACACACACTTGTGAGCACACCTAGAAACTCTGTCACCCAGAAGCTCTCACTTCCTTCCTGAAGACAGGGGACACACAGGTGACCAGCCTTGTATCCATCACTCCTGCATGGAGTGCTTAATCTGGCTGTAATGCAAGTCACCTCCAACAATGTAATAAATGTCAGGAGCAGGTGGGTGGGTATATTTTTAACTTCTCAGTCTGTGGCTTATCCCGGGCTCACCTGCCAGCCTGGCCTGCGGGGTGTGCAGGGCCTCCCCAAGTACTCAGAGAGCCCACCCCGATAGAGGACACCCACCAGACGTCAGCTGCAGGGGACGCAAGCTCTCCACAGTCCCAGCCAAGGAGAGACAGCAGATGGCCACAGACAGCCCAGGGTTCCCGGGGCCCCCAGCAAGTTCACAGTAAGCCACACACAGGTGACCCTTCCTGCCTCAGAGATGGGCCAAGACTGTGGGTCTGCGAGATTTCGGCTTGTCTCATCCTCAGGTCAGAGAAACCAGAGGGAAGCAAACAAGGAGGAAGTTTTATAAGCTCAAGTCTTCAAAGGTCCAGGACCAGTCCTTGCTCTTATGCAGCAATGGCTGAAGCCACCATCCACAGACCAGCCTGGTCCCTGTGTGTACGCCAGGTTGTTTAAACACTTTGCCTACTTCAGGATTAAAGTAGGCTTAATCTTTGATTGAATGATTCCTCCCTCTACTCCAGAAACAGAAGGCAGCAAACTCCACACAAGTGAGAGAGAGGAGACAGGGCTTCGGAACAAAGGTGGCTGGAAAAGCAGAGCTGCTGCTGGGGAGCCAGACGGCCCCCAGGCCCATCCCCTCCTCAGCGTCTCTCGGAAGCACTGGGCCTCTCAGCACTGCGACTGTTCTGCTGTTGACTGCCTGTGTGCCCCTCCAGGACACTCTTCCCAGCACGGCAAGGATGTCCATCCCCGCTTTCCAGCATGAGGTGGTGGTGTTCAGTGATGCTGGGAGTGACCACCGAGGGCTGGGGAGATGCTGGTGGGACGGGGAAGGCTTGTGTGGCACTGTGACCTGAGGGCAGTTCTGCTCAGGGATGACCCTCCAGGCAGCTGTGGTAAGGGGGACACAAGACAAGGCCCAGGGAGGGGCCTGTGGGAGCCACAGAGAGTGCAGGAGGGAATCACGGAGGGTGTGGGAGAGGTCACTCCTTACACAGACCCATGCATCCTGAGACCCCTAACCCAAGCTGGACTTCAGAGCCCTCCCACCTGCTTGGGGAGACCTGGCCGACTCACAAGGGAAAGAGTGAAGACAGTGATGATGAGGATTTGTAGCTAAGAGAAAACACCGGCTGGCGGGACTGCAAGGGGCTACATCTTCTGGTGGAAGAGGTGCCTCCAGGTGGGACCCTTGATGTCGCCTTTGTGGAAAGAATAGCCGCACAGGGCCCAGTGTGTGGAGGAGGCAAGTGCTCCCCACGCATGAGCCCAAGGCACACACTGGGGTAGCTGCAGGGCTCCATGCTTGTGGGCTGGGGGGCCCATGCGGGACTGTCATGGTCTGAGGGTCTGCCAAGAAGCACAGATAGAGGGGGAGACACGCGGAGCCCAAGCGGCCATCCGACAGCTTAGAGAGACAGTGAGTTCCAGCTACTTTTATGAGTAAAGCTGAATCTTGTGGCATAAAGCCTAAAAGCTGTAGTGGTCAGAGCAGGAAGGGCCTGGAAGGGCTACAGCCCAGCAGGGCAGGGAGATGGGGAAATCACAAGCCGGCGTGGGGTTGGGAGTGTAGGGGAACACTGGGTCCTGCCGGTGAGCTGGAGTCCCAGGAAAGGCTGAGCACAGACTAAGGGCACCCTTGCTGCAGGAACTTCCAGCCCCAAGAGCTGCAGACTTAAAGAGGGTTTTAAGGTGGCATCCCAGGGAATTCCTAAACCAGCAGGATGGAAAAACAGGCAGCAGAGGCAGCTACGGGGATGCAGTGGGAGAGTTGCATCCGTGGACCTCAGCCTGTGCCCATCCCACCTGGCTTCAATCTGCCAGTGTTGGGACTGATTTGGTGTCTTGCCAATGGGTTTCAGCCCCGGGCAAGTTCACTATGGATTCAGTGAGACCAAAAAATGACAATGGAACATTCTTGGGGTGAAAGGGTTTATACCTTTCACTTTATTCCCACAGTGGCATGTCAATCACTAGAATCCCGTCCACTCAGAGCAAGTCTGCAGGCAGCAAGCCGGTCTCTGCCTCTGGGCCTCTCTGCCCCCCTGCAGCCATCTCAGTCTCTGTCCTCAGCGCTGCCACCCCTCCAGCCTCTGCTCTGCTTTCCCGCAGCCTTGCAGCCGTGCCACCGTGTCACCCAGAGCACTGGGCGGGGCTCTTTATATAGAGTCAATAACAACGTATTGCCCGCACGTGCGTGGTGACCCAGCTGACCAGGGCCAGGTGAGAATCCTGGCCACAGGAACCTTCACTTTATACACAGTTGGATAGCCCCCTCCACCCCACAACCAATGACAAGGACAATCAGCCAGCAAGGGCGTGGCCCTAAGCCCACACCTACATGGGAAGCCAGCCACCACCTGACCCCCATCTGTCCCTTATGACAGCAACTAGCTAGTCACCTGAGGTGCTTCAAGCAGGCCGACCCAGGGACGGGCCTGAACCTCATGTCTGGGATGGCTGTCACAGACAAGGCCAGCAGGGGCCCCACCCAGAGAGCAGCGCAGGCCCCCTCATGACCTGGACTCTGTTCCATAAACCCCATCTGTGCCATTAATACCGTCCAGATGAAGCCCTGTTGCGTCAGCTCAGCATTTTCAGACCTTTGTTCTCCTCCCAGTTCATTAAGGGATCAGCCACAGCTGTCCTGTCAAGTCCTTCTTGGGGACTGGTGGGCGGAACACGGGAGCCCGATTACCTCTTCAAAGAGAAAGCCACTTTGTCACCTTCTAACGTTCCCTTCTTCCCGCGCCTCCCCTCTGTGTTCAGAGCCAGGCCCTGCGCATACCCACTCTGAATGGAATCCCTTCTCCCCCTCAAAGGCAACTCAGTAGATGCTCAAGGCCAGGCCTTGGGCCCCTTCACATCGGCATTGGCCACTTTGTCGTCTCCGGGCCTAACCTCCCGGGAACATCAACCAAGGCTGGAAGTGGGCCCTGCCCTGCCCTGATCTGTTTATACCTCCCCTGACCATTCCACCCACTTAGAGTCCAACTGCACCTTCAGAAAAGTAAACATGGCCATGGCCCCTCACCCCTCAGCTGACCCCCTGAAGCCCTCAGAATCCACTGTGACCCCAGCAGGGCTTCTGCACCCGGGCGGATGGCCTGACCCAAAGGTTTGTGTAACACGCAGCACCTGGGGAGCACACCGGAGCGCCGTCTGTGGGGCATATTTACCAGGTGGCCCCGCATCTGGAACAGAGCTGGCCCTCACTAAGTGCTCAGTGGCAAACCTTGAGACCCGAGAGTGAGGTGCAGGAGTCCACAGCAGGCACACGAGGGCAGCTCCCCAAGCACGCGTGAGCCACCTCCTAAAAGCTCACCCCTAGGTCGGCCATCCCCACGCTGGGGGCATTTCACCAGTGAAAAAAATGCCAGAAGGGTCTGTCCTGGGCTCCAGGCTAGACCCCAAGAAGTTGCCATGATCTGAATGCACCAGTGACTCAACCAGGGTGTTTCCCAACCCACGAGGAAAAGGTGCGGTGTTCACAGGGAGGACGGTCCATGTGTGTCCACAGCCTCCCTGGGATGGGGGCGGAGGGATGTCCAGCACAAACATGCAGCTGGGCCAGCTCTGTGGGCAGACGGCAGCGACGGGTCAGCCAGGCATTCCCCAAGTGTGTGCCGCCAGGCAGGGGAGGAAAGGGGCCCGACACCAGGCAGCCTGACAACCCTTACACGATTTAGTTCCCTGGTACATCTGCATCAGCCACTGCACACGACACAGGCTAAAGGCCTTGTCACCTGCTCCTGTCCCTCCCCCATCCTCCTGCTACTGTGATGTCACCATCGTTAGTTTCCCTGCTGCTTACCCTTGAGGCTCGAATATGCTCCTCATCTCCCTACCCTTCTGCCTCCTAACTTCTGTGTGCTCTACTCACCTGTCAGCACGGTGGATAATGTTCATGTCACATATATTCTTTATATCATATTTCACATAGTAGTCTGACACTGTCTTAGGGCTGTGTCTGCAGTTTGGTTCTAAAAGCAGAAAATCAAAATCCACCTACTCGCTAGCTGGCCCTGAGCAAGTCACTCTCCCCAGGACCTTGGTCTCTCATCCGCAAACGGGGACTATGCCACATCCTCAAAATACGATTGTGACACAATTGCAAGAAAAGGTGCTCAGCACCCGCAGCATCAGGAAAAGGCAAATCGGAGCCATGCGCACCTCAGTCCACCCAGCAGGGTGGCTACGGTAATAAAGAAGAACGTGGAAAATTCCAAGTGCTGGCAAGGGTACGTTGAAACTGGAACACATACACAGCTGGTGAGAAGGCAACATGGTGCAAGGTGTGGAGCACAGGCTGGCCGCTTGAGAGAGGCGAAGCAAAGAACGGGACGTGACCCAGCAACTCCGCTAAGGGCATACCCAGAGAATCAACGACAGGTGCTCAAACAAAACTGTACGCAACGCTCCTAACAGTGTTATTCAGAATCACCAGAAGGTGGAAACAGCCCAAATGTCCATCAACAGATGAACGGATAGAATGTGGTCTCTCCAACACAATGGAATGTTAGTCGGCCTTAAGAAGGAATGAGGCCCCACGACACACAGCCATGTGGATGAGCCCTGAAAACATTCTGCTACGTGAAGAACCCAGACACAAAGGGGCACACTCTGCATGATGCCACCCACGTGAAATACACAGAACAGGCAAATCCACAGGGACAGACAGACTGGTGGTGGCCAGGGGCAGAGAGGTGGGGAGGGGCCTGGGGAGTGACTGCTTAATGGCTGCGGAGTTCTGGGTGATGAAGACGTTCTGGAACTAGAGAGTGGTAACAGTTGTGAGACACTATAAATGCAGTGGATGCCACTTTATTGTACGCTCTAAAATGTTTAAATGGTCGGTTTTATGTTATGTTTATTTTACCACAATAAAAAAACCCCAACACACTGCAGCGGGGGTAAACAGAGCCACGCCTGTGGTGTGTCCGGCAATGTCAGCTGGACACACGCAACCCACCCTGCTCCAGGGCTGGGAGTCGTGGAGATGAAGCCTCCGTGGCAGACCCTGCCAGTAACAAGAGGCTCGAGAGGCAAGTGTCTCCAAACTCCCTTTAGCAACGAGACCCTTTTAAAAATGATCATTTACAGGGGCTCGGACAGGACATGACTCCAAGTGTGGCCAGTGGGGTCTGCGTGGAAGAGGCATCCACGCAGCCCAGAGTCTCCTTCGCATTCCTGCTCAGAGGCGTGGCTGGAAACCCTATGGCAGGTGCACACTCGTATCTCACTGCCACCTTCCCCCTGCTCGCTGCCCGGTGAGGGTCTCCCCGTGAAGCCAGGAGGAGAGTGAAGGTGACCGCTGCAGTGATGCCAACAAGCAGTGATGTGCCCGGAGGTGAGGTGAGACAGATGAAGACCGTCCAACGTCACCGGAACTATGGCGGGCATTCACGCTGAGAGGCACAAACACCAAGGACCTCCCTGCGGCAGGGACAAACTGAACTGCCTTATCAAGACTAAAAAGCATACACCCACGAGCAAAAAGAAGTTGCCGAAGAATGCACATGGGACACCCCTCAATTAATCATGTAAAAGCACACATATACTGTCTGGGGAGACGTCCATGTAGTAAAAGAAAATGTCTTTTTATGCTTGGGAAGGAATCACCAAATTCAGGATGGTGGTCGCCTCTGGCTTCAACTACACTGATAAGGTTTTTTTACTTAAGCTGGGTGAGGGATATGTGCATGTTATTTAATTTTTATCATGACTCTGAAGTTTGACTAAGACTCACAGAAGCCACACAGGTCATTCAGAGGGTTCCCTGTACCCTTTGCCAGCTTCCCCCACAATGTCTTACGTAACCACAATGCCTCTAACAACACTACAGACTCAGCCACACACCTCCTTCAGGCCTTTCTGTGTGTCAGGGACGTACCAGAATGAATTACCATGTCAAGGATTCTATCCAGCCAAATCGCAGAGCACAGGCCATCATCTGACACCCACCTGATACGCAGGATGGGCTGCAGGGGTGGCTGAGCCTGGCCTCTGCATGAAACTCAGGGCCCAAGGACTCCTGCGCTGCGTACCTGTGCTCATCGGCGTCCAGAGCCACTGCTCACTCACCTGAGAGCCAGGGATGGCTCACCTCAATTTTGTCCGTCTTGGCATCTCCCCAGTAGAGCTTTCCTTCCTGCAGGTCCAGGGCCAAGCCGTTGGGCCAGCCAAGGGAGGTGTTCACCAGCACGTGCCGCTCCTGCCCGTCCAGGTTGGCGCCCTCGATTTTGGGGTTTTCCCCCCAGTCTGTCCAGTACATGAGGCTAGAGAAGAAGTACGTGTCCATAACACTGTCTCGTCCCTGCTGCATTCCAGGGCTGGGCACAGCACCCTCCCTCCCTGCCACACAGGTCATGCTGGGGAATGTTGGCTGACTGGACAGATGGGCACTAGGCCCCACGTGCAGGATGGGGGCGCTCCACGAGAACAGCGATGCCCCTGGTGCATCCAAGGACAAGGGCCCTGGGACTCCGGGCCCAGCGGGCGCATCTCCTGTCCTGCAGGGCACTGACAGCAGACACCCTGCCGAGGGACTGGTGGGCTCGGGGGCCAAGCACCGAAGGGCAGAGGAGGCCGAGCAGGGCTTTCTCCCGATGGCCCAGGGCTCCTGTGAGCAAAGCAGACAGCACATGCTCCATGGCCTCAAGGAACAAAGCTAGGCCCTGGGACGGCAGCTCTGGGGCGGAGGCTTCAACACAAGGAAAACCTGCCGAAGCTGTGCCCTGAGTCACTGCGCCAACCAGGTGGGCCAGCCTCTCCTGCCCTGCACCCTGTGAGCTCACACACCTGACAGCCAACCCACTTCCTGGGGGATCCTCAGACTCAGGGCTGGGAGGGACCCTGGGGTCTGCTTCTCCCACCCCCACTCCACAGATGAGCACAGTGAGGCAGTGACTTGACACAGGTCACCAGCAGCAGAGCAGGGAGCAGGTCCTGGGTCTCCTAACCCTGAGCCATGATCCCTCCCCTTGAGTCGGCAGTGAGCTACTCTGCCTCCTCCCCCGACACCCTGGGGGACCCATTTCTCCCCCTCCCACACCCTCCTCGGGACACAGTCTTGCTCCTTGGCAACTGATATGGAACAGGGTCTACCTGCCCCACAAGGGCTGCTCGAGCCACAGCCCTTGGCCCCCAGCTCTGACCTGCTGCGCTTCTGTGCACAGAAGGCGCTCCACAGCACACTTGGGCAGGACCATGAGCCATGAGCACAGGCTGCATGGGCGGGCAGGCTGTGAACCCAGCCCTACCACCAGGCACCAGGTCACTTCATTCCGAGCCTCAGCCCCAGGGAAACAGGAGAAGCACCTGGTGCCCAGCGGGTGCTCCACAGATGGCAGCCCCCGCTGGCTACATGGTTGCTATTACTGCAGCTTTAGTTACTGCCCATGCTGGGGCTGCCCTTCCTCCTGTCAGCCAGCTCCCTCGGGCCATCTCCAAGCCGGCCCACACCCTGAACTGTGGGCCCACGGCTTCCCCTGCAGCCCCAGCTCCACCCTTCTAGAGTGCCAACTGCTCCTCTTCCCTCAGGGCCCGCCAGCTCAGAAATCTTGGTCATGAGAACCCAGAAAGGCACTCTGCTGCCACCCTCTGAGCTCTGGGCATCTCACATCAGTTGACAAGCTCTCTATTTTCCCCAAATCCTAAAATGTAAAGTTGGAACCAGACTGCAAGGTCCAATCCCAACTTCTGATTGTGTGACCTTGGGCAAGTCCCTTAACCTATCTGACCTTCAGCTTCCTCCACTGTACAAATGTTCCTGCCCAGGAGGTGACAGGAAGGGGAAGAGGTGGTTCACCGCGCTTATCCTGCTTAGAAGAGGCCTGGTCTGTGCCCCTTAGCAAGTCCCTCGGCCATCACCATTGTTACCCTTATTTGCCTAGAAACCACCCCGGTGCATCAGTCCAGCTCACAGTTGAGGAGATTGAAGCCTAGGGGAAGAAATGACTTACCCCAAGTCTCCAGGGCTTTGTACACCTGTGTCAGCTTCTCAAAGCAAGGTCCCCAGACCAGAGTCTCCTGGGAGCTTGTTAGAAATGCAAATTCTTGTTCCCCTGCCCCGACCCCACCCGACCTCCTGAATCAGAACCTGGGGAGCAGGGCCTGGCCATTTGTGTGTTAACAAGCTCTCTTCCAGGGTACTCTGATGCAGGAGAAAGTTCCAGAACACTGGTCTCTCTCACTCCTGTGTAGCCTGGCCCCCAGCCTACCCACCCCCAAGCCTTACCCCATCACAGGGTGCAGTACGATGGCCCGGGGCTCGTCCAAGTCCTCAGACACCAGGATCTTGCGGGAGGTGCCGTTGAGGCGTGTCACCTCAATGCGGTCTGTGCCTGTGTCAGTCCAGTAGAGGTTGCGAGCCACCCAGTCGACCGCGATGCCATCAGGGTCGTTGATCTCAGTGTTGACCAGCGTCTGCGCCCCCGACCCGTCCAGGTATGCCCTGCGGATGGCCCGCACCTCGTCATCTGTCCAGTAGATGTAGCCCTCCAGTGGGTCGTAGTCAATGGCAATGGCATGCCGGATGTCATCCACCTGAAGCACGATGTCGGTGAAGTCCGGCGTGTCCAGGGAGATCCTCCGTAGGTCCGTCCGCCGGGCCAGCAGCAGTACCTCCTCGGCCCCTGTGAACACATGGGCAGTGGGGTCAGAGGCCTGTGGCAGGACCGGAGGCTGGGCGCGGGCAGGGGAGGGGCACAGCCAGGTCCCCAGGGGCTTGGGGCTTCAACAACAGGTACATTAGATAATGTTCGCCAAGGTCTTCCTACAGTCATTAGTTCATTATCGTAATAGCTCCATGAGGCTGGCACTCTTTGCTACGCCTTCTTACAGATGAGAAAACGGAGGCACAGGGAGGTTAAGCAATCAGTTGAAAGCCACACAGCCATCTGGCATCAACCACTATGAAGAGCTGCCCCACACTAAGTGCCCCTTCTCCCCTGCAAGCCCCTCTCCTGGCCTGGGCACTGGACTCCAGGCTCCCCTCGCCAGCCACTGTCCCCAAAGCCCCACTCTCTATGTGCTCACCCTTCGTGGCTCAGTCCAAATGCCACTCCCTCCCTGAAGCCCTGCCCATCCCACAAGGCAGCTCATGCCCCGTGTCTGCACCCATTCATCACAGTCCCACACCTCCCTGCCAGAGGGCCATCTCACCAGGGAAGGTGAGTGCCTCGGTCTCCCTCATTGTCACCCAGGCAGTATTAACATTTTGACTCTGTCCTGGACCCTCCCTGATGGGACTGATCAGAACTTCCAGCAGAAGTAGCATATGGAGACTCAGGTGGACCCGGAGACCCCAGAGGGACTCCCCAACCTCGGCCTGGACAGCTCTGGAGGCTGCTGGGGTCAGGATGCCTTGTCCCCAGTGCTAGGCCATCATCCATTTGCTCCCTGTGGCCCTTTCTGGTCTCAAGGACCCACAGAACCAGGAAGATCAGGCCTAGAGACCACTTTTGGCATTTGGGAGTCACTTGCCTGGTTTGATGAAGGGCCCAGAATGGGAAAGGACCCACTTGAAGTCATAGAGCAGTGCGGGATGGGGACAGGGACAGAACAAGTTTGGCGTCTCTCTCATACCCAGGCCCCCAGACCCCAGCCTCTAGCCGCCTATGGGGTTTCCTAGGTGCCTGGCCAAACCGCAGCCCTCAAACAACACACAGGTCCTGCACCCAGAGCCAGCTTCTTGCCACAGTGGTGGAGCCTTCGGAACCCATGCCTTGCGGGGACATTCTGGGGTCCCCTGCCCTGAATTTTAAGTAAGGGCGGGAACCCCAACCTGACTCTTCTGCTCTGAGGCCCAGAGTTCACAATCCAATTCCTCCACTAGAGGGCGCACACGTGGCAGCAACGGCTTCGTTAGCCCGGGTCGGGGGAAACTGAGGCAAGTGGTGGAAAAAGTGAGGCAGCAGGAGGCGCTTGTAAGGTGCCCCAAGGGCCCGACTACATTGGAAACCTCCAAGATCCAAGTTCAGATTTGGTTAGAGGTGTTCATGCAAGCTCTGATTTGGCGTGTGCAGGAAAGAGGAGGGGAGGGGAGTTCTGAATTTCAAAAGACTGGGTTTCTCTGGGTTCCATTCCCAAAATGTTCTGTTGACATCTGATCTGTCCTTCCAGGCCCAGGTCACACACCTCTTCCTCCTCCAGGAAGCTGTTTCTGCCTCCCCTGCCCCAGTGGAGAGGGTGACCACACAACACACTGCCCCTCTGCTCAGACACCACCCTTAGCAGCTCATTAGGGTTCTGGCACATGCTCCCTTTGCTCTCTGCAGCTCCCTGCCCAAGGCCACACCCAGGGCAGGCGCCAACATCCTACAAAAAGCAAGGAGAATGCAAGGCAGAAACCTGGTCCTGTTTCCACTGTGTGACTTTGGGCAGGTCCCTAACCCTCTGGGCCTTGGTTTCCCATATACATGGAAAATCAACGTGACCTGAAGTTGTCTGAGTCCCAATCAAACTCTGACATCAAGAGACCATCAACCAAACTCCATGGAGGGCTCTGGCTTACCCTGCCTCCATGGAGGGAGGAGGAAGCCCCGTAGGCTGGCCAGGAAGAGCCCATCCAAGAGGGTTTCTTCAAAACTTTCCAAGGGGGAAAAGGGGGCATTACGATTAGCAGATGTAATGTTGGGGGGGCACGGGGAGGGCTGTACAACTCAGAGAAGACAAGTAGTGACTCTATAGCATCTCACTACGCTGATGGACAGTGACCGTAATGGGGTTGGTGGGGGGGCCCTGATGAAGGGGTAGTTTAGTGACCATAATATTGCACATGTAATTGCAGATTAATGATACCAAAATAAACTATTAAAAAAAAAACTTCCCAAGGGGGCTGGCGAGCTCCCAAGCCCAGGCTGGCACCGCCCCACTGTGCGAGATGGAAGATGAATGTCAAACCCCGTAACCACAAGTAGCACTTTGACAACTTCACAGAAAACATGGGTCCCCGAGAGAAAATGACACTCAGTCCCCAAACACATTCTGGAGCCTGTTCCGCCCACCCGTTTCTGTGATCCTCTAGACACAGTCACCTCCGAGCACAATCCTCACACCAACCCTCAAGGCACAATTATGCCCCATTTGACTGACGAGGAGCCTGATGCAGAGGTTAAGCTCCCCACCTAAGGGCTCATTGCAGCTAGAGAGAAAATAAGGTCCCATGAGCATTTTGATCCTAAAGCTGGCACCCACAGGAAGCCCACAGCTGACGTACTGCCCAGCTGGCTGGCCACCCCCTTCTCCCAACCCCCAGTATCTTTGTGAGCAGGTACTTTAGACCCTGGACCAGGTACTGGGGGTCAGAGTCAACAAAATGGATGTGGGATCTACCCCCATGTCGTTCCTGCGGTCCCAGGGCAGAGACCTTCAGGGAGCAAGACCATCAATGAATTGGGGCAGGAGGGAAAGCAGGGCTTAGGGTCTGCAAAGGGAGTGGCTGAGACTGGAGTCTGGCCTCCAGCTCTAAGAGCCTCTGGGATGCATGTGGCTGTGACCACACAGCAGATTCCAGCAGTATCCCCAACAGGTGCAGAGCCATCGGGGGCTGAGTGTGCCCAGCCCCAGCTCTCCAGTAACTGGGTCAAGACAAAGCCTAGAGCACACCAACCATCTGAGAAGCCCGTTACCAGCACCCTTTAGAGCTAAGTCTCTGAGGCTTAGGCAATAATTAAATGCTGGGATAAATCTGTAGGTGATAATTGACTCCAAGGGGGGTCTCTGACACCTCTCTGGGCTGCAGAGCTTTGAGGTTTTTATTTGCATTTTGCCAAGAAAAATGCACAGGCCAGGACGGGGGGCGGGGGGAACGGGGGACGGACAACAGCCACTGCCCACACACTGGACTGAAGGTCTGAGTGGGTGAGCCCAGCGAGGAGGAGATAAGTGAGTCCAGGGCCAGGCCAGTGGGGGCAGCTGTGGAGAGAGAACCACAGACCTGGGCTCTGCTGGATGCTCGCCAAGAGTGCGCCCACAGGTGACCTCCAAGGGCGTGAGCAGCAGCCCTTGGGCCACCAGCAGGGAGGCTGGGGACACTGTGCGGCCCATGAGGAGGACGGTCACGAGAAGGAGAGGTCAGCACCTTCCCTGGGACCAGACACAGCCTGGGTAGGAGTTTGTTTAAACACCACGGAGTAAACTGTTTACAAACTAACTGATTCACCAAATGGTTTTCTTCGGGGTTGTTTAAACAAACAGCTTGCCCCACAGCACTGGGCAGTAGTGCCTAGAGCCTCCTCCGGGTAGGCTCTGCCTCTCCCGTGCCCCTTGCACACACAGGAAGACGGGGAGCACCCCAGTCTCAGAGCCAAGCACAGGGCACAGGGTACAGGACAAGCTGAGTTACAGCCTTCCCGGTAGGAGGTTCTCCTCAAAACAAAGCAGACCTGAGGGATGGCCCGAAATCACGGGCGCGCCAGTTCAACACCCTCCCTCTCCAACAGCCATGCAGACGGAGCCTCCCTCCATCCCCTGGCCCTGCCCCTATGCCAGGCCCGAGATCACACAGACAGGCAACACAGAGAAGGCTGCCGCCACACACCACCACCCACAGCGTGGCTGGACAGAGGAAACTGACTCCCTCAGTCTCTGGAGGCCAGAGGTCAAACTCAAAGTGCTGGCAGGGCCACGCTCTCCCCGAAGGCTCAGGGGAAAGGCCTTCCTGCCTCTCCAGCCTCCGGTGGTTGCCAGCAATCCTTGCTGTTCCCGGGCTTGTGGCTGCATCTCCATAACCTCTATCTCTGTCTTCACAAGGCCTCCTCCCCTGTGTGCCTGTGTCTAAATTTCCCTCTTACAAGGTCACCAGCCACTGGATTTAGGGCCTACCCTAATCCAGTGTGCCCTCATCTTAACTTGACTAGATCTGCAAGGACTTTATGTCCAAGTGAGGCCACATTCACAGGTTCCGGGGTTGGGACTTCAGCGTGTCTCTCTGGGGACACAATTCAGCCCACAACAGGGAGGGGGCACAGGTTGAGAAGAAAGTTTCCATGGAAAGACAGGCAAGCTCAAGAGAGCAGAAGGACCACACGGAGGCCAGGGAACACTGGGCCATCCTGCAGCCAGGATGTGCAGGACGGGGCTGACCTACCGGCAGCCCCATTAGGTCTGACCTGAGCTTGGAGACCTGGTGCCCACACAGAGTTTTACTTGTACCACAGGCCACAACTCTTCCCTGAGCACCCTCTGCACACAAGACACGGGGGTGGCTCTGAGGCCATCCCTGTCTACAAGGAAGCCTCGTGCAAACAACACGCTGTGCGTGCAGCAGGAGCCCAGTCCCAAGACAAACAAGGGCCAACCTAGAACAAAAGCCTGCCAGGAAACATGTGCAAGTGTCCACAGCGTTTATCTTTGGAACATGCCCCATCTTCCTTCTAGTCTCCAGTGGGAGTCTGCCCACGTTTGAAAAGTGCCAGGTGGTGAGCGTTCTAGGTTTTGCAGGCCACAATGATCTCCGTTGTGATCACTCAAGTTCCACGTAAGCAATTGTGTGCAAACACAACTTCATGCTTTGACACTGAAACTTGAAGTTCCCATCATTTTTCCATGTCACAAACACCCTTGTGATTTTCTTCTCAGCCATGCAAAAATGTAAAAACCACACTCAGTTCACTGGCTGCAAAGAGCAGGCAGCAGGCGGTCTGGCTCATGGGCGGAGGTTTGCTAACCCCTGGATGAGAAGTATGGGTGACTTTTACAATACTGGAAATTCTAATAGTAGGGGAAACTGTAAGGCGGGAGAGTAGATAGACAGGAACTCTCAGAACTCTCCATTTGCTTGTCTTGTAGACCTAAAACTGCTCTAAAAAAGTCTACTAATCTTTCAAAACACATTAACAGGCATATGCATCAATAAAAACATCACCCAATCCCTAGCAATAAAGGGGCAAAGGCCATAAAGACAAATTAACAGAAGAAAAAAACAGTCAATAAACATGAAAAACAAGTAGCTTCTGGGTAAAACGCAAATAGGAGTGAGTGCCTGTTGCCACCAGCTCAGGTCAGAAGACTGTTCCCACTGCGCAGGGACGCAGCATGTCCCTGCCTCCCAGAGGAGTGGAACCGGCACACATTTCCTGGACAGCCACGTGGCTCAGGGACCCTCTGGCTCAGTGATTTCCCCTCAGAGAACCCAGCGCAAAGCAGCAGCTAGAGATACACAAAAGATTCCTGGTCACAGAAGGTCAGCATGGCTTTGTGATAAACAGCAAAACCCAAACCCAAAGAAAAGAACCCAAACAAATGTCCCACAACAGAAAAACATTAAATAAATGAAGGTGCTGAGGTGCAGAGCATTACATGGGCTCTAAACACCGTGCTCCGGAGAAGGCCTGACGGAGGACATGCACGTGAAGCAGCAGGTGGGAAAGGCCGGACACACCGCGGCATGCACACTACGAGCAGACTGTGCAAACACAGATCTGAATGCACGTGCAGAGAAAAGATGGGCAAAACATGAAGGCACTAACAGCGGCAATCTCTGGGTGGCAAAATTATGAGTGGTTTATATTTTCCTGTCATTTTTTATGATGTTTCCCTTTTGACAGTGAACAAAAATGTAACTTTGTGACAAGAAAAAAATAAAACTTTGAAAAATGGGGGCCCGGATTTACCTGAGGACCAGACAGACTAGATGGCAGAAGGTCTGGACCCTGGCGGCACTTTCTCACTAACAGCCCGGGGACTGAGAGCCAGCCCTCCACTCAGTGAAACTGCCATGTGGGGGGCGACTAACATGGCCTCCAGGTTCTAAGCCGGGCAAGGGGGGTAGAAAACGGGAGAGGGGTTTGAGGCAGAAGGACTCCTAGCCACTGACACCCCAGGAGGAGGAGGCCCCACTGGTAGGTTGCAACACGTGGGGAATGGAAAGTTCCTCGTGCTTAATCCCCTCCATGCCCCAACATGGGAAGAGGAACTTCACAAGGAGCAAAACAACACATGCCAGGGTGTGGACAGACTGAATCAACACAAATGAAAGAGACAGGGCCCCCAAGCCCCCCCCCACCTGTTGCCCAGCCTCAGAGCCCTGGCCATCCCCGCAGGCAGAGAGGACATCACAACTGTTCCCCACTGGACCAACTGAAGCTGTAAGGCACAGCCCTTCGTGGGAAGGAAGGACAGGCCCCCACCCAGAGGCTCATGCCACTCCAGAACAGCTTCTTTTCATGCTGGAGACAGGAAGTGGAGAACAGCCTTGGGGCTCCTGGGCCTGCCCACAGTCCTGTTCCCAGCCCCCCGGGGTCTCCCTCAGCTGCCCCCACGGGAGGCCAAGCCTACCTCCCAGGCCTGGAACTGCACATGCAGAGCCATCTACTCTGCAGTTTCTACGGCGCCATGAACAGCCTCACAACTGGCAGGCAGCTGGCTGGCTTTTGTTTTTCAGCAATTGATTAAGTTTCTCCACTGCCCCTCTGGGATACGTGGTTGGACAAACACTGAGACCACAGCCCAGCACCCTGGCCTAGGAAACCGTGCCACGTGGCCACAGGGTCACAAGGCACAGAGGAAGTGGCCGGGCCAGGCACTGGCTCCACTGGAAACCTGAGGCCGGATAGCTGTCCACTGCATGGCCCACCTTGGGCCTCCCAGTGAGCATGAAGAAGGCGGCAGCCTGCCAGGCAGGCACCCCATCTAGAGCCTGGGCCTCTGTCTGCACAGCTCTAGAATGGGCAGTCACCCCTCTGCCTTCCTGTGCCCCTACCACACCCCACAGAGGCCACTCCCTACACAGGCAATCCAGTCCACTGGTCATGCCTACTTTGGCCCTGGGCCATTCCTGTGTGACCTGGAACCAGCGACCTGACCTCTCTCTTCTCAAAGGTAAGACTCAGGTGTAGGTAAGGCCCCCAGTGAGGCTGGGAGGTTCCCTGAGAGCCAGTGAGCCCTCCAGCCTGAGACCACACCCCAGCATGTTCCCCTCCCCGTGGCACCGGACGCACCCTTGGGGCCCATCTTGGCCATGTCCTCCATGAAGTAGGAGCGACGATGTGCCCCAAAGGCTCCCATCCCAGGCCAGAGGGAACAAAACGAAAATATGGTTTGGGGGACACAGGTAGGCAGCCCAGCCAGTGTAAACAAAAAGGAATGTGGGGTTGAGGACCATCGAGTGTCTCACAGGAGGGAGGAGGCTGGCCCCACCTCCTGAGGCACGTGGCGCGGCTATTTAAGAAGTACACAAGAGTCCCCTCCCCAGCCCAGGCACGCTCACACTGCACGTTGCCCAGGCGTGGACAGAGAGGCCATATTTCCTCCTGACGATATCCCCTGGCCTGTGCTCCTGGAGACGGCTCTGGCCATTCCCCTTTGTACCCAGGCACATGAAGGCTCCCTAGGGGCCCGGGCAGTGGGGGCAGCCCCTGGGCCAGGCTGCCTGGGTTCACACCCGTCTCTGCCCCTTCTGTGGCCTTGAGCAGGCTCTGACTGTGTACACTTATGAAGCGGGCTGGCTGCAGACCCGCCCCCACAACAGCTCCTGGGAGGCACCAACCAGTCCAGGGCTCAGGCAGTGCCCGGCAGCTCCCGAGAAACATGACCGCTATCGTCCACCCTGGCCTGGTGGTGGAAGCCAAAATCATGGAGTGGGCTGAACCGCATGAAATCACCGCCTCTTTAGCTCAAAGGTGGCTGAGCGTCAGCAGTTCACATGGCTCGACCTCACTCAACGACACCACACTTCACAGTTTATAAGGCACTTGCAGAGACATAACCGTGTTTACACTCCCAGGCCGAAGGTCTTGCATTTCTAAGGGTCACAGCCACATCGTGCATGGTCAAGGCCAGACTCAGGTGCCGATTCCCACCACACCACATCTCAGGGGGCGGCAGGGAGGGGACGAGGGAAGGCCCCCCTTGGCCCAGCCACCAGAGTCATTCCCGGCTCCCGGACAACTACAGAGCCTCAGCTCTCACCACGGCAAACACCCTGGAAGGTAACTAACCAATTTTCCCAGCCTCTTCCTGGGCCTGATGTCAGTTCCATGGGAAGCCAGGACCCATCCTGCCCCCTCTCCCAGTGGAGGTGGGAGCAGAGTACCCCCCAGGGGCCGGAGTGCTCGCCTGTTCAGGAGTGGGAGGGCTCCCCAGGTAGTGGGCAGGAGCTCGGGGTGGCCTGGAGAGGAGCAGGCAAACTACTGTGACTGGAATAGGAGGTCAAGGGGGAAAGGGCCCCCTCTCCTGTCTCTGAGGACAAGCCAGAGGCCCAAGACATCAGCCCAGCACATCAAGGCCTCTGGGCCCGCCCCCAGGGCACATGGAATTGGGGAGGGAGGCGCAAGGGTTCAGTCGGTGGAACCAAGACAGGAAATCTGCAGCCACCACCAAAGCCAGAGACAGCACGCAGGGCATGCAGCAGGCGGGAAGGTCTTTCTTAGGGCAGCCTGGGGGCTCTACCAGGGCCCAGACCCCACAGATTCAGAACCTGACTCCAAACACAACAGGAGCCACCAGAGAGAGCTCCAGGGCCGGTCTGCGCTCAGGCTACAGCAGCAGTGGGGACCCCAGACAGGCCAGGGGGCACAGGGCCAGCGTCAGGGTGAGTGACTAACTCTGCAGCCAGTGCCCCCTGGCCCCGAGGCATCGCAGGGCTGACCACACCCAGGAGGGGCCGTCTGGTCTTAACCCCCAGCCCCAGGATACCCATTTCCTCTTTCCAAGCACATGGTAGTTCCCGTCTCCTCTTTTATTAGATGTACGTTAGCCTTCAGGCTCAGACACAAAGGAGCACATGCTGTGTGGTTCCATTTCTACAATGTTCTGGAGCAGGCAAAACTAATCCTGGGTGAGGGAAGGCAGGGCAGTGGTTGCCCTTGCAGGGAGGAGAGCGCTGCAGAGGGCACCAGAGACTTTTCCGGGGGCTGGAAATGTCCTGTATCTGGGTTGGGGTGATTATACAGCTGCACACAACTGTCATGGCTAACCAAAGTACACACTTAGAATCTGTGAGTTCTGTTCTTTGCAAGTTACACCTCCAGTTCCAAAGAAAAAAGAAAAGGAAAGTTAATGCTTGGACTTGTCACCCCACTTCCTGGGGCTGTGCAGTCTGATTTCCTTGCTATTAAAAATTCACGGTCTATGGCTGAGAACAGCAGCTGCCTTCTGTCTGCACAGTCGATGCCAATCACAGCCGGGGTGGCGGCAGCCTTGGCCACAAGGGCCTCCTTTCTCTTCCCTTTGACCTACTTCCCTAAGTAGATAAGTGACAGGACAGCCAGACAGGGAACAAACGCACCCCTTATTCCTCGACCCTGAGCCCCGGCTAATCCACCCGGACAGACAGGGGATGTGAGGGGCTTTGAGACGCCGCCCAGTTGTCAGCCTGCCTGTCAGACCCAACAGGGACACATCTGTCCCTCCTCACAGGCTACATCCCGCCATCTTTTTGTGTCCTGTCCCTGCAAACATCTGCTAAAACTACTTACCTAGGTGTGGCAGGCAGACTGGTAAATCACAAAGTCTGTGCCTCCAGGCTGCCTGAGGAGCGGCCAGAGCCTCACCTGGAAAGGCCTGGGTGGACGGCACAGAAGGGTGCCCAGAGCAGGGAGCCCAGCCGCCCTGGGCACACAGCCCCGAGTCACCTGCCCAGAGGCCCCCAGTGACAAGGAATGTGTGGGGACAAAAGTCAAAACAAGAGGGCATGCTCCACAAAAAGCCGGCCCCTGGAGCAAGGAAAGCAGCAGGCTTCCCCTGGACGGTGGTGGTAACTCCCAAATAAGGCCCTGCTACTACTGTTTTTAGCCCATTCCACATAATTGGAAAAACATGGAGAAAAGCAGAGCCAGCTGGGTGCCTCAGTCGGGGAGACTGCTGGGGGAGGGAGCTGGGATTGCAGCCTGGCCCAGAACAGGCTCCCTGCCCGCCTGTCTCCCAGGCCAAGTCACAGTCCCCTAGGGATGCTCGGTGCTCCCGAGGCGCCGCCCACCACCAGGGTCTCACCAAGCCCCCAGCAGAGCTGCACCCGAAGAGGAGGCACCTGCTGCAACATCCTTCCCAGTCCCAGAACCTTCAGGACCCTCGCTGGGGCCACTTCAGGAGGGGCTGGGGCGCCTGCAACACTGCAGCCCAGAGCCATTGGGTGTTAGCCACCCACAGGGGGCCAGACCCTCCCGAGCCCAGCGGAGGGGAGTCCCAAGCCCACGTCCTTTCTGCAGGGCCCCACACAGGCAGGAGAGCACTTACATGCGGCTTCTCATTCGACCCCCAGGAATGCTGACGGGGGTGGACCTGCTCTCCCCACTTCACAGATGAGGAAACGACCACCTGGAGGGCTGGCATGTGGCCACAAGAGGACCACCCCATCCTATCCTCCACTTCCAGGGGATGCTTGCACGCCCTGGGATGGTGTACCCCCCATTCACTGGAGCCCACGCTTCAACATCTCAGCCTCATCCCTGGGGGAGTCACCAAAACTCAAACAAGGCTTTTATTTGCTCAAACACAGAAAAACAGGGTTCACGTACATCACAACAATTTCTTCATATCCAACTCCATGAAGCCTAAGAGGTCCGATGCCCAAAGCGAGAACCCTGGCTTCCATCCTGAGGTGTCTGTGGCTGTGCAGGTGACTCCTGACCTGCTGCTCATTAGCCTGCCTTGGGCACGTGTCGAGTGCAGGGTCAGCCCTCCACCTCTCACACCCCGTCCCTTGTGGAAACTGATTTGCTGGGCTGGGAAGCCTGTGACATAAGGATGCCGGTCATTCCAACACAGCCAGGCACTGCCCCCAACCCCAAGTCCCTCCCAGCCCAACACGGGCCTTCATCCCGTGGAAAGAGGAGCCACGTGCTCAGGGCACCCAGGACACACATCTGACTGCCCGGCTCTCACCAGCAGGGTGAGGAGGGCTCCCCATTGACCCCGCACCCCTCCAAGCTTCTCCTGGCACCACCAGGCCTCGCACCTACTTCTGACTCCAAGCGTTTGGAGGAGAACTGCTCTCCTGGCATCAGACTGGCTACCTGGCTCCGAGTTCAAGTTCAAATTCAAGCACAGCTCATATTTGCCGGGTGACCTGGCCTTCCTCCCAACAACCCCCTGAATCAATCAGGTACTATTATCATCTCTTTGCATGGGTGAGGAAACAAGCACAGAGAGGCTGAGTTAATGTCCCCAGATCACACAGCCAGGATGTGAGTTAAGGTGTCACAAAATGATGACCACACATGGAAAGAAAGCCATTGCATGAATGAATGCTCTGGATTTGCCCAAAACTGAATTTGCTCACCACCCCAGAAGTCTCTCGCAGGCTCTCACCTACAGACCTAAACCGTGTTATACATTGTGAATGTTGCCTCCAATGCACCACTCATCTCCCCCAACTTCTGGGATAGAGGGAGTGGCGCCAGCACATAATTTCTCCATTTCTATCTTGTCCGAAGTCCTTTCCTCTAGCTCAGGGCCATCTCCACAGCCCTCACATGTGGCCTCAGTTCTTCATGCCCCTGGGACACCAGGCCTCACCAATTCCATGCCCAAGAGGAGATCCACAAGCTACCCAGGGCCTTCTCTGCAGGCCCCTGAATCCCATCCTCCTACCAGACACCCCAGCCTCGAAGACTCTCCTGGGCTCTGGCAGCCTCCACGGGCCTCCGTGTACCAGGTTTTCGCCCACAGGACCTCGGAGCGCCCATCCACGGTGACACCCAGCAGGTCTTCTTTTCTTCAGGCTACCCTTCTGTTACCAGCTACTATCAGTTCTCACAATCAACACCCTGCATATGGTCAGCAAAATCCACATTCCGTGTGATTTATGTCCACCACAACACAAAACTGCACACACCAATGGACACTGGCTGTCTGGAAGGCCACACGGGGAACCAGCCACCACGCTCAGGGGACAGGCGATGGGCTTTGAACCAAGGCTCCTCCTTCAACATGACATCATGTGGCAAGGACTAGACACTGTAGTGGGGTGAAAACAGTTCTTCCAAGATCAGGGAGGGTGGCCCTGAGCCACTGAAGTCAGGGGAGTCTGTGGGCTGGCTGTCCTCACTGAAAGAGGCCAGGAGTGTGGGTCAGCCCCTTGCCTCATGTTTTACAACAGGAAGGATAGGCTTTGCTGCTAATTCATGTCCACTGGCAGGTGTTGGTGTCAGTTGCCCATCACAAAGCTTCTAGCCCCTGGTGCCACCTCCTCCAAGAGGCCCTCCCACCTCAGGCTGCCTCCTCTACTCTGCCCCATGTCATCCCCCCCCCCCCTGCAGGAGAGGGCTCCCAGGGCTGTTCTGGGATGGGACAGTTGATGTGTAGTTTGAAGGAAGAACACAGTGCCCTCCAAGGGCTCAACCACAGGCGGAGGACCCAGGGCTCAGAGGCTCCAGCTGCCGGAACACTGGGAACCAGAGGGAGTCAGGGGTCTGGGTGAGTCCGCAGCCCCTGCCTCCTCTGGTTGGAAAAGAAATCAGCCCTCCCCCGGCGGGGGCAGAGTAAGAGGACCTTAGGGCAATGGAGGCAAACTTAGCCTGCAGTGGACCTGCCTTCCTTGCTCCCGCAGCCCCAACAAGCCAATGAGATGCCAGAGGCGAGAACGCGAACGTGGCACCCTGCAGAGCACTTCCAATTCCTGTGAATGCCCTGGGTCCTCCGTGGCTCCCTGGGTGGGGGTGGTCTGTGACACCCATCTCACAGGTGAGGAGGGGAGGCACACAGTGACAAGGCCCTGGGCACCATCCCCTCAGAAGACCAACAGCTCCTCGGGCCCCAGGGTAGCCTAGGCAAGTCCTTTCTGGGGTGGCACGCTTCTGCTGTGCAACTTCATGGCACCAGGACTCTGGCATTATATTAGGGCCCACACCCCAACTCCTGGAACTCTGATGCATGAAGGAGTTTCACAGGGCCCCTTAACAGAGCAGCCTGCATGGCTGCAGGAGCCACATTTAGGCGGGTTGTGTCCATCCCCAACTCCTTCCCCAAATGTTCCCAAGCAGCCTGGCCCCAGACACCCCAAGTGGGTAGAAATGACAACCACATCTGCTTCCAGCCATGCCTCTGGCTGTCCCACAGCAGACATCACCAACCATCCAGCAGAGAGCTTGGGCAGGCATTACCAATCAATGGCACCAGCAGATACCTGATCCAGATGCCCCTAACTCCAAGCCAGGCCCCAACCTGGTCATCTCGTGGCAGCACAACTCAGAAAGAGCAAAAACACAAATAGGACAGAAATGCCTGGTGGGGAAAGATGGCCCAAAGGTATGTTCTCTTGATAAACTATTCTTCAGGCACTGAAACTCAAGTTCTTGGAGCATATACACCTCGTAATTGCAAATGCTACTGCAATAATGTCAAGTAAAATGTGTGACACACATCGCAAACAGCAGAGGAAGACACACCAAGATATCAAGACTATCTCCAGATTTCCCTTCAGTCTCTAATACACAAAGCAGGGCTGGCTACATAATTTGCAGGGACCCCTACAAAATGAAAATGTGGGGCCCCTTGTTCAAAAATTATTAAGTTTCAAACTGATGATAAGAGAGCATTCAACCAAGTATGGGGCCCTTTTGAACAAAAGGCTCTGTGTGACAGCACAGATCAAACACCCATGAGGACAGTCCTGACACCAACTCACTCCTGCCTCAGGGCTGCCACACATGCTGTTCCTTTTCACTGTTCCTGCTCCCTCCTATCCGTTAATCCTGGAAGTCTCAGCTTAAATCATGTCTTCAGGGAAGGCCCTTCTCTGACCTTCCATCTCAGGTAGCCAAGCCCCCACCCTGTACATCGTTCTCCAGCTCAGCCCCTCATCTGTGTCCTCCCTTACTCTGATCCAAATCTGTGATGGCTTATTCATTTGTGTGCCTGCCTGCTTCCTATGACACTGCCCCAACTAGCATGTGTGGCCTGTGAGGGGCAGGGAAGGAGGCCAGTCTCATTAACTGTTTTATTTGCGGCTCCCAGCACACAAAAGGCAGGCAGTAATTATATATGTGGAACTTAAAATACTTCCTATTTTTCAGATTTGCCAAGACACACCTTTTGTTTTAAACCTGTACCCAAGGCTCCCTTCCCCTCAGCCTCTGGGCCACCAGGGAAGCCCCCTGCCCTCCCTTTCCTTCCCCTAAGTGGGATTGGCCCAGGGGTTCCTGCTCTCTGACACCTCTCACTAGCCCTCTTGCTGGCCAGGCATGAGTCCACCCCGGTGCTGGGCAGCTGTGCTGGGCCCCAGTCGGCCCCAGGGCCAGGCAAAATCCTGGACGTGCTCATGTCCTGCAGAGCGGACCTTGGACCTGACGCCTAGAACTAAAGGGCCTCACCACCACAAAGGAGGGGATGGCACCCCATGAAAAGCCTGTTATAGTACGAGTCCTTGAAGCAGCAAGTGCCTGAAAACTAAGGGGGAGAAATAGTGAGAAGAAACACACTTGCGTGTGGGGAGGGTAGCCAACTGTGCTTCATGCCTCCAAGAGAAAACTCCCATTAGAGTGTGTTGCAAAAACTAAATTCTCACCAGGGTATTAGGGCATGGACGCTCCAGGGGAATGAGACACAAGAATAAAACGGAATGACAAATGCCATGATCGACCTGGACAATGCTGAGAAAGCAGAAGGCGAGACCGTGGCGGGAGCCTGCAGCCCTGCACTGCCGGTGCACACTCGAGGGTGCATGCTCGAGACACAGGAATGCAGAGAAGGTAAATGTTCTGTGCGTGCAGGATGGTGGGGCATTTCACCATGTTCTCACACTGTGTTTTGCACAATCAAGTTTTTGTTTAGTAAGTAGCAACACCGAGCTTTTAGGCTGTGATCACTGCATGCTGGCGGTGTGCTTAGCACTTGGGGTCTCTACCCATCCCGCCCACTACAACCTCACCTTACAGCTGGGATCCCCAGATCATTCCCCATTGCGCAGCAGAGCCCAGTTCTGCCCTCAAATCTCAGCTCTTGGGCTGCCACAGTACACCTGCATGCAGAGCCCAGAACAGTTGAAACCTTCATCAAGGAAAGCAGATTGTGCTGACCGGTCCACTGATGCTTCCCCAAGAGCACCAATGCCAGCGGCCGCTGCCCCTCTGCCAGTCCGCCCGCAGCCGGCACTCCATCTCACCTGCCTTGCACGTCTTGCCGTTGTCCTGAAGCTGCACGCCAGTGGGGCAGGCGCATGCATAGAAAGGCTCCCTCGGGGACAGCAGGCACAGGTGGGAGCAGCCACCATTGTCCTCCTCACATCGCGTGTGGACTGGGGAGAACAGCAGGGTGAGAGAAGTTTCCAGAACAGGGCCCTTGATACCCACACCCACTCACCACTGATGGTGTGGGCATGCTCTCAGCCCGGCCCCCTCCCCTCATCTTCTACAACAGGAGACCCCCAAAGGACACCTCCTCCATGAAGGCTGCCCCCAGGCTTCCCAGGCAGGATCTCAGGACTTGGCTGTGCAGTAACAGCGGGGAAGCCCTGGGACAGCAGGTTCCTAGAGCAGAGGCCTGTCTTATCTTTGTGACATGCTTGGGCCCCAAAGGGCCTGCACAATGCTTGGTGGCCCCACATGGACACTGGGCTGAGCCTTAGAGAAGTTTCCAGAACAGGACCCTCGAGGCTTCCCTCAAAGCTCCTTCCACAAGCAACTGAACTGAACAAATACTTCTGGCCTCTGACTGTGCCCAGAGCAGGGCGAGAGCGTAGCACTGAACCCCCATTAACCAGAGCAGACGTGCTGGGCAGGGCCTCTCCCTCAGGCTGCCTTAGGCGGCCAGGTCGCCCCAAGCGTGGGTGTGGTTCAGGACCACGACGTTCTCAGCAGAAGACAACTCCAGGGAGCCCCCTTCATCCTGGCACTGAGAACAGTTGCCTCCCTGAGGCCCCCCTCTTAAGTTCAGAGTTGGAACCCTTTACAGCACCATGGCCAGAAACCCCTGCTCTGGCCCCTTGAGAACAGGTGTGGTCCCACAGGGTCAGGTGAGCCCAGGGCCCTGACCCCACTGGTCACTTGCCACGGGAACCCTGAGCTCTGAGGTTCAAGCCTTTTACCATCAGGGACCCCTGCCATGACACTAGGAGGGCCCCAGGCTAGAACCTCGACTTAGAGCATATTTTCTATTAATAAATATGTAGCTTCCACTGGGCCTTGAAAACAGGGCAACCTTCCTTGGGAATACCTCTGCCACCTCCAAGGACTGCCGGGGTGGGGCCCTGTCCGAAGCAACCTCACACCAGCTCTGCAGAGGGGCCTCTCCCAGCTGCCCCCGGCCACCCCTGCAGTCTGTCCACACCTCTTCCGCCCCGGCAAGCACCCCCTTTCCCTCCACTTACAGTAAGGCTGCCGCTCGGGGCTGAGGACTTGGATGTCCATGGGCGAGTAGAGCGCGCCAAGGATCTCCTTCCTCTTCTCACCGGTCTTCTTGTTACAGGCATGAATGGAGCGAGTCTGCCAGTCCGTCCAGTACAGAGTGTCCCCAGAGAGCGTCAGAGCAAACGGATGCGTCAGGCTGCCCTCCACCACCTTCTGCCTGTGGGAGCAGAGGGAGGAGCGATCGGGATTCCCCGGCCTCCCGACTGCCAGCTCTGAAAGCCTTCCACGGCACTTCCACGGTGCTGCTTACCCCATGGGACAACAGTGGCTATGACAGAGCAGGGAGACTGGGCAGAGGCCCCCAGGCACCGCCTCCTGCACCGTCCAGACCCAGCCAGACCCTGCCATCCCTGACAGTGACATCCCTGTTTCCAGAACGGTGGCTGCTGACAAGGTGCCCCACAGCAAAGAAAGAAGGAAGAAAAGTGGCTGCGGGAAGCCAAACCTGGTAACAACGAGCTGGTGAGAAGCATGCCTGTCTTGACCCAATGTTTTAGCAACTTAATACAAACCAAAGCAAATATACTCACTCATTCCTATGGTGCCAGTGATGTGTATTATCAGAGTAAACTTGATATAAATGTGGGAAGAAGCTTTGCTTTTCCGTGTTTACAACACCCAGCAAACAAGAACTTGTTCTTAACGAGATTGTGGCCACTGACCAGCAAATCCTAATTTTACACAGCAGGCAGCAGGTGTGGCCCCCTGGCTCAGTGACTCTCCCCCAAGTACAGGCTCCCTGGGGGTGGGCGGTCACTGCTCCAACCATGTCCCCAGCCCCTGGTTACAGCACCTTGGAGAGAGTAACACTCAAAAAGTGTTACTGAACAACTGAAAACCACGTGCCCATGCTCTTCCTGATCTGACATGACACTGCCTCCTTTTTTAGTTGATGTCACTTTTTAGAAAGTTGTATTGAAGTGAAATTCACATAACACAAAACTCACCAATTCAAAGTGAATACCTGAGGGCTATGTAGCACATTCACAATGTTACATGACCACCACCTCCTCCACTTTCCACTTCCCAGACATTTCCAGCCCTCCCCAGGAAAACCGCCCCCCATCAGCGGTCACTCCCCACACCACCCATGCCCCTCCCGGCAACCCCCCCAATGTGTTCTGTCTCTTGGATGTGTCTGTTCTGCACATTTTACATAAATGGAATCATACACTACGTGACCTTCCGTGTCTGGCTTCTTTCACTGAGAATGTTTTCAAGGGTCATCCACATCGCAGCATGTGTCAGTGTCTGTCCCCTTTCACACTGAGTAATGTTCCACTGTGTGGCTAGTTCCCATTCATTATCTATCCGCCAGCTGCTGGTGAACATCTGGGACACTTCCACCTTTTGGCTCCTGTGGGTGGTGCTGCCACAGGTATGCACGTACAAATACGTATTTCAACAATGACTTTCAACTCCACGGGGTGTGTGCCTAGGAGCGGGATGGCTGGATCATGTTAATTCCATGTCTGCATTCTGAGGAACCCAAACTGCTTTGCATGATGTCATCATTTTTTTGATCAGAGAAGCCAGGGGCCCATCATTTCTCAGGCTTTTCCTCCTCCCCAAGTCCTGCCTCACTGGAGGCACCGTGGGAAGCTGGCGCCAGGCCTTGGCTCACCTGGCCCACCCTCACCCCTCCTCTCAGGCATCTCCTCCTCTCTAATGCACCTCCAGCCATGCCCCCTCTGCCCCGTGTTGGATCCAGGAAGTCCCTGAGCACACCAGCCTTTATTGAGGGCTTACTGCATCCAGGCACCATGCACCGCTCTATGGGCACTGCTGCCTCAGACCCTGTGAATAGCTACAGAAAGTACAATCACCACTCCCAATTCACATCTGAGGCCCCCAGTCACAGCTGAGAGGGGCTGAGCAGGTCTGCTGAGCTCCAGTGCTTGTACTTTACCCGCAGATTATACCTCCACTGGAAAAGCCCTGGGCACATGCATAGAGAGTGTTAGCCACCTAAAGAGCCAGAAGAACCTGGTGGTGAGGCAGGCTGAGAGTGGGCCCTGGAGTCATACTGCCTGGCTTCCCACCATGGCTCTGACTAGCTGTGTGGCCTTGGGTGAGTTCACGTGCCTCTCTGTGAGTCATTATAATAGGGGGTCATAATAGCAAGCACTTCATAGGGTTGGTGTGAGCACGAAATGAACTGATAAATGTCCTGGCAAACAGAAAGTGCTACGGAAGAGTCAGCCTCCACCACCACCACCACCACCACCACCAGCATCACCAATATCCCCACCACCACCACCACCACCACCAGCATCACCAATATCCCCACCACCACTACCACCACCACCACCACCACCACCAGCATCACCAATAGCTCCACCACCACTACCACCACCACCACCACCACCACCAGCATCACCAATATCCCCACCACCACCACCACCACCACCAGCACCACCACCAGCATCACCAATATCCCCACCACCACCACCACCACCACCAGCATCACCAATATCCCCACCACCACCATCACCACCACCACCACCACCAGCATCACCAATATCCCCACCACCATCACCACCAGCACCACCGTCACCACCACCACCACTACCATCACCACCACCACCACCACCAGCATCACCAATATCCCCACCAGCACCACCACCACCACCACCACCACCACCACCACCAGCATCACCAATATCCTCACCACCATCACCACCACCACCACCAGCACCACCACCAGCACCACCACCACCACCAGCATCACCACCAGCATCACCAATATCCCCACCACCACCACCAGCACCACCACCACCACCACCACCACCACCACCACCACCACCACCACCACCACCACCACCACCACCACCACCA
>JAVSCE010002022.1:0-14354 GCA_032199065.1 Smutsia gigantea
TATAGGGAGTTGAGAAAGGGTGGGTAATCTCCATGGCCATTAGGTTCAAAGCTATCTGAAAAGTTTTATTTGATAAACAGCATTGAAATGTACAGAAAAATCAGTGCATATTACAGAGAGTGAGTGTAGCAGTTCCTTGTAGGCAACACTACTTTGGGATGGGTGGGTGGTAGAACAGATTCTTCCAGTCTTCTAGAGTGTAGAGATCTCCTTTTTTTAAGGGAACATTTGTATTTGCCTCCAGTAGTGAATATTGTATTAACTTGATTAAAGACCAGTGTCACTCTTTGCATTTTAAATAAAAGACTTGTTACCACTCCCGCCCCCCTTTGAGCTGCTGATCAATTTTCATAGAACAAAGGCAAAAAGTGAAGGTTATCAAAAACATTATCTGATTTTTGTCTTTGGTAATTAGAGATTTAAAAAAATTGACCCTTGAAACAATTCCAATAACATTACTGTTTTATCTTTTTGAGAAGTACTGTCTGTATAAAGGTCATCTGATGAGCATGCCCTGTCTTTGAATCAACATTTTGAATTAAAGCATTAATTGTGCTTCTGTATTTCTTTAATTAGCACATTTTTTTTACAGTCACTGGTATTGATCAACTTTACATCTTATGAAAGAGGTGGTGCCTGTTTCAGTGTAGTCCACAGACGCTGAGATCAGAGTAAAAGAGGAGTCATTTCACTATCTTAAAGAGAAACTTTGGTAGAGGGGAGATTTTTCACTTTCCATGGAGATTAGAATGAAAATATGTTTGGGGCATGGTAGAACTATTAACTTAATACACGTATAACATGATCATACCTATTTATGTGCATTATGTAGATAGCATTAATTGTTAATTATTATATTTATAAGCATTATCATGTTATCTGTGTGTAATGTAAATAGTATTATGTACATCTATATATGCAAAAATAAAATTTGTGTGCATGGGAATAGATGAAAGGGATGCTTTTTCATTCTGTCTGTAAAACTGAAGGGATTTCAAGTAACAAAATGAAGTTGTCTGAAGGTGTAACTTGAGTTTAGAGGAAAAGCCAATTTTTAGACCGCTGTTTTTCAAACCTTATCATGCATCAGAAACCCCTGGAGGTCCTGTTAAAACACAGATTGCTTTACTCCATGCCTAAGGTTCTGATTTGGTAGGTTTCCCATGGAACTGAGAATTTCCATTTCTAACAATTTCCCTGGTGATGTTAATGACACTGATCTGGGGACCACCCTGAGAAGCACTGTTCTGGAATCAGTCTGCAGTACTAGATTTACTTTCATGTTCAGTCTATGTTAATTTTGTAGGAAACAATGATAGATGCTAGTGTCAGCTCAACTATAGTTAATGAAATGATCTTAAACAATTAAGTTCCAGAATTTCCTTGAGCGTAAGTTTTCTCATCCATAGAGTGAAGAGACTAGACTTGGATAATTTCAAAGGGCACTACAACACTGAAGATTCTAAAAATAGATAAGATGATGACAACTGATAATATCAAAGTACATAATTTTACTCTGTTATATGACTTCATGTATTGCATGTAAATTTGTAGCATGATTTGGAGGCAGTATAGCTTAGTACTTGACAATAAAGGTTCTGGAACAGACTGCCTGGGTTTGAGCACTGGCTTTGCCACTAGCTTGGAGTGTGAACTTGGACATGTTACTTAATTTCTCTGTGCCTCAGTTTTCTCGATATGTTGTGTGCTCCCTACCTCATGGGGTTATGAAAAGTACATTATATTATCCATGTAAAAGTGCATAAAACATATTCCTAACCCACAATAGGTGTGATGTAACTCAGTTACTAATATTTTTTACCAAATATATAAATTAATCTTGATGAGTGTTTTACAGAATATTGAACTAACTTTCCTCTTTCTGTCTTTGACATTCAATATCTTTTTATGGATGAAAAAATAATTTAGGTTGTAGTCTGAAATAATCATACTGACACATCTAAGACTATGTTCTAAAATTATCTTTCTAAATGTTTGAAACTAAATTTAAATTAATTCAATTATATATCTTTTTATTGATAAATGATCAGGAATTTAATCATTAGCCTCACTGTTGATTTGTAATTTCTGAAAGGCATGTATCACTCATTACTGTTATATATACACTGAATATTCACTATCTAATATTCTGCTAAGTACTAGAAAATAAACAAGGTGAGTATAACCTTATTCATTGCAACTTCCTATATTGTTTAAATATGTGTCCATATAAACATCTGTGAAGATAACAATATTTATTTAAATATAAATAAGCATCTGAAGATTGAAATTTTGAAATCTGAAAATTTCAAAAGCTATTGATTTTATAAAAATACTATCTTTACTGTCTTGAAAATAAGTACCTGAAATGGAGACTAATCATTGAATACCTTCTCAAAGATGAATTAGTATGTTTTTTTTTCATGTCCCCATTACCTGTGTGTCATTGGTCTATTCATTTAATCATTTTAGGCCTCAGTTACCTCATTTGTAAAATGTGGTCAGAATCAGTGGTTTGAAGATCCCTTTTAGCCATAATGTTCTACAATTCTTATAGTGTTACTATTGCAAGAAAATCATCTCAACAGTGTGCCAAATACACATTAGTCATGCCCATTGTCTAAACATATTAAAACCATTCCTGATTTAGTATGTTAAGTACCTCCTTCATTTTCTGGCACTAAATATTCTTGTTCAATTCATTACAGACCTAAATCTCATGGCTAATAAAGGTAAAACAAGTGCTCATTACACGAATGCCATGGACCACAATATGCCAGGTTAAATTCTGACACCAATATATTTGAGGCCAGTCACTACTTGCTAATTTTTCACATCTATGTGTTTGCAGTTGAGGGAAGAGTGGTGAATGAGAACAACTGGCAGGGGAAAAAAGATCACTAGAAAAAATAAGGGAAATTTTTCCTTCAAAGAAATTAATGATTTCAGCTCTGTGAATGAAGAGAGCTGGGTTAAGTTCATTTTGTCATGTGCCAGAGGACCATAGCATAAGGACTTACTTCACTGCTTTATTCTTTTAATGGAAATATAACAATCTCAAACTTGTTAAGTTCCTTGAGAAAAGCTACTGAACAAATTAAAAGTACTCATAGTAAATAGTAGCTAACATTTAGTGAATGCTCACTATGCTCCAGGAATTCTTCCAAGTGCTTTACATATATTGACTCACTTCATCCTCACAACCACCTTTGACCTAGGTATTGTTATTATCCCTGTTCCTCAGCAGAGGCACAAGGAAACTAAGCAACTTGACCAATGTCACATGGCAAGTAAAAGGTAAAGCTTAATTGAGGACCTAATACTAAACAGGTGGTAAGAAGTACTCCTTACTGATTTTCATCAGGAGGCACCAAGTTTCTTTGCTACTCAAAGCCACCTGAGCCAAACATAGGATAATAGCAGAGATCCTTTTCTTAAGGACTAAGACTAAGCTTACAAAACAAAACAATGATGAATCCTTAAAATTAATACCTAGGCTTCATCTGAGAGGGAAAGTGAAGGTGCGTTTAGGCTGTTCTGTAGCTTTGTGTTGTGCGCTCCACTGCTGCAGTCTTTGCACAAGTGTTTATGTGTTGCTGAGTCTCTTTGGCTTATCACTGTATTTGTTTAGCTTGAACCTTTAGCAGTTAAACCCTGCATACCACATACAGGGACAATTCACTGCCACCTATGTTAGTGACCCAGATGGTAGTCTGTCAATTTAAAAAAGTGCAAGCTCTGATAATATAATCACATTTCAACATTTAGAGAATACACTAGTCTCCTGCAAGAGTTGGGAGAAAAATTTCTGCCCCATATAAAGAACTTAACAAGTGACTGGTTGCATTATGTTTTTCTTTTTAACCCCTATGCATACGATCTGGTATTTCCTTTTACCAAAGGTAGGCCTAAAACTTCCAGGTATATTACAGTGGGATATGATTTATAAAGAAACGACATGTTAGGCATCAACCTTAACTATACTTCAATGGGCTGAAACTAGAGTTTACTGTGGCTTTCTAATGGGATTCATTGACATTTGTCATTTTGTGTTAAAAATTACTCTGAGACCTTTAGGACTTCGCTGTTTGGTTTTATATACTCACTATTATAGTCTCTTAAGTTGGAATTTTTAAGTTAATGGGTCACTATTTCTAAATGTAAGACTTTCACAGAAGTGAATATAAATCAAATCTTCACCCACTCCTCAAAGTGGGAAACAAAGATGAATTGCACCTTTTATTTATTTTTTTCCTAAAGAGTTAACCCACTTTTACATCTATTTTCTAATTTAATATTCAGAAGATTCTTCAGTTTGGTTAAGGTTGGGTTGAGTGTGGGGATGCATGTGGATTGTAGAAATTAGTGTTTCCAAATGGGTGCATTTTGGTTAGAACAAATGACTTGTTGAACTTTGAAAGTTGATTTTCCAATCTCATTTTCCTGATTCCTAATCTCCTACTTTGTTCCTTAGACTTTCTTTTTTGTTGTTGTTTGTTTGTTTATTTGTTTATTTTATTTTTTATTTTTATTATTTTATTTTTAATATAATTTATTTTATTATCATTAATCTACAATTACATGTGCAATATTACGGTTATTAAACTACCCCTTCATCAGGTCCCCCCCACCAACCCCATTACAGTCACTGTCCATCAGCGTAGTGAGATGCTATAGAATCACTACTTGTCTTCTCTGAGCTGTACTGCCCTCCCCGTGTCCCCCCCAACATTACATTTGCTAATCATAATGCCCCTTTTTCCCTCTTATCCCTCCCTTTCCACCCATTTTCCCCAGTCCCTTTCCCTTTGGTAACTATTAGTCCGTTCTTGGGTTCTGTGAGTCTGCTGCTGCTTTGTTCCTTCAGTTTTTTTCTTTGTTCTTATACTCCACATATGAGTGAAATCATTTGATACTTGTCTTTTTCGGCTTGGCTTATTTCACTGAGCATAATACCCTCTAGCTCCATCCATGTTGTTGCAAATGGTAGGGATTTGTTTTCTTCTTATGGCTGAATAATATTCCATTGTGTATATGTACCACCTCTTCTTTATCCATTCATCTACTGATGGACACTTAGGTTGCTTCCATTTCTTGGCTATTGTAAATAGTGCTGCAATAAACATAGGGGTGCATCTGTCCTTTTCAAATTGGGCTGCTGCATTCTTAGGTAAATTCCTAGGAGTGGAATTCCTGGGTCAAATGGTATTTCTATTTTGAGTTTTTTGAGGAACCTCCATACTGCTTTGCACAATGGTTGAACTAATTTGCATTCCCACCAGCAGTGTAGGAGGGTTCCCTTTTCTCCACATCCTTGCCAACATTTGTTGTTGTTTGTGTTTTGGATGTTGGCCATGTTCCTTAGACTTTCATACAAAATGTGACTTTGTGTAGTAAGGCAATTGTTTCTACATTGATATTAAATATAGAAAAGAACACATAGATTTCTTTTTAAACGCTATAGCAAGGGACCTTTGATAATAGAGCAAGTGTGAAGGGAAAATGAGACAATGATCATGAATTTTCTCTATATATACACCCTTGTGAATAGCTCACTCTCTATATGAAAGAGCTATGAGTCAAACATAGTTTTCCAGCACCTCTAGAAGTCCTTTGGATTACTAAACATGGCTAGTTAGAGGTGGGATTAGTTTTATGTCAGACTTTTCTATAAACTTATAAGGTTAATTCCTAAGTAGTAATTGATTTTGATGCTTCAAAACCACAAACAGGTAATAAAATCCTTTCACTCTTTACACTTGCACATATTTTAGCAATTTTTCTTCTATCTCAGTGACTGTCCCTCTTGCCAAATATATTATTATAGTTGGATAATAGCAAAGCAGCGTGTAGACTCAATACTATTTGAAATAGATTTTTATTTGATTTGATAGTGTGCAGATTTTATTTGCTTCATTTTTTTTGCTTTTTTTATTGAGTATTGTTGATATACAATCTTATATTGATTTCAACTATATAACAGAGTAGTTCAACAGTTACCCATACTATCAAATCATCATCTACACTAGTGCCGTTACTGTCAACATACAAAGATGTTAAACAATCATTACCTATATTCTCCATGCTGTACTACTATCCCCATGACTAACTTATATTATGATTGGGAATTTTAATGTTCCTTTATCCCTCTTACCCTCACCACCCACCCACTGCAGCCCCTCCCCGATGGTAACCACCAGTCTTTTCTCAGTGTCTATGAGCATACTGATGTTTTGTTCATTCTGTTCTGCTGTATTTTTAAATTCCAGAAATAAGTGAAATCATACAGTATTTGTCTTTCCCCACCTGGCTTATTTCACTGAGCATAATACCCGCTAGATCCATTCATATTGTTGCAAATGGCAGGATTTATTTTTTATGGCTGAATAATATTCCAATTTGTATATGTACCACCTCTTCTTTATCCATTCATCTATTGATGGACACTTTGGTTGTTCCATATCTTGGCTATTGCAAATAATGTGGCAATAAACGTAAAGGTGCATATATCTTTTCAAATCAGAGATTTTGTTTTCTTCATGTAAATTCCAAGAAGTGCACTTACTGGGTTGAATGGTATTTCTATTTTTAGTTTTTTGAGGAACCTCCCTATTGCTATCCACAATGGCTGCACCAATTTACATTCCCACCAACAGTATAGGAGGGATCCCTTTTCTCCACATCCTGCTAGCATTTGTTATTTGTTGTCTTTTGTATAGTGGCCAATCTGACTAGTATGAGGTGATATCTCATTGTGGTTTTGATTTGCATTTCCCTAATGATTAGCAATGTGGAGCATCTTTTCATGTGCCTGTTGGCCATCTGAATTTCTTCTTTGTTGAAGTGTCTGTTCAGTTCCTCCACTCATTTTTTAATTGGGTTATTTGTTTTTTGGTGTTGAGGTGTATGAGTTCAATATATATTTTGGGTGTTAGCCTTTTATAAGATAAATCTTTTATGAATATATTCTCCCATACTGTAGAATGCCTTTTTGTTCTGCTGATGGTGTCCTTTGCTGTACAGAAGCTTTTTAGTTTGATGTAGTCCCACTTGTTCATTTTTTATTTTGTTTCCCTTGCCCGAGAAGATGTGTCCTGGAAAAGTTGGTCATGTTTATATTCAAGAGGTTTTTGCCTATGTTTTCCTCTAGGAGTTTTATGGTTTCATGACTTACATTCAGGTCTTTTATCCATTTTGAATTTACTTTTGTGTATGGAGTTAGACAGTATTCCAGTGTTGTGCTCTTGCATGTTATCTGCTTCACTTTTAACATGTAAATGAATATAGATATACTTTTTGGGTATTTCTAGGCCTTCCAAAGAGAGAGATAGCTCCTCTTTTTTAAAAAAGAGCACTAAAATAAATAAAATTAATATTTAGACACACATCTATAAAACCTTCAATTTGAATCAAACAATATCAATTATCTATTTCTTGGTTGTCTTCTATATACCCATTCTATAATAGACATTTTAGGGGAAATGCATAAGATATATACATGTTTTGGTACTCGGAGGAGTGAAGACATACAAAAAAGAGTACATGACAGCCCTATAGCAAGTGCAAAATTGTGTACTATGGAAGTCAGAGGAGAGATTGACATGAGATAGGTTCAATCAAGGCCCTTGAAAAATGAGTTTATTTGATTCTCTGTTAATGCTGTTCTTTCAGCATTATAGTTCAGTTCCTTAATGTTCTCTTCCCCACACCCCACTTGAATTCTACTTGAAATATTTTAAGGCTGATTCAAATCCTACCCTTTCCATGCGTCCCCACGTTCAATTTGATTTTTCCCTTTTCTGTGTGCAGAATATTGTAATACAATATTTCTATTATCTTATTGCCTCTAATGCCTAACACAGTGATTTGCTTATAATAGAGCCTCAATATATGTTTATTCAATTTATTCAACAGTGGAATTGTTATTAAAGATGTGAATTGTATAGAAGTTGAGCCATGAGAGGTGAATAGAAGTTGGTTAGGCAGAAAAAAGTAAGGAACAAAGCTAAGGGGCTGCAAATAAATTTGGCAATGTCAGAAGCAGTACGAAAAGTGCATTAGAATATACACTTCGATTTGAGTATAATAAAAGCATTTTAAACTTTCCATTCTTTTCCCCAGAACCCATAGATTTTAATGCAAGAGCTAAAATATGCTACCTTAAATTTTATTGTGCTGTTGTTAAAACGGCTTTATAAAAAGACTCGGTGTGTTTCCAGTTACCCTTCTTAAAATAATGCTTCATGTGTTATATTGTTTTAAAAGAAGAGGGAACTTTTGGGAAAATGGAAAAAAGTCTGACAAAATTTAACTTGGATTCAGAGAGAACTGAAGAGTACATGATAAGAAGGTTATTTAGTTTATTGTAGAGGTTGCTCTTTGAAAGTAGCTAGAATTTAAAGATAAAACAGCAACAAACAAAACATGAGGAAAACAGCTGTGTGTAATATTACTAAAATAATTTGGATTGGAACTGATTGGACACCTAATGAAAGGGTTGTAGAGATCCCTATTTCTTTCTGATGCAGAGTGAAAGTGGCATAAACCAGTAACATTGAAGAGCAAGTAGGTTTAGATTTCTGGTGAGTTGAATTGTACGGATCAATTCAGAAGTCAGCTCAAGTGAGATGGTATACATCATAGAAAATAACATTAGTAGAAAATATTTTTTGAATAAAAAATCTTTCCCTTACATTGTAAATACTGCAAGACTCTCAATGGGATAATGTGGCTTTTATGAATGTATCAGCAAGTCTTGTGGCTCTCTTGGTTTCAGGTCTGTTAACTGCATTGCAATCATTTTTTGTGGGGGAAGAAGTCTAAAGAGTTTTAATGCTGACAGGAGTACAAAAGAGCTTTTTCCTCCCCTCCAAGTGGGTATCTCCGTCTGTAACAAAGATGACATCCAAATAGGGGACATGCAAATGACCCCATGCCACTCAACAGACAAGCCAATTATTTGATAACAGAGTTAAAAAAAAACCTATGCATTCATGTCTTTGTTACCATTCAGAGATCTTTTCATAGTGCCCCAGTTATCTGTATGTGTATTTTAGGAAAACTAAATTATAGAAATAAAAAGTTATGTATTTTTACCAATAGTATATAGATGTCTGTCTTTGAAAAGATCTTACTTCACTTTTGCTTTCAATTATCCCTATACATTAATTTCCTATTTGTTTATAAAATAATGAGTATTTCCTTTTTTTTCTGAAATCTCCTTCTTTGTTGGAGTAGGATGCCCAGCCAATTCTCTTAGGATTTCCATTACTTACTAGTTGTTAGTAACATTTTAATTTACTCTTTTTGGCCTCTATTTGACACATTAAATTGCTACATATGAAGCGATAACACTAGTGTCCTGAAAGAATATACATGTTTCCATTGGTCCCTAATGAGAATGGAGACTGTGGTTTATAGGGGGAAAAAAGTCTCATTTGAAACAAGTATTTCATCGGATAAAATGGAAAATGACAAAGAAGAGTTTCAGCACATCAATATTTAGATTTTCTCTGGATTAAAAACAAAAGCATGTTTTTGATATACATTTAGTCAATAAGGCATGTGATGATATTTGAAAGATCTATAGTCTTATGATATTGTGGGAAATAAAATAAGATGACTTCACCTGGAAACAAGCCAGGCTCTTGATATCAGTAGCCTTTGGGAAAATCAGAAATATTTAGCATATCCAAATTTTATGATTCTGGTCTAATGGGGTTATGCTCAGATTCCTCCTTAAGAGAACTACTTAAGAGAAAACCAGTGGGTCATAGCAATAATCCGTTTATTGCTCTCAGAATTGATTTTAACATTTAGAATACTTTCTTTTGATCTTTGTGGAATGTGATTTTAGATCTAGGTATCCTATTTTGGTATTTTTATATTTTTCCTTTAGGGAACATTGTTTGTGTGCATCCTGCACTAGAAGTTTCATGGTCAGCATTACTTGCACAGCTGTAATAGTCCCAACAGAAATATAAATATATACTTACTGAAGCTCAAGTTCCAGTTCTTTCAGTTGCCGAAGGTCAACAGCCCCTTAGAGGTACTCCACAACCTTCAAATGTCTATAGGTTAAATTACTGATGAATCACTGCACTTTTCTAAATGGAGGAAACCTGCATTGTACTGGGAAACAGCCCGATGCATTGTGTCTTTTGACTGATGTAATTTTGAACAAGATGGGAAGCAATTTCAATTCAGGCCCAGTTCCAAAACTTTATGGAAATGATTGTAAAACTGACCACTCAGGCTGAACAAACTGGCCACAAAAGATTTAGGGGCACCATTTCTTTTGCAAACCTGAGTTGTAACATTGTCTTAGGATCCATTTAGGATGAGCTGACACTTTAAATTCTCAATCATGTTAGCATTTTAAACTATGAGATGCTGAAGACGTATGGTATTGAAAGGCTGGAAGTGTTGGGGAAAGAATTAATAAAAACAATAAAGGGCATCCCAAAATAAGATAAGTATAAAATCATCTTCAGTGAATCCAAAATGAGTTGAGGCTTGAGGTAATCATTTATCACTGAGTATTCAAAGCAGCACAGCAGGACATAGCAAAGCTAAATGAGACAGTTGACTTTGCACATTTCTACTGGCATATTTTAGAGAATGGAATCCTTGCTGGTCAGGGTTGAGAGAACTAAACAGGCAGACTAAGGAAGAATGCATTGCAGCTGCTGATTTGTTTTCTTTCTGGTTTGCGTGTAATGAAGTAATATACCACAGAGGGTTTATATCACAAACTTCATTGTGCAATTTAAAACTTCTTTGTAGTTCAGTAAATCTCCTTTGACAGACAGTTAATACCATGCCAATGTTTTGAGACTGTCCTTTGAAAAGTGATTTCATGTTTAATGACTTAAATTTTAATTACAGTTAAAGACTAATTTAGAATCATTTAATGAAAATCATAGAGGGTATAGTTATTCAATGTAACATTTTTGAACAAGTTATTTGTGAGAGTTGTATGTGAAATATCTTAATATATTAGTAATTTGGTACAATTGAAGACAAATGTACTGCCTCAATCGTATAAGTCAAGTTTAATCTTTACTATTAGTAGGGCATATATCCAAGTTTGTCCATAAAATATAAGAATCAATGGCAGTGTCTTGCATAAATTCTTATCAGAAGAAGAATCTCACTTTTTTATTAGTAAATTTTTTATTATTAGACCCTTCTTATTACTGTGCTTTCTTTTGGTTTGCTTATTTGCTGAATAAAAATGGAATGCTTTTGATTTCAAATAGAGGTTTTGAGATTTATAAATATATATCACATTGATTAAAAATTGTTCTTCAAGGGGAGCTGGTGAAATTGATTACATATATACTGGAGTTATTTCATTATCTTACTGAGTTTAGTAATTTTATTATACTGGATTATTTTTGGGAATTCAGTTTGTGGCGCATATGTAGAGACTGCACACAGAAGATAAAATAATAGATGTTACTGGATGGATGTATTTTGTTGGAAGCTAGGGAACAGGACGGAGAGCGTAAGCACACACACACATTTTATAATACACGCACCCATTCATGAACATCTTCTGGCTTCAGAGTCATATACAGAAACATATATAGTCATCCAGTGACTTAATATATATAATCTGAGTAGTTAAGTCATTGAAAACCCTACAGTTCTACCCAAGGAAATGTATTAATCTGGAACCTCATAATGGGGTGATAAGTAGCTCACTTCAGAACATTATAGGGTTAAAGAAGAAGAGGTTTAACCTTTCCAGGTGAATTTCTTCCAAAGGCCAAGGAACAAACAGGACCAAGTTCACAGTCCATGAGTCATATCTGGCTCCCAGTATGATTTGGTACAGTGTATATTACTATCGAATGATAGCAAGAGCCTTTCTGCTTTGTGGTGTAAAAAATTAATTTGTCAGTTGTATTAGTCTGTGAGCAGCTGCCTAAACACTAAAGCATATAGCAGCCCCATCAAAGGAGGTTAGTTGTACTAGGAATATGTGGTCTGTGATTATATGATTTCATTTTATGTAGACATTTCAGAAGCCTTCTAAATGAAATCTCTTTCTGACAAGAATAATGACAAAAGGAGAATTTATTGGAATTCAGTCAGATTGTATGAGGCTGTTAAACTGCTCCACTGCAAGGTAATCGCGGCTAAGTGTGTGAAATTGGTGGTAGCTGAATTGTGAGTGATAATTACTCAGTGGTCACACCATATTGTGTTGGCTTAGAAAATTTTTCATGCTCTACTCATACTGTTGTCAGAAGAGCAATCTCTGGATAAAGAAGAAAGTGAAGTTTTTTTTTCTGTCATAGATAACACTAGATATTTATTTTTGATCAATGGGATATTAATAGAAAGACCATATAATTTATCTTCCAAACTGGAGCACTTCTAAGTGTGAAAGGAGGCACTATTAATTACATCAACAGAATTGGCATAAACCAAGGACTGTTTCAGACAAACTAGGATGTATAGGTTCCTTAAGAACGAGGTAATAAGACTTTATAAGGTAGTTCCACAGGTAACCTAGGACTGGCCAATAATGAAACTCATTGTCGTCTGCCTAGTACTGAAGTGACATTTGTGTAAGAGAATTGATTTCCATATAATAGGTATCCATTCTATAACATGAGGATATAACATGATTCTTGAATATGCTGTGTGTATGGATTTCTCTTCTGATCCCTAAAAATGTTTGAATGTGGTAGGGTGTTACAGCATCATTAGGTGGAAATGCCTGATACAATGGTTGTCATCAAAAATTATATAATTCTATTGTTTCCATTAGTGTTTTGGCCTTTTTGCACTACTTCCAGTTTCTGTTTCCTTCTCCTTAGTATTTTCACTTGAGGCTAATTTACAGTCTAACAAAATGTGGTAGATTTTATTTGCTTCCCCTTTGAACCCTGTTTTCTCTGCACACCTAATATGGATATTGTAGTTAAAAGAGGGGCTTGAGAAAAACACTCTTGGTTCTCTTGTTTGCTCTGATGCTGTCTTACTATGGCCTCTTAGACAAATGACCAAATGGTTTTGTTGATGGCTTTATGAAGTTTTATAATAAATGAACTGGTGAGTACATTTTATGCAGCCTACTTAGGTTTTTAGCTGAAAAACAATATAGCTACATGGAGTAGTATTTTCTCAATAAAAGCACGAACTAAGTCCTTTGCAGGTGAAACATTCATCCACAAGTCATCCCTGTTCAAAATGCTGTTGTAGAGATTTTTCCAACTTTGAAAAGGCCCAGTTAGATCAGTTGTTTCAGTGTCTCTGAATTATTTTCATAGTAAAAAGTTTCAAAGTCCAGATGCAACTTGTAAGATGAAGGCAAAAATTATTTTAGCTGTGAGCTGCTTGGCTAATTCATATTTGTTTCTGTCTCTCTGCACCTTTGCTGTATAGTTAGATTTACTTAATTTTCATAATATTTTGAGGAAAAACAGTTCAGTTTAAAATTTTTTTGTGACTGTGTAACTGTGCTGTTGAAAGATAAGGACGCTCCACCCTTTTCACTGGCTGAGAGGAAATGTGATCATTAATGTATTCTCTTAGTTCAGTACATTGTCAAGTTGCATTATTTCTTAATATGTATCTTTAGATCCTGAGATACATTAAGTTTGGAAAGTTCCTCTTTACTGTCAACATCTTTCTTTTTAAATAGTTGTTCACTTGTTACCCACACAATTTAGTAGCCTCAAGCTTTACTTTTGTAAGCTACACAACTGTTCTTGGATGAGTATACACTATCTTTTTTTTTTTGAAGGAGAATAGGTAATGCTGGTTGTATTTTATAATTAAGTTACTCTAAATCAACCTTTTGATGATAAATAAGAAACAGTTTTATTATGATTCTTACATTACATTGCAATGGAATTCACCTCTCTCTACCTCACCAGCCCCCCACCCAACATGGGGATTTTCATTCTACTTCTGCTTTTTTACATCCAGTGGCATGTGCATATGATGATGTTCAGTGATGTAGTGACTGAAAGAGCTCAGTACAAAGTACATGCTTAGTACTTCTTTGTGGAATATATTTTTGCCATGAAATTAATTTTTATAACTCATAAAGATTTGTGTGTTAAGATATAATTACCTAAGGAATGTTTGGGACAACTGTAAGTTGTGATGGTTGTTTTAGGCTAGGTTTTACCTATAGTGGGGGAAAAGTGTGACCACCTCCCCAAAATTTGTTTCACATCCTGAGAAGTCAGGTTATTCCATAATTTGAAAAAGATATCATTGCTTGTTCAAATGAAAAAGCAAATGTTTCCAAGTAATGTTCATCCACATAGAGCTCAGGCTAAAATCAGGGCCATTTGTAACATTTCTCCCCGTTTGGCCTCTTCCATCTG
>JAVSCE010002024.1:0-154448 GCA_032199065.1 Smutsia gigantea
TCAGATATTAGTTCTAGTAGTTTTGGAGTGGAGTCTTTAGGGTTTTTTATGTACAGTATCATGTCATCTGCAAATAGTGACAATTTGACTTCTTCTTTACCAATCTGGATGCCTTGTATGTCTTTGTTTTGTCTGATTGCTGTGGCTAGGACCTCCAGTACTATGTTGAATAACAGTGGAGAGAGTGGGCATCACTGTCTTGTTCCCAATCTTAGATGAAAAGCTTTCAGCGTCTCGCCGTTAAGTATGATGTTAGCTGTGGGTTTGTCGTATATAGCCTTTATGATGTTGAGGTACTTGCCCTCTATACCCATTTTGTTGAGAGTTTTAATCAGGAATGGATGCTGAATTTTGTCAAATGCTTTTTCAGCATCTATGGAGATGATCATGTGGTTTTGTTCTTTTTGTTGATGTGGTGGATGATGTTGATGGATTTTCGAATGTTGTACCATCCTTGCATCCCTGGGATGAATCCCACTTGATCATGGTGTATGATCCTCTTGATGTATTTTTGAATTCGGTTTGTTAATATTTTGTTGAGTATTTTTGCATCTACGTTCATCAGGGATATTGGTCTGTAATTTTCTTTTTTGTTGAGGTCTTTGCCCGGTTTTGGTATTAGAGTGATGCTGGCTTCATAGAATGAGTTTGGAAGTATTCCCTCCTCTTCTTTTTTTTGGAAAACTTTAAGGAGAATCGGTGTTATTTCTTCTCTATATGTCTGGTAGAATTCAGAGGTGAATCCATCAGGCCCAGGGGTTTTGTTCTTGGGTAGTTTTTTGATTACCAATTCGATTTCGTTGCTGGTGATTGGTCTGTTTAGTTTTTCTGTTTCTTGCTTGGTCAGTCTTGGAAGGTTGTATTTTTCTAAGAAGTTGTCCATTTCTTCTATGTTTTCCAGCTTGTTAGCATATAGATTCTCATAATATTCTCTTATGATTCTTTGTATTTCTGTGGGGTCCGTCGTGATTTTTCCTTTCTCATTTCTGATTGTGTTTATGTGTGTAGATTCTCTTTTTCTCTTAATGAGTCTGGCTAGGGGTTTATCTATTTTGTTTATTTTTTCAAAGAACCAGCTCTTGGTTTTATTGATTTTTTCTATTGTTTTATTCTTCTCAATTTTATTTATTTCTTCTCTAATCTTTATTATGTCCCTCCTTCTGGTGACTTTGGGCCTCATTTGTTCTTCTTTTTCCAATTTCAGTAATTGTGTCTTTAGACTATTCATTTGGGAATGTTCTTCTTCTTTAAATAGGCCTGGATTGCAATATACTTTCCTCTTAGAACTGCCTTTGCTGCGTCCCACAGAAGTTGTGGCTTTGTGTTGTTGTTGTCATTAGTCTCCATATATTCTTTGATTTCTGTTTTGATTTGGTCGTTAACCCATTGATTAATTAGGAGAGTGTTGTTAAGTCTCCATGTATTTGTGAGCCTTTTTGATTTCTTTCTAAAATTTATTTCTAGTTTTATACCTTGGTGATCTGAGAAGTTGGTTGGTAGGATTTCAATATTTTTGAAATTACTGAGGTTCTTTTTGTGGCCTAGTATGTGGTCTATTCTGGAAAATGTTCCATGTGCACTTGAGAAGAATGTGTATCCTGTTGCTTTTGGGTGTAGAGTTCTGTAGATGTCTGTTAGGTCCATCTGTTCTAGTGTGTTGTTCAGTGCCTCTGTGTCTTTACTTATTTTCTGTCTGGTTGATCTGTCCTCTGGAGTGAGTGGTGTGTTGAAGTCTCCTAAGATGAATGCATTGCTGTCTATTTCCTCCTTTAATTCTGTTAGTATTTGTCTCACATATGCTGGCGCTCCTGTGTTGGGTGCATATATATTTATAATGGTTATATCTTCTTGTTGGACTGACCCCTTTATCATTATGTAATGTCCTTCTTTATCTTTTGCTACTTTCTTCGTTTTGAAGTCTATTTTGTCTGATACAAGTACTGCAACACCTGCTTTTTTCTCTTTGTTGTTTGCATGAAATATCTTTTTCCATCCCTTCACTTTTAGTCTGTGTATATCTTTGGATTTGAGGTGAGTTTCTTGTAGGCAGCATATAGATGGGTCTTGCTTTTTTATCCATTCTGTTACTCTGTGTCTTTTGATTGGTGCATTCAGTCCATTTACATTTAGGGTGATTATTGATAGGTATGTACTTATTGCCATTGCTGGCTTTAGATTCGTGGTTACCAAGGGTTCAAGGGTTGCTTCTTTACTATCTAACAATCTAACTTAACTTTCTTGTTAAGTTATTGTAAACACAGTCTGATGTTTCTTTCTTTCTCTCCCTTCTTATTCCTCCTCCTCCATTCTTTCTATAATAGGTGTTTTATTCTTTGCCTTTAGTTGGTATTTGGATGGTCTGCTTTCTTTGCTATGATTTTTTTTTCTCTGGTGACATCTTTTTAGCCTTAGGTGTGCTTCCTTCTAGAGCAGTCCATTTAAGATATCCTGTAGTGGTGGTTTATGAGAGGCAAACTCTCTTAACTTTCGTGTATCTGGAAATTGTTTAATCCCTCCATCATATTTAAATGATAATCGTGCTGGATACAATATTCTTGGTTCGAGGCCCTTCTGTTTCATAACGTTAAATATATCATGCCATTCTCTTCTGGCCTGTAAGGTTTCTGTTGAGAAGTCTGATGATAGTCTGATGGGTTTTCCTTTGTAGGTGATCTTTTTTCTCTCTCTAGCTGCCTTTAATACCCTGTCTTTATCTTTGATCTTGCCATCTTAATTATTATGTGTCTTGGTGTTGTCTTCCTTGGGTCCCTTGTGTTGGGAGATCTATGAGCTTCGGTGGACTGCGAGACTACTTCCTTCCCCAGCGAGGGAAAGTTTTCAGCAATTATTTCTTCAAAGACACTTTCTATCCCTTTTTCTCTCTCTTCTTCCTCTGGTACTCCTATAATGCGAATATTGTTCCGTTTGGATTGGTCACACAGTTCTCTTAATATTCTTTCATTCCTAGAAATCCTTTTATCTCTCTCTGCCTCAGCTGCTCTGTACTCCTGTTCTCTGTTTTCTATTCCATTAACAGTCTCTCGCATCTCATCCATTCTGCTGTTAAGCCCGTCGATCGCTTGTCTGATTTCTGTATTGTCTTTCCTCAGTTCCCTCACTTCCTCCCTCAGCTCTTGCACATTTCTCTGTAGGTCCATCAGCATGGTTATGACTTTTATTCTAAATTCTTTTTCAGGGAGGCTGTGCATTTCCATCCCTTCAGACTCCCTCTCTGGGGTTATCTGGTTGATTTTGGTCTGAACCATATTCCTCTGTCTTTTCATGGCTATATAATTGGTCACTGATAGTTGCCACGTATGTCAGCTGGGCTCTTTAAGACCGCCTCTTGGGGTGCCGAGTCCTCTCGGGTGTAGCTGCACGCTGTGCGCTTTCCTGTGTATTCTCGTCTCTCTTTTAGGAATAGATGTATTTTCTGTGTTTTCATAGATAAATATAGTGTTGGGAGGAGATTTCTGCCGCCCTGCTCACATCGCCATGTTCCCGGAAGTCCTGTCAGGTTTATGTTTCTTACGATATCATTTTGCCACTTAGAGAAAATAATGAGGAAAAGTCAAAGTCCCATGAATCTCTATTAATCTTTGATTCAAACATCACCTCAAGGATCAAGACATCAGAAGTGATATCTTTCAGGTTTCTTCCCCCAAGTACTCAAGTCAAATGGGAAGAAGAGACACCAGGATTACCAGATTTATTCTGCTAGCGTTTTTATCTCATTCTACTATTATGTATCTGTGGTTACAGCACCTGCTGTGTCAGAAGCACTAAAAGACCAGGTTCAAGAGCTCTTGCAACTATTTAGTCACTGAAATAAAATAGGTGTCTGGACAGAAAAGACTTCTGCTTTAAAAAGAAGAGCATAAATATCTCCTATGCCATAAAAAAATGTGTAACCTACCAACACCAGGGTGATGGTGGGCCAGAGGCAGAGAGGATGGCAAACACAGGAAGGCAGATGCCTTCTCCACTGCCCAAGGTTACATCAAAATGGCATCAAAAAAGGACTTCCAAGGAGTCATTTCTTTACCATAGTACCAGCAACTGTCAGAAGATGAGTGAATTCTAAGAATAGAGAATGCTAGCATTATTTCCATACTGACTAAAGAGTTTGGGATGAATATCAGACCCCATACAAATGTTTTATTTATAAATAAAATTTGAGATGGCATATGAACACAAACTGTTAAAGGTAGGAAACTCTTCCCATTATAAACAAACATCCACAGCTTTTAATCAAGTATAAAATCTCCTGCTTGAGTAATTTTCTTAAGTAATTAGAATATGCAATTCAATGAAGAAAAATGTCTTAGGAATAATGTTTTGATTATATGACAAGGATCTTTATCAATGATCATGAATGTCACTTTTGTACACATGTCAGAAGAAGGGCAGGGATAGATGTACAGACTGCCACAAAGCTCAAAAGAAATTTGTTTGGTTTGCCAACCCCTTTTGCAACCAGGTTCATGTTTGCATTTTCTTGTTGATTCAGAATGAATGAACCGTTTATTGCTCACTTCAGGATGTCCTTTTGGACAAACTCTGGAGCCAAGGAGTTAATTCCCCTGTTTTACATGATATTCAAGAGGTTAATTATGAAGCAGGTAGTGTATATTTCATTTCCAGGAGGAGATAGACATCTCCCCCAACTGTCCACAGGGATAATGGAAGGCGGAAGAAAGATCTGATCTTCATTTCACTGTTGATGAAGTGAATATCCTGAATGGTATTCTGTGGCAGTCTGATATGACAACACAGCTCACAGCGGATATTTGAAATATTCTGAATTACCATAGAAAAGAAGATTCAAACCTGCTTTTGTTTATCTTCTCATTTCCAAGAGCCTTTATATCATTTCTCCAAATATGAAAATGCTCCTTGTCTCTCCCCTACCACTCCTTTGCAACTGTTCGATACTCAGCACATAGTAGCAATTCCTGCTGCAGTCATTCTAGCCCCAAACAAGCATCAGAATTTGCCTCTGTCCACTAGTGTCCATGAAAATTTGTTTCCACGATACTCTGTATCCTCTTGCCATCTCATAGAAATGGCCTTTACAGGGCATAGGCCATAGAACCTGCAGGGCACAACACAAGCAAGGCACTTCAGCAGCTTATACAGTTCATTGCACTCTGAAAAGCAGACCTCAGCCATAGTTTGAAACCAAATGTGGGACATAGCTCTAACAGAAGTCTGTAACCCAAGGAAATGCTACCATCAATTTTTATTGAAATCCTTTATTAGCTAAAGTCTAGCTTCCTTTAGGTTTAAGCAAATGTCTTTCAAGTCCTGTGGCCTATGAATCTGTTCCATTATTATGACTGATCTACTCACATCAAAGTCTAAGGCCTATAAGGGGAAACAACTCAGTAAATTTCTATTAGAGTTAAAGCCAAACAGCACAAAAATTTCTTGCATAAATGAAGTCACAGGAACACAGGAAAAGAAAACCTGGACCGAACAAAACAGCCCTCCCCTCACTCAACGTTTCTGTAAGAAATCCCTGATCTACAAGCAGTACATACCCATGGTTCTCATCTGCTGCCATAGATGCAAAAGGTATGTTAAGCTTCAATCCTATGCATTTTCCTTAAGAAATGATACCTTCTGATCAGAGAGAAGAATTAGCTAAAAGTAGTCAATAAATACTGTTTTACGAACTTTAGGGCTCCAGAGGGACCATTATTTTACCAATGAGCTAGCTTTTTAAACAGGATGGATGAGTACATGGGCACATTAGAAATGCCATCCTCTGGCTGTTAACTGTCTGTGCATCTCCGAGACAACAAGTAGCAATATAAACTACAGCCCCGTAAGATGAGGTCTTAAATGATGAAAATCAGTTCCCAGCGGCACAATGAACTATGCCCTGCTTTATCTCACACCTGAAGACCAACAGCATCTCTTTTTTTTTTCTAGCTAACTTTTCTCTGTGTCTCTGCCTCTTATTCTGGCTCCATCTGTGGAGGCAATGGAGAATTCCTTTTCCTTCTGTCTGTCTCTTCCAGTCTCTCATCCCCCGTTCCTATCCTCCAGTCCCTTTCCCTCTCTCTGCATCTCACTTTGGTATTTCAGTTTGGGTTTGCTCGTTTTGCAGGAAACAGTACTGATTTTACACTTCAAGAAATGAAAGAATACAGCTGGGCAAGGAGGTCTGTGGGAGTGAATCACTATTATTCCCAGCGGTCTTATTTGTCTTCTTTACAAGTCTCCTTGCTGCCCACAAAAGTGCCAAGCTCCTGATAAATAGGACAGCGAGGTGTTGCATTTTTCCCCTCTAAATGTAGAGTAAACTTTCACTGCCTTGCTCCATTGCACTGAAAAATGAAACTATAACTACATACTGGAAGTCCTTAAGGAATTCCTTCTTAGGCATGGTCCCAGAGTAGCTTCCACATGGCTAAATAAGTGCTTCAGAGGAAAAATATTAGTCCTTATAAACTTATTTCCCACAAGAAAACTGGTCCTACAACTACCTTTCCCTAGCTACATCACCAGCCTTAGAACCTGCCCCTATGACAAGCAGCATGCTAAGGGAAAGATGAGATGTTCCTCCCAGTGAGCATTGAATTCTGCAGACCTTTCTGCCCCTGCTGGCTGGCATACTATAAGCAATAAATGTGTGTTGGTAATTATAAGGTCTATGTTTTTTGGTCAAAAGTCCTGCCAAGACTAGAGTCCTGACCCATCCTTTCTCTTCCAAGAATGTTATTAGTTCTCAAAAATAATAGAAGTTTTCTTACAGATTTCAATAAGCCACCACTATCAATATCAAGCACCTACCTCCACAGCTATATTGCTTCACACCTGTAGCCCCTGTTGCTCCAAACTCAAGCTGGCAAGCTATGCCCCATGAGCCATATCTAACCCACTACCTGTTTTTATGAAAGTTTTATCTGGACACATACAGGTCCATTTGCTTACCTGTTGTGTGCAATGGCACATCTGAGTAGTTACCACAGAGACTGGATGGCCCTTTACAGAAACAACAGCTGCATCTGCTCTAAGCAACAGAACACCTGACGACATATCAATAATTGCTACACTCCACTGAGTGTTTACTATGAGAAAATGCTAGACGCTTTACATGGATTATCTGACTTAACTATCACAACAACCTTATGAGTTAGGCATTTTTATTATCACCATTTTAAGAAAGAAACTAAGCACAATGTATACATATCTCAAATCACCACAATACATACTCTAAATAGGTTACTGTTTTAGATGCCAATTATAATTCAATAAAGTTGAAATAGAAAAAAAGTAGGAAGGAACCAATGAACAAACAAATGGGCAAACTAGGTATCTCGTTTGAGGAGCGAGAAGTCTAACCCACACAGACTGGCTCAAGAGCCCATGCTAGTAACCGCCTCTCCAAACTGTCCCTGGATTCGGGGGTACTAACGCTCTGGCAGGCAAGAAACTGAACAACAGTAGGACATAGTGCAAAACAAGGAATGTCTTTTAAAACTGAAGAAAGTGGGACCAAATGAGAAAGGATCTGGGTTCATCAGACAAGAGAGAGCTAAGATAGAAGACTGTAAAGTTTTACCCAAGTCCAACTTTTAAACCACTTTCACAGACTCCTTACATGAAATCCAGGAAAGAGAAAGCAACTAGCTAGGTACTAAGTAAATGTTTGGTGAGTGGATGGGTGGAAGGATGGATGGATGGAAAAACACTAGAGAATCTCACAGAATCAAAGGGAGAAGCGAATGGCCAAGCACCGGGATGAATAGGGATCAGGCTAAATCCAGAGATCTCAGCAGGAGAATTTAGAGCTCCTCTGTACAGACCACCATCACCAACAGGATTCAGCCTCAGGAACATTCAGTTTCTCAGTATTACCATTCCAGATTTCAAATTCAGTGAGACAAAAACATTAGGCCACCTTGGCTCTACGTATATACCTCTAGTAGAGCAGTGGTCCTCAGCCCTGACTGCACATTAGAATCACCTGGGGAGCTTTTAATCCACATCAATTCCTGAGCCTCCCCTAAGACCAACTGAGACTGAAGCTCTGGAGGTGAAGACTTGGATGAACTCAGGATTATGTGATTATGGGAAGCAGTGCTTTCTCTCTCCTCCTGCAGTCTCCACTGAGGCTGACAGCCATCTTATAAAACCAACTGGAAACAGAACTGAGAGAATCTCAGAGCTAGAGCGTCCCACTGACTCTGGACTTTTCAGGTACAGGCACTAATAAAGCCTCATTATTCTTTAAACTAGGTTCGGGTCCTTTCTTACTTGCAAAATGTAGCACCTCAGCCAACAGAATCCTGGTCATAGGACACTTCCACTAATCTGCATCAGAGCAATGAAATCACCTCCAAATGATCTGCACATTCCAAGTGTCCACTCCATTTCCAGACCTAACCTGAGTGCTATCATGGACATCAATAATTATAAGACTCCCTGTGTCCTCAAAAAACGTGTAAAATATTTTTTAGGACTTTGACCTATAGAATCTAGACGAGAGTATGAGAGGTTTAAACCATGCTAATAATATATTTCCTGTTTCTGTCTGGTGGTTTCTTTCTTTTAAAAAAATGAGGTTTCAAAGATACAGAAATTGTGTTTGGGGGAAATTTTTAAGAATAGTTACCTTGGGCATTGCCTTAGATTTTAGTCTTCTGATGTTGGAAGAAAACTAGTAATGTTTCTAGAACTATTTGCAGGGCTGACTAAAGGGCAATCAAAGGAAGTCCTTAAATTATCTACAACTGCAAAACCATAATTTCTGAGGCAAATCACTTTCCATTAAAATCCCATCTCCTCTCTATGAAAACAGTGCAACCTTGAAGGGAGGCAGGAGGAGCAAAGCACTGATTTCAAAGGAGAGCTTCCTACCAAACTCACCAGAATCTCCAGCAGCCACTTGCTTCCTAGAAAACCACCTGATCTTTGTGAAGAAAATAAATCTTCTCCTTGGTGATTCAACTGTTGGTCCCATAGAGAGTATTTCCAAGATGTGAAAAGAAAGAAATTTAAGTAAGAGAATAAGCAACTGCAGCCTCTTCTTCAGCACTAGGGAATTAGGTTATTATATTTTCAATGTCTGTGACTCTGAAACAACCAAATGGTGCACATCAAAACCTCAATGATTTAGAGCCAGACTCTCACTGTTCAGGGCTTACACAGACTCCCTAAAAAGATCCACCATGTAGTTTATGGTGCAGTTGAATAGAAAGCTATCAGAATTGAAACCAGGATTTATCATGAAGATATTTGAAGAAGCCACTCCAACATGTTAAGTGAGCCTGAAAAAGGTAAATTGTGATACAATTTATAAACAGATAGGGCAAATGGATTCTGATGATGATGGTGATGAGGTGAAATTAAAACATAATGCTGACACATTTTCCTTTGGAATTCAGAGGTGGTTTTCTTTTTAGCTTTTAGTGTCTCAAACTATTTCAGAGACTAGCAGTGGATATCACCTGGTATTAGTGTATTGCAGAATATTTGCTTTGGTTGCAAAACAGATTCTTTCAGTCTCAAAGACTGTGACTGCTCTAATCAACCAAAAAAAAAAAAAAAAGAAACTCAGCTTTCTAAATAGGAATTGCATATTTTTTAAATATGGTTCTCCTAAAACAAGAATATTAGCACTGTCACTGTGATATGCCTATGTCTTGCCTGAGGGTTTCAGCCCCAGGCAAGTTCACGATGGATTCGGTGAGACCAAGAAATGACAATGGGATGTTCTTGGAGTAAAAGGGTTTATACCTTTTATTCTCATGGTGGTAGGGCGAGCGCTAGAATCACATCTGCATCCAGCAGTCTGCAGGTCCATAATCAACTCCATCTCTGTCTCCACCCAGAGTACTGGGCAGAGCTCTTTATATAGTGACTCAATCAAAAATAGCTCATTACTAATGGGTGTGGGAACATTAGCCTAGCAGTAGGCCAATTACATCATCAAGTAGTTTAGGGTCAGGTGAGGATCCTGCCCATAGGAGCTTCCATTTTCCCCACAGCATATCAACATGGTCTTCTAGAACTTCCACTTTCCCCACAGTCTAACAGAAAGAAAGATAGCTGGCCAATCCCTACCATTCTAAATAGGAAGACCCTGTAAAGGATGAGCAGAGACCTGTTCAGCAAAGTGGAGGCCATTTTTTTTAAAAACCTTTTTGTGTTTATAGCTATGTGGGCCATGCCTTAACACATTTCTTGTACAACTAGCAAGAGGATTTCTGCAGCTTGAAAACCTGAGATAAAATTAATATATTGGTTGATATCCACAACAGCCTCTCAGGTATCATCATTGAGAATTATTATTTTCAGCAATACATGGCTTATTTCTTTAAAATTAAAAGTGTTGTGGCACCCAAGGATAATTTTCCAGCTGTCTCTACAGAGTATATAATCTTGGCGAGTTTAATGAATGGTAGTTTACTGACAGTGTCAATGTAGTGGATGAGTTTGTATTTAACAGCAACTGAAATCACAGACTTATCACTGTGCCTTCATTAATATGAAATCCTTATATAGCCATTGTCTTGCCAATGGGTTTCAGCCCTGGGCAAGTTTGCTATGGATTCAATGTGACCAAAGAAATTGACAGCAAAACGTTCTTAGGGGTGAAAGTCTTTATTACCCGGCTTGTTCTCCCAGCGGTAGGTCAAGCACTAGCGTCTCTGTCTCCACACAGAGCACTGGGCCGAGCTCTCTATATAGCACAATAATAGCTTATTGCCTAAAGGTGTGGAAGCAGTAGCCTAGCAACAGGCCAGTTACAGCATCAGGTGGTTTAAGTTCAGTGAGGATCCTGGCCATAGGAACCCCAACTTCCCCACACTCCACCCCGCCAGGATTCTCACCTTACAATCTACATGCTTTCAATCTTCCGCAATGGTCCCTGTGTGAGAAAGCTGGAGCACTGTAACCAGATTCCACAATAGCAACAGAAAATAACAGTAACTTAGAGATAATTAAAAAAATTAAGATACAGCATGATTTTGATACAGGAAACAAAAATTGTTATAATAATCCTCAAGCCAGAGGAAGTTCCCAATCCACAAAGACTTTAGGGGCAAAAAGACACATGTTTTAATGCCGCCAACATAGGCAAATCTTGTCCATCAGGTAGGATGCATGCAAGAGAGTGGTCCTGTGATAGAACTGTAGCAGGAAGGGGGTTCCTTCCAGGTCTAGTATACAATACTTTTACTCCTCTCCCTGTGGGGGTTACCGAAGGGTCTATATATAGTGCTACTGGACGTGCATGCACTGGCCATAATGATAAAGCAAAAGTCCCCAGGAAGATGCTCCTACCTTCTGGCCATTCAGGATATACTACTGTGATCTTTGGTGGCCACTCTACTGTTATTCCAGGAATACACAGGAGGCCAGCTTCCAGGCCTTGTCCCCAAGGTGCCAGGAGAGCAAGCTATTGTTGGTCCATGTGTAGAAAGGTCCAAGGCCACCTCCACTCAATGGAGTCTCCGGGATTCAGTGCAGTTGGTGCCAGCAGCAAAATGTTATTCTGGTGGCCGAACCTCAGCTTCAGTGATTCTTCCTTGGTTTGTACTTGCAGTTGTATAGGGGAGGCAGCCATATGTATTAACATGTCTTCAGGGCTCAGGGCTCCCTTTTGGGGTCTTTCATTCAAACACCGTAGCATCGTCCATAAGAAGACTGACCATCCCCACAGATTATTGGTATCTGACTTTAGTCAGGATTTTAACAAGCCATTGTGCCTCTCTATCACGCGTGCTGTGGTAGGATTGTTTGGCACATGAAACTTCCATTTGATTCCCAGCTGTCGCACCCATTCTTGCAGTGTATGTCCAGTAAAATGGGTGCCCTGATCACTCTCAATCACCTGTGGTCGGCCATAGGCAGCAAAGAGACGCTCCAGGCCTCTTTTGGTTGTCTACTGGTCTGCACAACAGGAAGGAAAAACAACCAGAAGTCCAGTAGCTGTGTCCACACAAGTCATGGCATACCATACCCTTCTGACACAGGTAGAGGCCCAATATAGTCTATCTGCCACCTGACAAGAGGTATAGGCCCCTTAGCTATTGTCCAATATTGCTGTGGAACTCGGTGTAAGTCCCTTTTGGAGCACACGACACACTCCTGCCGGGCTCTACTAACTTCTTCGAAGGTCAAAGACAAGCCCCACCGACGAGCTACAGCCCACATTGTCTTTTGCCCCGCATGCAACAAATGCTGATGTAGCCATTGGGCTACATCAGATGCAGGCCTTCTTTCTAAACAATATATCTGGGCCAATTTATCTGCTTCATCATTTCCTGGGGATGCCAGTGGCAAATGACCTGTCACATGGTATACTGTAATTATTTTACTCTGACCACAGGCCCATAAGTCTTGCCACAATTCTTGCCCCCAAAGGGGTCGGTGACCAACCAGCCAGTTGGCATGGTACCAGGTTGGTAGCCCCAGGGTCAAGCCCTGATTGACAGCCCAGCTATCAGTGCAGACAACTATAGGGAGGGCTCCTGGCTGAATCACAAGCCATACGGCCCGCAACTCTGCCCATTGGCTGCTCTTTCCCTACCATCTTCCATCCATATTGTCTCAGTCTTAGGATAGAAAGCCATGGCCCTCCATTTTGGGGGCTTCCCACGGCTGGAGCCATCTGTGTACCATGCATCTTCAGGTATAGGGGCTATTCCCTCCTGATAGGGACTCTCTGCTACTAATGGTTCAAAAGCAAGTTCTTCCTGCTTTTGCTAGTATACGTCACTGGCCCCAACAAGCGTTGGAGTTCTTCACTCAAGGGAATACTAGAGAGGGCACTACACTGCTGTAGGTAAGCACCCCACTTGGCTAGTGTGGGTGTTTGTGCCACACCACTCCTTGGCTTTTGGATCCAGTCTCATACCCACCCCAAGATGGGATAGGTGGTTATTACCTTTATCAGGGCCATTCCAGTGATGGGTTCTGTGGCTAGCAAGGTGTGATACATGGCAGCCAGTTGTTTTTCTGTCAAAGTGTATCATACCTCTGCTCCTTTCCAGAGTTGTGAGCAGAATCCAAGATGTTGGCAAGTTTGTTCAAGCTGCTGCCAGAGACCCCAGCCATAACCATCTTCAGTCATATAAACGTCCAGCTCACAGGGTGTTGATGGGTCTATCACATTCAAGGCCTGCACGGCCTTGACTGCCCATTTTGCTGTAGAAAAGGCAGATGCATATGTCTCATCCCAGTCCCACCTGACACTCTTTCATACCAACCTGTATAAGGGCTTCAGAATTTGCGCCAAGTGCAGGATAAACACTCTCAGATAGCCTAGAAGACCCACAAACTCCTGTAGCAATGCTACAGTTGTGGGGGAGGAAAGGCCTGGACTTTATCTATAACTGCTTCTGGTATTACTTTGGTCTTACCCGACCAGACGACCCCCAAGAATTTGACAGACAAACCAGGTCCCTGAACCTTGGTGTTGTTCACAGCCCATCCTTTCTCCTGTAAATGTTGCAGCAGTCTAGGTGCTGCACCTTCTAGATCTGAAAGAGAATCAGACATGAGCATGACATCATCAATATAATGGTACAGCCGCACCACTGATGGTTTCTCCCATGTAGCCAAGTCCTGGGCTACAAGTCCATGACAGATGGTGGGGCTGTGGAGGTATCCCTGTGGGAGGACGGTGAAAGTCCATTGCCGTCCTTCCCATGTGAAGGCAAACTGTTCCTGACTTTCTTGCTCAATGTCAGTGGAAAATAAGGCAGCAGCAAGATCTACCACATAATGGTATGTTCCTGGTTCATGGCTGAGGGTATCCATCAAGCCTGCAATAGAGGGGACAGCAGCATGCATAGGAGGTATAACCTTATTCAGTTCTCTGTAATCCACAGTCATACACTAGGAGCCATCTGGCTTTTTTACTGGCCACAGAGGAGAATTGAAAGGACTATATAGGTGGGCTTTATAATACCCACCTTTTCCAGCTCCTGGAGAGTTTCTCCAATCTCTTTATGCCCCCCTGGCAGTTTGTATTGTTTGGTATTAGTCACCGACCGAGGCACAGGCAAAGCTATGGGTGGGTGCCTAGCATGTCCCCTCAGAACTGCCTTCACCACATGTACTCTCAGTCTGAACTCACCTGCAGTGGTCCGCAACCATAGACCCTGCAGGATATCAATCCCCAAAATATACTCAGGGATAGCAGATATATACACGGTATACTCTTTTGGGGGTAGATGCTCATTTCCAAAGGGATTTGGGCTTGTTTCACTCTGATAGCCTTCTCCCCATATCCATCTGTGATAGTGGGGGTCCCAGAGAACTGTTCAGGGTTACCATGAATCAGTGAACATTCAGCCCCAGTGTCCACCAGAGCCAGGACACGTTGTATGTTCACTGGGGAGCAATGGATAGCTATTTCAACATGTGGCCTCCAGTCCCCCCCTGGTCCCTCAGGGCAGATACCTTGACCTTCCCCTCAGTCAAACCGTGTTCCCCAATCATCTTGCTATGTGGGCTCAAGTGAGGTTGGCTCGTTCTCCAGTAGGAAGTCTTGCAAACACACAGGCCGGACTCATGGCTCTGTCTCTGATCTCTGCCTCTTTGGTCTTAATGGCTGGAACTGCTGCTCTGGTTTCAGCTGTTGCCATAGCTCTAGTAAGATCCTATTTGACTTCCCATCTAATTTCCTTCCATCTGCTCCTGCCCGTGTTAAATCAGCCCACATCTGGGTCCTTGTAACCTTCATGGGGCCCTGTAAATTCTTCTTGTGAGCAACAGGTCTTATTTCTTTCTGAGTTCTCATTGCTTCAGCCTCTCCTAAGTCTGCTACTGTACATGTCACCTCGCTTATGGGCTGCCCTAAATGAGGGGAAAGAATGGCCACTAGAGACCCAAAGAGGGATGTAGGAGCCGTTTGAAGTATAATATTTCTCATCCCAGTAGTGAAAATCTCTTCATCTGTGCCATAATTCTCTGGACTATAGATGGCATTTCTCATGCCTAGCTCTCATAGCACCTGTTGGAGCTCAGCATACATCTGCCATCTAACAGGAGAGGATGGTAGATCACCCGGATTGGGCCACACAGCACGAAGTGCAGCCATGAGCCAGTCGAGGAGGGAGTGACTCCCTGGGGTCTGATGTGCATTTTGTAATCGCTGCCTCAAGGCGGGCTGCACTGTCAGGGAAGACAGCTTTCCCATCTCTGATCCCGACAGAACAATTCCATCCATGCCTAAGTCCCACAGACACAAGCGCTGAGCCGATACTGACTCTGAGGGCTTCTGCCTAAACCGGGAGCCCAAATCCACCAGCTCAGCCTGAGTATAGGGGTGGACCATACAGTGCTCCACGACCTGGGGAGGGGGCTGCTCCTCTGCTTGGGGAACTTTCAGCTGCTGGGTCTTTATTTTCTTTACCACCACTGGGCGTGCTTTCAGTACAGGAGGAGCCAGTGCCTCTGGCACCAGCCCTTCACATTCTCCAGCTCCTCCATTTCTGGGGCTGATGGCACCTTTCTCTCCCCTCCCCCGAGTGCCTCCTCTGCTACAACCTTTACCTTTTCTACTGTGCCTCACAGCAATGCTATCTCAGTCTTCAGAAGCTTCCTTATCTTCACCTCAATGCTGTGCAGCTGATGTTCTCATGCCACCTCCGCCTGTGCTTCCCTCAGGAGTTTGTCTTTTTCCTTGATGGCCTCTTCCTCCTTCGGAACACCTGGCAGAGCTGCCATCTTGTTCTGTAAAGAATTGTTTACCTCTCCAATGGCACCTTACTGCCAGCATTCTCGTGCCCTCTCCTCTCGCATCAATGCCATTTCCCTCTTCAGGGAATCCACAGAAGTTTGCAGCTCGCGTTCTTGTGCTGCAATTTCTTGGGTCTCTTCTGTAGACCTTTTTAATACTGTGAGAAGCAGCCAATCGACAGTCCCTGCTGCCTCACGGGCACTCTGTTTCTCAAAGGATCTGCTTACTATACCAGGGGCCACCCCTACTGCCTCAGGTGTCACCTCCACTTGCCTCCAGGCCTGGGGTGGGGCCCAGTCTTCTAGAAGGCAAGCCACATCAGACCACATACCCACTGGGGGATAATCCACTGTCTCCCCATTCACAGGAGCAGCCCGCTAAAGCACCCCTCCCATATTGGCACCTTGTCTTTTTCCTTGGTCAACAATGAACCCTGCCGACTTTCACCAATTGTCTTGCCAATGGGTTTCAGCCCCAGGCAAGTTCGCTATGGATTCAATATGACCAAAGAAATTGACAGCAAAATGTTCTTGGGGTGAAAGGGTTTATTACCCGGCTTGCCTCCTGACGGTAGGTCGAGCACCAGCATCTCTGCCTTCTCCCAGAGCACTGGACCAAGCTCTCTATATAGCACAATAATAGCTTCTTGCCTAAAGATGTAGAAGTGGTAGCCTAGCAACAGGCCACTTCCACACCTTGGTTTAAGTTCAGTGAGGATCCTGGCCATAGGAGCCCCAACTTCCCCACAGCCTTGTTAACTGAAAAATTATGCCCAGCATCTCAATTATCAAAGAAAATGATTCCTAATGACCAAGGAAGGAATAAGGGAGTGCAAAGAGAAATCAGGGCCAAATTAGTTGGGATAATATTGATGTCTTGCAAATGGGTTTCGGCCCTGGCAAGTTCTCTATGGATTCAATGTGACCAAATAAATGACAATGGAACATTCCTGGGGTCAAAGGGTTTATACCCAACTTTATTTCCACCGTGGCAGTTCAATCACTAAAATCCCATCCACTCAGAGCGAGTCTGCATGCAGTAAGCGGGTCTCTGCCTCTGAGCTCTTGGCCTGCACAGCTGTCCTCTGGGCCTCTCTACCCACACAGCTGTCCTCTGGGCCTCTGTCCTCAGCCTCCAGCCTCTGCTCTGCTCTCCTGCAGCCTTGTAGTCATGCCACCGTGTAGCCCAGAGCACTGGGCAGGGCTCTTTATATGGAGTCAGTAATGACATATTACCCACACCTGTGTAGTGAGCTGGCCAACCAGGGCCAGGTGTGAATCCTGGCCACAGGAATTTTCATTTTATCTACAATCAATCCCTCTGCAGATTGGCAGATCAGATCTGAACTAGTTAGTAAGAAATGTGTGGCCAGCCCTAGCAGGAGGATGTGGAGGCAGTATGGAAAACAAGATTAAGTAAGAACTAGAACATGAAAGTCATGCAAGGTGACCATGGGAGGTAAAAGACTCTGGAACTTCTCAAAACCAGGAAGATCTCACACAGACATTAATACTGGCTTCCCAAACACATGCAACCAATCAGGCACAAAATCCAGAGGGCTGGAACTTCTTAGGGACTCTGGGACGACCTATGGGTGAAGCCAATGTTGGCGCAGTGCCCCAGGTGTGACAGACCTGAGCCCATTTGTTCTAAACCCTTCCCAGTCTTCCCCAGCTGTACTGTAATATGGAGGAACCAGCCCCTGCAGGCTGTTTTTCCATATGCCTTATCAATGGGCTTCCAACTGAATTTAACCAGAAGAAGCACTAGTAAGAGACTGGAAAGCAGGAGGAAGGAAGAAGTTTTTCTCCCACTCTCTGTCTGGCTTAGATAGCATCTCCAGCACAGGCCTCCCTGGCCCCAGCTCACACTGGACAGGCAGCTATGGGTGACCCTGAGCCATGGACTCCAGTGACACCACCTTATCTCTCTGCTTCTGGTTGTTTCTAATCTCTAGAATACCTACTGTCCCTCTACTTAACTACCCATCTCTTCCATAGCCCATAATAACCAATTCCTTATATTAAGTTCACTTTATTTTAAATACTTAGAGAGGTTTCTGTTTTCATGGTTGGACTTTGAGTGAAACAGGAAATAAGAGATGGAGAAGTCACAGCCTAAAAACCTCAGAGATCTGTATGACAGGTCCCTTCACGCTTATCAATGAACACAGGTGGGAAGGAGGGGGGGTATAATTCCTTATGAGAAAGTGTCTGCAGAGCCAGGCGCCCAGCTTTACATGAATTCACAGCATTACACCCATCAGTCAGCCTAGGAATTCAGGAAAACTGGGAGTACCTCCCTTCCCAAGCAGATCCTTGGGGAAGAAAACAGCTGTAAAATCAAACTCCCTACCTTTTCCCTCCCATCTAGAGGAGACTAGGGAAAACAATTGAGACAGCACTATCCAAATGACGGAAAGGTAAGTGGACAGTGAACCTCTCCTCTCCAAAGAGAAGAATTAGAAGCACCACCAGGATTTACACAGCACAGCACAGTGAAAAAAGAAAGCCAAGTTTTCCAGCAACAGTGTAGACCCTTTAGCCTAAGCAGCAAAAATCTAATTAAAAGAAAGTACTAATTAAAGTTAGCTCACTCTCTTCAAAGTCAAACAGGTGGATAAGACTGGGTTGGGAGCATCTTGAGACCAAAGGTCATGTGTCAAGTCAACATCTTTGCAAGGACTCAAGAAATGTTTTCGAAGGAATGCTCTCCAGTGTCTTTGCCAGATGAATCCTGTGAATCACCAGATCACCAAGCACTGAAATCATTCCCTCGTACTCAATGAGGAGCTGGAGGCAACGGAATGGGATCCAGACTGCAGGACCCAACATCGGAAGTGCAAGAACAAATAATAAGATTTAAATATAAGCAAAAGTCCCTGACATTAACAATGAGTCTGCTGGCTCCTGCTGCCTCTCAGGAATCATTATCATACTGCTTTGCATAATCTCCTTAAAGCGAAATCAGAAGTCATCACTGCTCTTCATCTTTCTGCCTATTTGTCCATGGAATGAAATAATTCTTCCTTACACTGCAAATGAACTGCCCATTTCAAAAATCCCTTTGACACTCATGGCTTTTTTCTTTTTGAAGAAAGTCCTCTTCTAGCCACCCTTAACTAAACCCAGGTGACAGGAACCCCCCCATCACTGTCCCCTTGAGCTTCACTCCCCTTACCTTTATTCCCCTGTTAGGCTCACAGCCACACAGACCAGCTGCAAGCCAGTCTGGCCCATGTGGAAATTACCCAGGTGAGCACACTCCTCTGGTGTTTTGAACACCTGCATCAGCATGCTAGGCCTCTGGCAGGCCAGGCGAGGGAGCTGTTTGAGCTCTGAAGGAAGAGTGACAGCCCACCTCTTGGCAAGCACTTACACATCATTGGCAGCTTCCCCAGGGAGCCTCCAAGGCTTGGGGCAGGCTCATCTCCACCCCATCAGCTGACACAACCATCTGATCAGACGGACTCATGAACCTAACCTCCATGACCACCAGAAGGCTGCAACTACATTAGTGTCACGTTAACCTTGAATGATTTTCCATCTCAGAAACTTATGAGAATATTTAAAGGTAGAGCAATAGCTTCTGATATTAACACATTTGAAGGAAAGATACAGTAAAACTCAAGACTGAATTTGTGCATAGGTAGTCAAGGTAATGAGTGTATGTGACTTTGAGGATTGTAGGAGATGTCCCTGTCAGGCCCCACTCCCCTCCAAGAGGCAATAGAGAATAGTGGCCAAGAACCAGACTCTAGGGCTGTAACTCCAGGGGGGAGGGGGTGGGGAATATGTTCCCAGCCTGGGGCAAATAAACCTTTGAAGCCAAAATCAGGCAAAGGGAGAAATAAAGTGTGAGAAACCCATCAGCTCCTGCTCACCCGTGTCTCTCACAACCCAGCTGCAAAAAGACCCACCAAACCTCTCCCGTCCAGGTGCATGTGCTCCCCAACCCCCACACTCCCCTGTAATCACCTATTGATATGGACTACCTCTCTCCACCTATCGATATGAAGATACACTAAGGCCAGGCAAGAGATTCTGGAAATAGTGCAGTTTTACCCACAGTGACACAGGGTATGAACCCCTCAGTGACCTCACCCCTGATCTGGCCCCTCTGAAGCATGACAACGGTATCTGGAGAGCTCTTCTGTGGAAATGAGCCAAAGTCAACATCCATAGGACCCTGGTTGCCTTTGTAAACGTGCTTAGTTTCTTTCCTTTCCCTGTCCAAACCCCCCACTATTCTCTTACCAGATTTTTTTCAAAAACACTTACTAATAAATCCCAATGAATGGTGTTTGCCATTCACTATATTGATTTATTCATTCAAGAAATATTTACTACTCCCCCTGACTGCCTGACAATGACCCAGACACAATGGATACGGAAACAAGATTCAGTCCATGAGTCCTCAGTCCCCCTAAGAGCTCTACAGCCACAAAGACCAAAGTCCGCAAAGCTATCTACGTGGAGAGAGCGGGAGCCCGCGGTGAGGGAGTGGCAATCACAGCACTGAAACCAGCTCACCTGGGAGAACACGTGCAGCTCGAAACATGTTCATCCCCCAGCAGCCTTTTCCACATGGTTTGTTTCCCAAAGGAATTATAAGACCAGAATTGGTAAGGACATCAGCTGCTCTCTCCCCATCCTTCCCTCTCTGGGGAGCTCTGACAGATGCACGCCAGTGGCAGTAGGGAGCCCGCAGCTACCTTAAGCCTGTGGGCCTGGAGCCAGATTGGCGGAGCCTTTCCTGGCTGCCCCCACCTCATGGAGAGCCTCTCTCTGTCAAGAACTGCAGGTGCCAGCGGGCTGTCCATGGCTCCTGCCCCAAGCGGGAAGCAACAGCGTGGGGAGAGCACAGCTGCGGGAGGATACAGCTAGTCACAGGACGACACGTGCTGGACCTCCTCACTCCACCTTCCCTGCACCGCTGGGAAAACAGCTGATGCTTCTGAGGCCCTCTCTCTCTCTGGAAGCCACTCAGGCTCCACCAAGCTGGAGCTGCCAACAGCCAGGTGACTCCTCTCCCTGAAATCCAAATGCGGAGCAACATGGGCCAGAACCTGCATCATAGGGAAAAGATACCAGGTAAGAGCCCCAGGACAGAGGAGAATGGAACACTGTGTGAGAACATCTTGAGGAATAAATAAGTAAAGGAGAAGAGCACCCTTCAGAGAAGTGATCAAGTTACAGAAGGGAAGCCTCTCCAGCACCTTTGTGTTATGAATCAGCAGAACCATGGATTTAAATCATGGGCTACACTGCAGTGCCCCTAAACCCTGGGTTAGAATCCTAGCTCTGAAACATCCTAGCTGTGTGACCACAAACAACTTTTAGCCTCTCCTGTGTCCCAGTTTCCCCACATATGAACTGGGACAATAACACCTACCTCATAGGCATGCCCGTACGATCAAACAGCAGCCTGGGCTCGAATGCGTTAAGTGTGCAGAAACAGGGTGCCCCTGCACCTTTGAGCCTCGGCCTCCTCCACTCCCACAGCCCATGTCTCTTCCCTTCTTTCAAGTAAACATGACCACACCTTCCCTTATCCCTTTCCCTTTAACATCCATTCTGTCCTTGGTTTTCTCCACAACTTCACCCAAACTTGAAAGCACTTGCCTTCATCTCCTCAAATTGCACCCAGAAGCACACCTCCACGACTTAGAATCAAGACAGCCTCTTGCATCACACTCTAAATCTCTGAGCCTCTGAGTCTCCCCACCCTCCCAGAGCAGTTTCTCAAATACCAGATAAAAGGGCTGTAACTAATCTGGACAGATACCTCTCTACGATGACTTTCCATTGGTCGAATGTCTTTAAACTTAAGTAATGCAAACATTTCACTTCACTTTAACTGTGCAACTACTTTTTGTGTCCATTCAAGCTCATTTCGAGGACCATTAGGCATAGTTTCTGCATGTTGCTCAGAATGAGAAGTGTCATCACAAACTGTGTGTTCCACCCACACCCTTCCTGATTCAGTGAGACCTTGGGCAAGTTACTTTGCCTCAGATCTCTTAAAAATTTATCACTCAAATAAGGAAATCTTGATATATATAGACAGCTTCCTGATACAAGAAATCACTTTTAAAAATTATGTGTATAAGTGAATCTGTGTCATCTTACTACACTGATGGACAGTGACTGCATTGGGGTATGAGTGGGGACTTGATAATATGGGTAAACGTAGTAACCACATTGTTTTTTCATGTGAAACCTTCATAAGAGTGTATATCAATAATACCTTAATAAAAAAATTATATATATATATTGCAAAAGATAAGGCACTTCACAGTTGTCCAGTAACAGTTAAACAGCACAAGAATATTTTTTAGTAAGAGTTGCTTTAATATACATCACTTTGGGAGGGTATATATTTTAATCACAACCACATGATAAATATTTGATTTGCATTTATTAGCTAATCAGAAATAAAAGTTATAATTCCAGGAAAGACGTTTAGTTCTTCCAAATGCTGAACATTTGAATAATAGTGTTGAGGGATTGAAATAGGAGTAAAATGTACCCAAGAGGAAAATTCAGAGATTTCAAAACAGCTTTTTGGAAAAAATAAATAAATTACAGAATAACAAAAAGCATTTCAGCTTAAAAGATCGGGGAGGGGACAAAGATTTTTTAAATTAATGAACTGGGATCTTTTCTCCAGAAATATTATTTCTGTATCATTGAATCAGGCTTGAGTTTTCTTAGATTGCCTTTGAACAAGTTAATAAACAATGCATGCCTGCCCTATTATACATTTCTTACAAATAAAATGTAATTTCAGAGTCTATGCAGGCTTTATTTGAGATCAGCAGTGAAGAAAAAGCATTCTCAAAAGCTTTGGAAAGTATAGGAAAGGACCACCTACTCAAAAATATCCCTCCATCTAAGTACTGTAGAGCTTAAATATCCACTCCCAGGGTCAAAGTCACTCCTGGGTTTAATCCCTTTCTCTAAAGGGCTGTTAAAATTAAACCTGTGACAAACCACAGGATTTCTTTTTCATGGCCAAATAATATTCCATTGCATAAATCACATTTTCTTCATGCACTCATCTGTCAGTCGACATTGATGCAGTTTCCATTTCTTGGCTATTGTGAATAATGCAGCAATGAAATGGGAGTACAGATATATAAATAAATCTTTGAGATACTGATTTCATTTCTTTTGGATACATACTCAGAAACAGAACTGCTAGGTCATAGGGTAGTTCTATTATTAATTTTTTGAGGAACCTCCATACTGTTTCCCATAATGGCTATACCAATGGAGGACATTAGGCTAAGTGAAATAACCTAGACACAGAAAGACAAATATTGTATCATCTCACTCAGAGGTGAAATCTAAAAAGTTGAACTCACAGAATCAGAGATTAAGATGGTGATTACCAGGGGCTGTGCTGTGGGGAAATGAAGAGATGATAGTCAAAGGGTACAAATTTTCATTTATGAGTTGGATAAGTTCTGGGAATCTAAGTTACAGCATGGTGACTGTAGTTAATAGTACTGTACTATATACTTGAAACCTGCTAGAGAGGAGACCTTCAAGTGTTTTTACTACACAAAAAGGGTAACTATGTGAGGTGACAGATGTGGTAATTACTTTGATGGTAGTAATCATTTCATAATGTACACAATTAATAAATTATCCCATTGTATACTTAAAATTTTTTTTAATCTTTTAAAGATAAAATAAACAATTTATGGGTGGGAACAGACTATAGATTAACCCATTAGTACCTATCAATGCATTAACAGCAATCAAAATCCGCAGAGGATGAGTATTGAACCAAAATATTTTGACAGAGAGGGAAGAGAACTACCCTGAATTTAAAAGTTAAGACTGAGGTGACATTTCAAAGGGCAGAGAAAATAGAGTATGATTTAAAAAACAAGGATGCTATTTTGGAGTACTGGGAAGTTTTTGAAAGGTCATCAAAAAGGAAGAAAAGAAGAAAAAGAAGAGGCGGTAGAGACATCTGAAAAGTATCCTCATCTATTTTACAACTTTACCAAAGGCAGTAATACCTTTACTGGGGACCTAGGTATGTCTCAGCTGATAGAGATAACCTGCCAAGGGATAATGTTTTTTGTGTTTTGCTTTGTTTTGTTTAAGCCAGGGATTTATTTCTCAAAGGCCACTGAGAAACAAGCCCTTTAGTTCTCAAGTCCATTGGACCTTTCACAGTTTAGAGCTAAGTGAAAATCTTAAACTCACTGAGATAAAAATGTTTTATTTAGTATTTGCAAGCTGAAGAAAATCTCACCTACTTGTCCACACTTTGATTCCCAGGTGTCGTGTAAGCAACTCTGTACTACCCATGCTCAACATACAATTTTTTTTAAAGGCTTAAAGTTTTGGAGAAATAAATAATTATTCAGTAGTTTGGGAAATGGAGTTTGTTTTTGTCAACTCTTGTAGGCTGTGACTCTTTCTGTTTCTGAAAGAACTGAAAATACACAGAGAATTGAGGTATGAAACTGCGAGACTGGATCACTGCGGAGTTTGTTGTCACTCTCGGTTGAGTTAAATGTTTGCTGGAAATGTGTGCAAAACGCCCCAACAAGGTAAAAGGGAGGGCCAAAGATTTCCCGAAGGGAGAGAATGGTGAGGAAGCACTGCCAATTACTTCAAGAGTCCTCCTCAGATACAGAGCCCCTGACTGAAATTTCATTGCCCTGAAATTGCAGATTCTTCTATATTAAGCAGGCACCAAACCATTGCACACCAAGTGCTAAGATACATGAAATGTTCTAACAACTTTAAATTGCTCTCCTCCACTCATGAAATGACTCCCAATCAACTTCCTATTCCAAAGCATATTAAGATGGCAGGAATTTTGAGAATATTAAATCACTGTGAATCATGCATGTGATTTAAAACTATTACAGACTAATGTTTGATTGAGAACAGCATTCTAATTGGAAAAATGTTAGAAAAGTCAGCCTAGTTCAATGCTCCAGAGCAGATGGAAAGAAACTGTGGCTAAAAATCATAACCCAATTACACATTCTAATCCTCTATGTCCGCTTCTTGTTGAGTGAGCAGGACAACCACTCAGCCCTCGTCGTGTGGCACTAGTCAGTCTGGCAGAGATGTTACCAGGCGTGTACTGTACTGAAATCCTGTGGGCATGGGTGGACTGCCCAGGGGGCCAAGAAATGGTATGCAAAGGGAAGACTGGAACAGGTCAAGGAAAGAGGTGGAAAGATCAAGCTTGGGAAGTAGTCCTAACCCCAGGAGACGAGACAGAGGCAAGGACCTAACCCAGAAGACAACAGAAGCCAGCAGCAGTGAGAGCAAGTCAAGAGTAAGGACTGAGATGGGACAAAGTAAATGATTCAGAAGTAAACTCAGGGACCACAGAAGTACTCTTCATATGGTCCAACTGTGGGGTGAGAAGGTGAGCTGGGTGGCTCACAGGAGCCATGCAGTTTGGGAACCCACCCTGAAGGCCTAGACCAAAGGGTGCAGCCCAGGACTGGTCCAGGGTTACACTTTCAAATTGTGTTTGCGTGCCTGGTATGCCAAAGAATGTGCAAAACCCCAAGATAAACATGACACACGGTGTGTCAATTGTCTTAAGTGGGTAACTTAAACACTGAATTTTATTCTAAAACAATCCAGGATATATTATGCAGAATTCAAAAATCCCATTAATTTTTAATAACATAAGAGGCTTTAAAATCTGCAGCACTAACAGTGGGGAGGTGTGCCTTGGGGGTCTGTCCTTAAGCTCTCCGGGGGCACTAATTCTCTCTACTTCACCAGTAAGGGAACTTCACTGTAAGATGGGCCAAATGTGTGAATACAGTTGAACCCACTGGGGTCACCTTTTCTCAGACAAACAGGATTCAAAGAAAACAATCTTTCATCTCCTATGGTCTATTTCCTTCTTCAAGGCAGGCGCACAAACTTCTTTGATTTGAACATTAATTTAAAACCAAATTCAGATAGCACCTTCTGGAGCCACAGAGCCTCAGGCCCACACAGTTCTTTGAAAGACTTCTCTTGAGGACTCTCCCTCTGCCTCCCGAAGTGTCCCAGGCTGGAGGGCCTGTCCAACAGTGGAAATGCCTCAGGGCAGATGCTATTCTTTTGCAATACCACATACAGCTACCTGTTCATTTGGATTTACAAAGTCTAATTATATAGGGATCTACAGCTAATGCTATTTGAAACTGCCAATTTTCACTTTGTGAGGTTTCTTGACATGAAATAGTTATATAAACAGTTCCTAACATGAAATGGTTAAACCTACTATTTACTAAGTTGGTTCTAGCAATACTATGTAAGCAAATTGATTTCCTCAGTTAAACTGAGATAGAAAAGGAAGGTCCTCCCCCAGGAATGAAGAGAAGGACTAAACAAGGTTGCTACAGATAAATCCCTAAAAAAAGCCATCTCTTTCTAACCTGTGAGCTGGTGAGCAAGGGAGAGAAGAGAAAGGAGAAAGAAAAAAAAGTTTTTCAGAAAAGTGACCACTTCCAGTTACCAGAGATCCTATGGAAGCTTAGTTCTGTGTACCCAGCTTGAAGAAATATGAAATTCCCTACAGCTGCCAGAACAAAACTAGTTTCTATTCTTGTTCTCTAAGTCAGTGAAACAGATACCTCAGAAGTCACACACCAAGAATCAAAAAGTGACCACTTCCAGCTCCCTAACCAGAGATCTCACTGAAGTTTAGTTCTATGTACCCAGTTTGGAGAAATATGAAATTCCCTACAGTTGTTCCCAAGTTTAACGACCTAGTGAGGAGGCATATGAAGAGTAGTTGTAGTTCAGACATTACCTGGAGGAAACTGTAGGCACTTCACAGTAGCCCATAAGGAGCATATCACTTCCCTCGGAACCAAGGAAATCTGAAGACCTATGCCTTGCCTCTGAGGTTCAAAACTTTCAGTAGGAAACCACAGAGTAGATCTGTCACTCAGGTTCACCTGCCTGGTGAACCCCCTCCTTCTCCACAGATCTGCCCCTGAAGAACTCACAAAGTGAAGGTGCTGTGAGCTGTCCTCCACTGGTGGTGCTGAAATATGAAGGCTGCCTCACAAGACAGCAAGCTGATGTTAAAAGAGATGAGGGATAATGAGGAATAGCTACTGTTAGAGTCCACAGAGGTTTTCAAAAAGAGCCATGATCAAAGAGTGCCACCACCACCCACCACTGAGCTACTATCACTAAGAACAAGTCCCAATAAATCATTGGACAGGACCCTCAGCAGGGACTCCAACAGGATTGTCCCTGGATCCAGCAGTTGCAGGACAGAAAGGAATGGGAGATCGATAGACTTCTGAAATGTTATTAAACACTTTCTGATAAATTCACTGAAGGAGAAGGACAATTTTTACATTAAATAATTTGGGCATTAGAGACCCAAAATTCTGGGCAGTTCCTACTATCCACTGAGTATATTAACTCAAGCCTCTGATACTCTAGGTCCCAGTATATGACAATGGAAAAGGACATTACAGATAATAAAATGTGGTCAGTGGGACATTGCTTCTATGACTGCTCCAAATCTCATCTGCAAACCAGGGATGATAATATTATCCTCATAGTTTTTTGTAGAGATTAAATCATTTGAAAAATATGTGGAAAGTCTCTGGCATATTGGTTGGAACCTAGATGTTTATTAGGTGGGAGAGAGCATATGAGGAAACCAAGAATCAGGGAAATGAATGATTTGCACTATATATATTTGTTCTATACGTGTGTGTGTGTGTATATATATATATATCTTTATTATAACACTTATCACAGTCTGTCACAATTATAATTATTCATTTATGCATATACTTCATAAAGGCAAACTCCATGTTTACTGAGATCCCTGTGTCCTGCTACTAACATTGTGCATTGAATGCTTAGTAACTATCCGTTGAGTTAAGTTCCCTTGTATTTCCTACTGTTAGCCTGGGAGCTTGAAGAATGGATAGAAGCAGTGAAATTATTTGAGTGGTGTCCAGTCTTCCTACCTGTACCTAGAAACCTCAGTGGATTCTAACAGCAGCTACTCCTCATCTCCAATCTCCTTAAACATCTCTTTGGCTTCTCAGCAGACAGCCTCATGTACCTGATCCACTACACCCCACTATTACATCACTGCTGTCTGCTCATCACGCTTTGAGGCTAATAGTAGAAAAATGCCACATACTTTAAATATGCTTTCTATACTTCCCACAAGTCAAACAACAGATAAACGGAACAAAAGAAAGCAGGACAAATTTTAAAAGAATGTGTTGTATTTTCTGCTCTCACACCTCTGGGCACAGCTGTTGGATACTATAGCTACAATTTTTCTTTTACTCCTACATAAAACTCCCAAAGTTCCATTGAAGGAAAAAAAGCATAACTTTTCTATAGATTCTCATAGGTAGGCTTTGAATTTTTTTATGTTTACTAATGAATTAACCAAAGCTATACTCCAAAGAATAGAGATATGATGTATCTTACATATATTATTAACTTTTCAAAAAATAAAAATCTTACTAAGCTCTGGAACTGGCTCATTATCTCATGAATGTCCATTTTACAGTTCAGCCTATTGCCTCAAAAGTGATAGTCTCTAGACACCTCTTCCTTTTAATTCTTTTCTTATTCATAACTCCAAGTTGACAGAGAGGCCTGTAGACATGCACTAAATGGATTATCTGGGCTAGATAGAACTCTCTTGCTATCTGCATATTTATGATCAAATACTTTTGCTTCTAAGACCCACACTCAAAACTGTTAATATATAGGAGTCGTGCAGCAACACAGACCACACAATAAAAAGGCCAGGTAGGTCATCCATATGCATGACTAGAACTCAGATTTTAAAAATGCAGTATTTGATCTTGGACTGGACATAGCTCCATAGAAAAAGGTAGATATTTGGGGTCTATGATGCAGATAATCAAAGGAAAAAAAACTACAGTGTTTGATCAGATCTCAGAAAGAAATTAACCATGGCTGTTCCATTAAACATCTTAGGAGAAAAATTCATTTTTACAAAAACATATAATGTACATTTGATGCTAATTTCAGGCGCTGTTTTAAGTATTTGTACTAAGTTATGACTAAGCCAGTGCAGAAAAGGTGAAAGAGGAGTCCCCACCTTGGTGAAAACTGAACAAATATTGAGGTAGAGCTCCACCTACTGGCATCAGCTTCCCTAAATCTAGCCACAAATAGGAAAACATAAATCAGACTGGAGAACTACAAAGGTACCCTCAAACTTTTCTGAACTAAAACTTCAACAGGGCCATAGGGCAAAGAACAGGCAACATTTCTTTGGAACTGGATGACCCAGATGTCAGGTCACTGTGAGAGGTGGGGAATTTTTCAGGAAAATCAAAAGAAATTTTTTTAATTAACTGACTTCTTTCAACCACTGGTTCATGGAGTTGTATTGCAGCAACCAGAATCGATATCATATAGAAAAATAAGGATTTTTAACTGTATTTCTTAGTGGCCAAGTAAAGATAATGATAGTATTGCCTAACATGTGTAAGTCTTTAGTTCACAAACACTTTTATACATATTATGATTTAGTAATATCTAGCAACCACTGTTTCCATGATTAATAGCCATCCAGAACATATGAGTAAGGCATATTAAAAGCATTCATTCTGATTGGTCAATGCTTGTGTGGTACCAGCTGTGAGATATTTTTAATATTGCCCTGGACTCTATCACATACTGACTCAAAACTGATAGAAAAGAGAACATTTGAGTAAATTTCAATCAGAAGATCAGTATTGTCTTACATCTGTCCTCCCATTTGCCTCCACCCTCCCATATACACACCCTAAGTCAACACTTGAAGGTGGGAAAGGAGGGATTTTGCCCCCCAGTCCTAACCATGCTCCTCTTCAGTCATGGGGAAATATCCTCACAAGATTTACACACACACACACACACACACACACACACACACACACACACACACACGTCATACACCTCACACACATACAACATGCACATACCTCACACACTCACATATGCTTCTTTTCCCTAATTCTGAGGAAACCTCAATTCCTTCATTCAACAGACTTCACTAAACACTATTGTTTACCAATTAAGCTCTAGAAATGCGAAGAAGATGGGAGAAATAAAACTGGATCCCTGCCCAGTATCACATGCAAAGCCCTACCCAAACTCTAACTGTATCAATTATTATCTTAGTTCGGTCTGCTATAACAAAATACCATAAACTGGGTGGCTTAAAGAACAAACATTTATTTCTCACAGTTCTGGAGGCTCGGAATTCCAAGATCGAGGTGCCAGTAGATGAGGCGTCTGGTGAAGACCTGCCTCCTGGTTTGCGGAGGGCCGTCTTCTCATTGTGTCCTCAAGTGGAGGAGGAGAGAGAGAGAGAGAGGAAAGCAGGCTCTCTACTGTCTCTTTTTGCAAGGGCACTAATCCCACTCCTCTGGGCTCCAGCCTCATGACACTATTACCATTGTGAGTATCCTCACTTTATAACCAGTATAAGGAAACTAAAGCTTAGAGACATAAAGGGGTATACTTAAGATCACACACTGCAAACAATTAAATGGGTATTTAAACCCTTTATCTTCTGACAATGTTTCTTTCTTCTACACCAGAGTCGTCTTATCATTTCTCTCTATGCCCCACCCCTAGAAACACTAGTGGGCCCAGGAAAGAAAGTTAGCTTTTAGAAATAAATTACCACAATTGCTTCTGAAGTGGCTGCCTAGGTTAACAGTAAAACCAACTGCTTTGTTTGGGAAAGCTCATTAATGATCCTTTTCTGCTTATGCAAAGTAGGATACAAAATATACAGAAGTCTGTTGTGTTTCAATACACAACAAACTAGCAAAAAGAGAAATTAAGAAAGCAATCATATTTACAATTACATCACAAAAAGTAAAATACCCAGGAATAAATTTAACCAAGGAAGTGAAAAGCCTGTACTATGGAAACTATCAGACATTGATGAAAGAAACTGAAGAAAACACAAATAAATGGAAAGATATTCCATGCTCACAAATAGGAAGAATTAATATTGTTAAAATGGCCATACTGCCCAAAGCAATCCACAGATTCAATTCAATCCCTATCAAAATACCAATGGCATTTTTCCTAAAATTTGTATGGAACCACAAAAGACCCCAAATAGCTAAAGCAATCTTGAAAAAGAAAAACAAAGCTGGAGGTATCATTCTTCCTGGGTTCATACTATACTATAAAGCTACACTAATCAAAACAATATAGTACTGGCACAAGAACAGACACATACATCAGTGCAACAGAATAGACAACCCAGAAATAAAGCCACACTTATATGGCCAATTAAGATATGACATAGGAGACAAATATACAATAGGGAAAAGAGAATCTCTTCAATACATGGTGCTGGGAAAACTAGACTGCTACATGCAAGAGAATGACACTGGATAATTCTTTTTTTTGTAATTATGCTATCATTAATATACAATCACATGAGCAACATTGTGGTTACTAGATTCCCCCCATTATCAAGTCCCCACCATATACCCCATTACAGTCACTGTCCATCAGCATAGTAAGATGCTATAGAGCCACTACTTGTCTTCTCTGTAAATACTGCCTTCCCCTTGCCCCCCCTACATTATGTGTGTTAGTCATATTGCCCCTTAATCCCTTATTCCTCCCTTCCCCCACCACCCTCCCCAGTTCCTTTCCCTTTGGTAACTGTCAGTCCGTTCTTGGGTTCTGTGAGTCAGCTGATGTTTTGTTCTTTCAGTTTTGCTTCGTTGTTATAGTCCACAGATAAGTGAAATCATTTGGAACTTGTCTTTCTCCGCCTGGCTTATTTCACTGAGCATAATACCCTCTAGCTCAATCCATGTTGTTACAAATGGTAGGACTTGTTTTCTTCTTATGGCTGAATAATATTCCATTGTGTATATGTACCACCTCTTCTTTATCCATTCATCTACTGATGGACACTTAGGTTGCTTCCATTTCTTGGCTATTGTAAATAGTGCTGCAATAAACATAGAGGTACATATGTCTTTTCCAAACTGCGCTGCAGCATTCTTAGGGTAAATTCCTAGGAGTGGAATTCCTGGGTCAAATGGCATTTCTATTTTCAGTTTTTTGAGGAACCTCCATACTGCTTTCCACAGTGGTTGAACTAATTCACATTTCCACCAACAGTGTAGGAGGGTTCCCCTTTCTCCACATCCTAGCCAACATTTGTTGTTGTTTGTCTTTTGGATGCTGGCCATCCTTACTGGTGTGAGGTAATATCTCATTGTGGTTTTAATTTGCATTTCCCTGATAATTAGCGATGTGCAGCATCTTTTCATGTGCCTGTTGGCCATCTGAATTTCTTCTTTGGAGAAGTGTCTGTTCAGATCCTCTGCCCATTTTTTAATTGGATTATTTGCTTTTTGTTTTTTGAGGCATGTGAGCTCTTTATATAATTTGGATGTCATTTTGGATGTCAACCCCTTATCGTATATGTCTTTTATGAATATACTCTCCCATACTGTCAGATGCCTTTTTGTTCTACTGATGGTGTCCTTTGCTGTACAGAAGATTTTGAGTTTGATGACACTGGATCACTCTTATACCACACACAAAATAAACTCAAAATGGATTAAATACATAAATATAAGACCTGAAACCATAAAACTCCTTGAATAAAACTTAAGGAGTAAACTCTTGAACACCAAGTAATTTTTTTTTCTGGATATGTCTCCCCAGGCAAAGGAAACAAAAACAGAATTAAACAAATGGGACTACATCAAACTAAAAAGCTTCTGCACAGCAAAGGAAACCATCAAAAAATGAAATCAATAGAATGAGAGAACATATTTGCAGTTGATATATCCAATAAGGGACTAATATCCGACATATATGAAGAATTCATGCAACTCAACACCAAAAAACAATAATCTGATTTAAAAAAAAAAGACAGAGGACCTGAATAGACATTTCCAAAGAAGACATGCAGATGAACAACAGATTCATGAAAAGATGCTCATCATTAATCATCAGTTAAATGCAAATGAAAACCACAATGAGTATCACTGCACTCCAATCAGAATGGCTAGTCTCAAAAAAAAAAAAAACAAGGAAAACAAGTGCTGGCAAGGATGTGATGAAAAGGAAACCATTGTACACTGTTGGTGGGAATATAAATTAGTGCAACCACTATGGAAAAGAGTATGGAAGTTTCTCCAAAAAAATTAAAAACAGAAATATCATATGACCAGTAATTGCACTTCTGCGATTTTACCCAAAGAACACAAATCACTAATTCAAAAAGATATATATGCACTCCTATGTTTATAATAGTGCTATTTACAATAGCCGAGATACAGAAACAACCTAAGTGTCCATTGATAGAAGAATGGATAAAGAATATGCAATACATATATACAGTGGAATATTAGCTATCAAGAAGAATAAAATCTTCCCATTTGAGACAACAATGAATGGACCTAGAGGGTATTATGCTTAGTATAGTAAGTCAGACAAAGACAAATACCATAAGATTTCATTTATATGTGGAATCTAAAAAAAATGAAAAAATAAATAAGCAAAGCAGACTCATAAACACAGAGAACAGACTGGTGGTTGCCATTAGGGAGTAGGGTGGGGAGATGGTACAATAGATGAAGGGGATAAAGAAGTACAAATTCCCAATCACAAAATGAGTTAATCACAGGAATCAAAGCATAAAATAGGGAATATAGTCAATATAATAATTTCTTTGTATGTTGATAGATGATAACTACACTTATCATAATGAGCACATAGTAATGTATGTAATTGTTTAATCACTATGTTGTACACCTAAAACTAATATAATAATGTATATAAACTATATTTCAATATAAAAAAGAACCTTCTAACAATTCAAACATTTTAAAAACTGAAAGGCCAAAGTGATGAGTTAGTTCGTCATTGAAAATGTGCAAAATGCAACTCGGACCACCTTCCAGGAATAGAATGGTTAGGCTTCTTGTGTCAGAGACAATCCCTAATGTTCTTTCCAACTCTAGGGTGTTACGAAAATTCACTCAGCTCCTTATTCACTCCAATATACAATCTACAAAAAAGATAACAGGAAATAAATCAAATACTTGGGTTCAACAACCCAAAGAAATAAGGATAACTCAATTCCCTTGAGTACAGTATGACTTATTCAGAGCATTCACATTTCAGCATTTTTTTCCCATAGAGTTTAGAGAAATTGCTATGAAAATGTAAAGTGCCTAAGAAGTGACTTGTACTTAAAGTAAGAATTCTCTCGTTTCCATCCTACATAATAACAGCCTCTTGTCCATTCCAGATATCCAGTTTATCAAAAGGAAAGTTGGCTTGAGAGTTTGGGTAACCATATGGCACTTCAACTGAGGAGACTAATGGTTGTAATCCTTTCATAAGAAGTTTTTCTCATACAAAAATTACCTCACTACTATAAGTCTGTTTCATCTTTTAAAAATGAGTGGAACACTGACCTATCCCTGACAAATATAAGGATGAATAATAATAAATTGTATTATTTATCTAGAATATATGTAAACTATAATAGAGTACATTTCATTAGCATAACAAGTAACATACAGAAGAGGAAATAAGTTAAAAGAAGTCTTATTTGCCCATACGAATCATACATCAGACTTTATGATTGTTTCATACATACGTGTGATGTTATGTAACAGTGTCTCATGAAAATGAACACAATCTCCACATTTCAGCACCCCCTTGAAGAGTGTTATCCTTTGTCAGGAAGAGTTCCTCGGGTCCCTTGAGTTCTCCTGGTCATGGGGTAGGTCAAGGTCAGAGTCCAGTGATCCCATCACACAGAAGCACCAGACTAGAAAGGTTCACATGCTTATTAAGGAAAACCGCAATAATTTCTTGGAGGACAGTTCCTAAGGGGATTAAAGGTAACATAAAAGTGAAAATAAGAGCTGGCCACCAGATGGATACCCATCCCAAAGCAAGGTAATAGTATCCATGAAACTCAGGATTTTATCCCTGAAAACTCCAGTCAAAGCTCAGACGCTGATATGGAAGCCCAAGGCACCGGTGCGTCCCCAGGGCTGTGCTGAATTATGAAGTGACTTGTACTTAAAGTCTCGACTACTCTTTACGTATTCATTCAGTCCTCAAAACAACTCCATCAGGTGGGAACTCTATATTCCTATTTTACAGATGAGAAGACACAAGCTGTTAACAATTTTCACAAGGCCATGAAGCTAACCCAGCTCTTCCTGACACCAAATTCTGTATCAAATACCTCCTCCCAAAGGTGAACTGGTCACTGAGGAAACTACCTCACTAATTCAGAGAGGACTCCAGTTTGGATATTGGAAGTATTCATATCTTATTCATATACCGTTATTTTCAGCTCAGAGTCCTCAGGCCCAAGCAGGTCCCTAGATGCTTCCTACACATGACATAATTCTAACTATTTAAAAGTTTAATCTACTTACAAACATTAATTGAGAACCTACTCAGTACAGGAGGCTGTGCTGGGTTCTGGGATACCTAGATAAGAACGAGACATGCATTCTCCCCGGAAGAGGCTCCTTACAGTCTATTAGAGATGATAAGCTTTATACAAGAAACTGAATAAAGTTTAAAAGGCACAGACAGCAAAAGAGAAGCTGGAAATGCTAAGACTATTTCCAGACCTAGGAATAAGGAAACTGGAAGAAGAGGACAAAGCCCCAAGCAGGGGAAGTAACACAATAAAAGACACATTTCAGAGAGTAAATTTTTTCAGCTTAAATGAAAAGTAAAAAAGTGAGAGTCATGAGGAATAAATTTTTAAACATCTATTTGGACCTAATCTTCAAGAGCCAGATTTTAAAAGTAAGGAACTTGGACATCATTCCATGGACCAGAGCTAAAGAATTCAACATTATGAGGTGAGGAGTGTAACTTTCTATGTCCCTAACTACATTCTATATATGTTAATAAAAAAAACAATTGGTCCAATGCAGAGTAACAAACTTTAGTCAAATTTACATAAATGACCTGTGGTTATCCCCTGTGAGATCCTTGGAAGATTTTTTTCTAGGTTTTTGTTCTGTTGTTCACTCTTAGCAAACAGTTTTTAAGGTAAATAAATACATAAATGTTACTTTTTATACTTTATATTAAAAAGCTTTGATGATTGAGGGAAATTATCTCCAAAAAGCCTTCCAAAACTTTGATAAACTAAACATAAACACGTGTTAAATGTCCTTTAAAATCTGCATCAGAGATGGTTATAGTGCCAGAGTCCCAATGAGTTCACCATATTACAAATTTTTTAAATAGGTTAACATATTAGCTCAGCTAACTTTTGTTAGAAACTCAGTTGGCAGGAAAATAACCAGAATATATTAACTTGACACATAAGTGATACTGTCAGAAGACAACCACATTTGGTTCTTAATAGGGCAGCTCATTTTGACAATAGGTTCCCCCCAAGTTTAGAAGATACACAGTTTTGTGTTAAAGCTACATGCGCAAGGACACATGGAGACCAGCACTGGGAGCTCACTGCCAAGGTGAGGGACCTACAAAGGGAGAGTCTCAGCACAAGTAGGTTCAGTACTACAGCCTGAAAGCGTTCAAAACAGTTTTAGCACTGAGGGTAAAAACAGTTTTCCGATTTCACCTATGTCCTGTATGATGATGCTTCTGGCTCTCTCTAGGAAAGCTCTGCACCAATAGCTGGGACAGAAGATAAGGTCAAATCCAAATGTCTTAATTTAATAATCCAACTAAGCCAGAAATTTGTTTTCACCAAAATAAAACCAGTCATTTATATATTTAGCATCCACAATGTGGGCGCTTCTCCAAGGTTTCTAGGGGTTTTATTAAGTATCTTTTAAACTGTATTGATAATAACCAGTGAACCAACAAATTAGCCAACAAAATTCACTTTTTCATTTATTTATCCAGAAAATTTAGTGAGTACCTACTATACTCAAGCACTGGACACTGAAGTTATAACAATAAACATGATAGACAGTTTCGTCTCTCAAGGTTATAGTCTAGCAGGAAAAATTACATTGTTATCTGTTATGTGCTGTTATATGCTGAAGTCTGGGTGTGTTTGTTGAGAAGACATCCAAAGGAAGGGAGGAAGGAAAAGTAATACACCATTATGTTGTCCTGTCCTCAAGATTTTTAAAATCTAGTTGAAGACACAAGACATAAAATCAACAAAAAAGAAACATTATAAACTTGGGAACGAAAATTTTGGCTTCCAAAACATTTTTTATTTCAAAAACAATCATACCCACATTCACACACAAGGTTTGAACTTTAGTGCTATCTCAATAATGTGTCGGCAGTTTTTCCTATCAGCAAGGGAATTTGTCTGAAAAAGTATTAATTACTGAGTCTCCCTCTGAAATCTGACTTGATATGCTACAAGGGCTTTCCATGCTGGCACAGGCAATTTGTACACATTTGAGAAAAGATTCTGTAAAGAAAATCTTCAAGAATATTATGACATTTGGAGTGGACCTGCTGGGGAGCCAGTTGTTGTACATTATTAGATGATACCTCAGCAGCCAATGAGGTTTGAATGTACAATTATTATATTTAGATTCTGCTAAAGTTCTACATTGTAAAATACTTTCATTTTCCATATGATTTTTGACCTGATTTTTAGGCCCTGGTCCATTTGCTTTTCTGGTGTGATAATAACTTTAAGTTGGTGACTGGGAAGCACAGGGGCAAGACATTCCCTGAAAATAAACAGAAGATGCCCATCTCTGCAATGCAAACTCCTTAAAAATGAAAAAACCAAAAACATAAGCCATTATAATATATGTAAACACATGAAGGACAGAAAACTGACATGGAAATACATTACCTCTGGACATCATAGTTTGGGCTAAAGCAGTTATTTTCACAATGTAAAGTTATGACTCTAAGGCCACAATTCAAGTGTGAAAGAATATACCAATTCTTTATTGTTTTAAAATTTATTTATTTAAACTTGGAGTGCTTCAAAGACATGTGTGCAGCCTTCATGGGCAAACTCACCTCCATGTACACAAATGCCAGCTCACACATGTAATAACCCTATGTGACCACACCTAAAATAGTGTCTGGCATACTTAGGACTTAATAAATATTTGTTGAAAGAATGAATGGTTCAAGTGAATGAATAAGTAAGTGCATGACTGAAAAGGCCCTCTGAATAAAAGGAGCTTGGGAGTTTCCTTTTTACTAGCAGAGTGAGCAAGGGAGAAGACGGTGAGACAAGGTGAAGATGGAAACAGGAGCCAGTAACCCAGCCTCCTGTAAGCCAGGGGAAGGAGTTAGACTGCATTCGTGGTAACACTAAGAAGCTTCTGATAAATGTTTAGCAGCACAAGGATTAATTTGTGCTTTAATTCTGACTACTACAGTTAGAACAGAATAGAGTTACAATGGAAAGCAAAGGACAAGTGGAGTGCAGTAGCAGTAGTCCAAGAAAGAGATGATGGTGGTTTAGGCAAGGGTGGGGTTGGCCAAGCAAAAGAGAAGCAGATGGATCCAAGACATTTTAGAGGGAGTAATCAAGGCTGGCCACCAGGTTCTGCTCTAGTGACTAGGTGCATAAGGAAACCATTTGTCAGGATGAAGAATGAGTAAGGTCAGATTTGGTGAGGAAACTCAAGAGCTCAGTTTTGATGCCAAGTTTAAGATGCATGTGAGACATCCAACGGGAGACATCAAGAAGGCAGTTAGAGATGAACCCAAAGAAATGTCTCACTAAAGATAAAAAATTTAGAATCATCAGCATAAAGATAGTATTTACAATCATGGAAATGATCTGATCATTGAAAGAAAGAATACAGACATGGAAAGAGGCCAGGATCCAGCCCTGAGGAGCTCCAACAGGGTTGGCTAAAGCAGAGAGGCCAGTTAGTAAGGGAGGAAATCAGGAGAGGATGGCGGCATCGCAGAGACCAAGAGAGAAGAATGTTACAAGAAGGAGCAAACAACTAAGAGGACATGTTCAGAAAATAGAAAATTTTCTGTTGGTTTTGCCAACAGTCACTGTTGATTTTGACAAGCAGTTCTAGCAGAAACCAGACTGAAACACAAAGGACAGTGAGAAAGTGGAGATTGCTTGTAGACTGCTCTTTCAAGAAGTATGAATTCACCTTCATTATTGCCATTAATTCTCTCACCTGTTTAATCCTAACAGACAAAACTAATTTTTCTATAAGCTACAAAAATTTGCAGACCACTTACTATGAAATAGTTTCAGCCATTAAAAAGAATAGTTAAGTGGAAAAAAGTTGAGAGTTGAAAAAAAAGATAAAACAAAAAATACATACATGTTGAAAAACAATCTGTTAAAGGAATATATAATAAGTTATGAAGGAATACACAGCAAATTGGCAATAGCAATTATCTCTGAGGGTGGGATTGTGAAGCATTTTCATTCTCCCATTATGTGTAAGTCAAATTTTATACAGGCATGAATTATTTTCATTATTAGCAAAAAATAAATATTGTTATGTTTTGTTTTGTTTTTTTTAGTGAAAGGACCAAATACAAGGACCAAATAAAACACTGTGTCAAAACGTGGTCATAATTTAGAGGGGTTTTTGCCTTGAAGCATTATTTTTCTGATGAGTTACTATTTTAACTTTTTATTTGGCTTCACATGCCTTTGCATTTTCTTTCTTTAAATGAAAAAAGAAATCACTTTTTCAGTGCATTGTGAAAATGCATGCCAGTTCAAATACACTGAGATACATTCTCCATGCATACTTTAAATGTTGTCATTTTTTTATCTCTAATCTCATCCAATGATTTAAATTCAGTATCTCTTAATATTTCCAGTCCAGATGAGCACTGAAGCTTGCTCTTAACTCAATCATGACAGAAGCCCAAACTTAATTGGTCGATAAAATGTAGCCTAAAAGGGCATAAACATTTAACAGTTCTATAGAGGGAAAGACCCTCCATTTCACCAGAAAGCAGCAGGGCTTTGATTAGGGCTCATCATATAACATTCTGGAAGGGAAATCTTCCAAAAGTCAGTCATCAACTTCCAAACTTCCCACCCAAGAAAATATACTTCAGTACAGAGTAGTACCTGACTTGGAAAGTGCCACAGACAGAAAATTATCTTCAAACCTAAGTGGCGAGTGATTAGTTTACTTTCCTTTTTCTAATAAATTACCAATAAGTAATTAGAGGAAGAGAGTGTTTTCAAAGCAAGGTCAGGCAAATTGTGGTAGTCCTACAATAACTGACACATCAAAAGATCTGAAACTATGCTATATCAAAGTCAATATTGACTCTGCTTATATATCTAAAGCATGGGTCTAGCCAACTGAACACTGTTGTATAGGAAGTTTTCTTTCTTAACCCAGGGTAACAGCTGGTTTCCAAGGAAGAAATTTCATTATTCTTAGGTATGTGTTCAACTACCGATCCTGCTTCGCTTGTAAACTTGTCATTCTCAGTCTGGATTCTGTATTTCTGCTGAAATGTAGGGGCTATAAATCTACGGGCTGAGAGCCCAGAGTGGAAGGAAGCTTCCTTTCATTTGTTCTGACTCACCATACAATCAGCACCAGCGACCTGCTGAACTGATGGGAGGGAACGCGACATGAAGGAGATGATCAATTAGCTCTGTGCCCTTCACGGTCCTAAAGGTGTGAGTCAGGCCACCCTCCAATTCATATCTATTCCTGGATACATAAGTTTTCTGTTCCAGAAAACACTATTTTATTTTTACCATCCAAAATAAAATTGGCTGTTTTTTATCAGTTTGCAAAGTGTATCTAATTTACTGCTATTCATTTGCACCTTCTTCCTCCCTACCAAAAAAGTGTGCACTTTCCATTTTTTTTCTTTTCCTGTATTGTTTTATATTTAGGTAATTTTCTAACACTCTCAAAACTAAACCCCCCCAAAGTAATCCCTCTAGGGAGACATTCATTCAATTGTTCACATGCCAAGTTATTATTACTCCATCTGGGAGAGATTTAAATATAATTTTATTAATAAGCAGGAGAATTAGAGCTCAAGTAGCCCAACCTCCTCATTCTAGAAATGAGGAAACAACTAAGTCCAATGTTATGTGGTGACCTGATCAGATCATGGAGAAATGGCTCAGTCCTAGAACTGTTAACTAGTAAAGCATTGGAAGTTTTATTTATGTGCAAAGGTCAGTAATAGCACTAGAGGAAGCATCACATTGGCTTTGTATTATAATTACTTGGGACTCTGTTTTCCTTAGTCAACTGTAACATTCTGAAAAGCAGGGACTATGGTGTGTTCATTTTGCTCGAAGCAGCACATATTGCATATAGCAATGCTCCATGAATATTTGCCATCCTCGGTGTCTTTACTGGCTTTGTAGTTGGCCTCATGGTGGTAATATGGCTGCACAGTAACTACCACCACTTACAACACTTACAATGACCAGTATCGAGCAGAAGCACTGGTTCTTCCTCTGCATCTTATCTTTCCTAGCACACCCAGCACAACCAGCACAACCAGCACATCATATTGGTCGTGGCTGAGTCACCTGAGCTCCTCTGGGCCAATCACTGGCAAGGAGCATGAGTCACCATGTCTGATTTTGTGAAGTCACCCACATCTGCTGAACACTATGTAACAACCTGGAAGCTTGTCTGTATGGACATGTAAACAAAAATGCAAACTAGAAAGTTGTGTGTACATCACAATTCAACTTGGTAAAAGATCGCCATAAAAAAGACCTGGTATGTGTATACTGATTAAAATAGTTTTGTTTGGTGGGTGGGATAAAGGCTCTTTTTCCTTCTGCTGTCAATTTTTTCCTTAATATTATAAGATTGTTTTAGAATTCTTTTAAAATTCAGGTGAACTTTGCTAAGTGAAATAAGTCAGACAGAGAAGGACATTATGATATCCCTTGTATGTGGAAGCTAAAAGAAAAATGAGCTTATAGATAAGGAGAAGAGATTGGTGGCTGCCAGAGTGCCAGAGGTGGGGTGGGGGCTGCCCAAATGGGTGAGGGGTAAAGGGGGTCAAAAGATACAAACTTCCAGTTACAAAATAAATAAATAATGGGGACTTCATGTACAGCATGGAAACTATAGTTAATAATACTGTATTGAATGTTTGAAAGTTGCTAAGAGAACAGATTAGTCCTCATCCCAAGAAAAAAAAATTACTATTACATATGGTGATGAATGTTAACTAGACTTATTGTGGTACTCATTTTGCAAAATACACAAATATTGAATCATTATGTTATACACCTGAAGCTAACATGATGTTATATGTCAGTGACGCCTCAATTAAAAAATCAGATGAACTCTTATATTCACATATGTAGCTCAGCTTCACTGGACAGAAAACGTTGACCTCTGATTCGCCCTCCAGGACTGACTACCTGGAGAAGTGGATGCCTCTCCTCCAGGCAGGTCCCAGCAGCAGCTGGAGGCAGGCTCCCCAGATGGCAAGCACTGCCAGCAATTTTACTTTTCTCAGCAATGTCCAATGAGAGTGAACTGAGGGTCACTGAGATAAGTGGAGACATGTCACATTACACTATTTGTGGAAACTTGAGAAGGATGGCAGGGTTAGGGAGAGGTCTCAGTCATCTTTCTGCCCCTTCTGTAGTCTCCTCAGATGCTGACTTCCAAAGCAGGGTGGTGGCACTCTGTAAGATGACACAGCAACCTCACACAGTGTGGTGTGGTGTGATGAGAGGAGCGGGAACCTGCACACCCACAGAGCAGGTCAAATAAGCAGCCCACACCTGCTGGGATACGTTCATTGAAGGTGAACAAGCAAAGGAAAAGAGATCAAAGCCATGAAATTTTACAATATTGGCTGTTGTATGATTTTCAAGAGTGGGAGTTCACACTATTTGTTTTGTGAAAATTCCTTCTTACATGTTGTAGCCAGGGAACTTGTAAATGAGAATATAGTATCAGGCCATCAGCACAGCTCAAGGTAGAAACTCTCTAAAGTGTATGGATGCGGCTTATTCCCAAGGTAGCACTGCCAAAACAGAGCCATGCCATGGGCTTCTGGCCAGCTCCAGCCATTTGACACTCCTCTTTACGTGCTCCAGCAGGCACGAAGCACTGAGTATTCCATTTACTAAACTGTTCACTTTGTGGTAAACAATTTCATTTTGGCTTCTAAAGGTAAAAAACTTTGATATTGTATGTAATGATCAAAATTATAACATTAAATAATCATTACTGTTGAGAATGAATTTTTTTAAAAAGTACACCACTGACCTGGTAATCAAAGAAATACAAATTAAAGCACTATGAATGTTTTTCACTCACTATATTAGGAAAAATATTTAACGATATTAAATGCCAGAGAAGGAGAAATAAAACTGTAACTGATACTCTAGTGCCAGTGGCCATTTAATTTAGAATTGTGTTTGGAGATTTGTAGAGCAATTTAGCATAAAAACAAAGTGGTCACTTTTTGGAATTAGCAAACCCACTGCAGAAATCGAATTCAAGAAATAGCCCAAAATATACAAATGTGTGAACTCAAAATGTTTGCCACAGTATCATTTATATCAACCTAAATGTACAAGCTTGGGATGCATTAAACTAAATCATAAAATATGACATCACTGGCTATTGTGTCCCTGTTATAAACTGTAGTTATGAAGACTATGCTGAAGCACCAAAAAATATACTTTAACTCACCCGTTAGTTTTGAAATACAGAGAAAATGCAGTATTATTTGTCTATAATTAATGTCATCATCCTCTGAGTCCATTAGTTAAATGGGGAAAAATAACTTTTCTCAGTTATGTCCAAGTTGAGATTTTGTCCAATCTAATAATTTAACAATGGTAATGATAATATTCCCTTCAGGTTTTTTTAGGCTTTCTTGGATAAAACTGCTTGTTCTCTCAGCCTGTTTTCTTTATCAGAGAACGTACAAGGGTATGTGGTGGCATTGCGGGGAGAGAATGGGTCCCCAGCCCTAGCTGGACCTTCGCCAGGTGCTGGCTGGCATCCTCTGGTCTCTAGGATGCCCGGTTTGCACCCGTGGGTGAGGTCTATAGCTGTCATAATGTACGCTCTAGTGTCTCATTTGGATGTGTTAGGACTCCCTGGGTAATTCGGCCTCCCCAGGAGCTCACTCCTGAAGAGCTCTGAGCCTTAGCAAGTCGTTCTCCAGGTCTGCGGCCCAGCGCCATGCCTGCTCTGCCTTCAGCGGGCCTGTGGCCGGCCCACTGACTCTGCGGGCATCTGTGCATCCAAACAAACAAAACGACCTACCTAATCTCGGCTCCCTGCCCTTTGCCTAAACACCTTGTACTGCTTTTCTCTCTGGCTGTGGCCAAGGGGAGAGGAGGCGCTGATCCCTTCCTTTTTGCTCAGAATTACCCTGAAGAACGTCCCTCCACTACTCTGAGTTTAAACTAGAAAAAGAAGTTCAGGAACCTCAAATCTGAATACTTGGTGCTCTCTCTCCCTCATTCTCCCATTCATTCATCCTCTCCCCTCCCGGACACCCTGACACCCCCACCCTCAACTCTTTAGCCTCCTTCTCTCCCTTCCTCAGCTCTAGACAATCCCACAGTCTCCTGAGCCCAAAAAGGTTGAAATTTTCCTTTACTGCCCCTGAGACATACCTTCTTTCCTCTAGTTCCCAGGTAAATATGAGCGCCTGGCAGGGGTGACACCACAGCACAACTGGAGAACGCTGCGAACTCAGCCCTCCACATTCAGTGGTCAGTATGCTCATGGGTGCTGGGGAAGCACAGAGGGAGGGGAGCCAGAGAATGTACTAAACCTCCCAAACCTGACTTGTAACATCTTGAGCTACTGCATAATTCTATTTGGAATGTCAAAACAAAATATGTTGGTCTTTCAGTTACTCCTAAATATAGAAAACCCAACTCAGATGTGTTTAAACAGTAAAGAAGCTCTGAGGTTTCAGAGATAGTTGATTTATAGGTTCTTTTCACAGCTTGGTTCTCCTATCCACAGGCACAACCCCAGACCACCTCTTCTAGTGTGTTCCTTAAGAGCAAAGAAGGCCTCCCATCCTCACATCTGACAGGCCAGACCAAGGATTGTCTTAAGCTACAGCCTGGGTCATCCTCCCCTGAATCACACAGGGGAGGAAAATATCTGGACAAAATCAAGGTTCTGTTACCAAAGAAGACCAGCGAAACAGATATGGAGTAAGCAATCAGCCAAGTGTCTAGCCTGCTGGCTTGGGGCTTGGCATTTATTCTGTAACCACCTCAGACTATGGTGTGCCGAGGGAAGTTAAGCACAAAAGTTGGGTACTCATTAAAACAAGAAAAAAACAAAGATGTTAAACAGTTTAAAATTATAGTCCTCACTGCAAGTTTATAATAGAATGTTGAATGACAAAAGCCAGTTGAAACTAAAAACTAAACTATGTTTAAAATATATTTTAATAAAGAAAGGAAACACACCAAAATAATAATCATGATTATAGTTGAGCTCTTGGGGCTGTCAGTAATTTTTCCCCTAATTTCCAAGTCTTCACTAATATGAACAAATTTCTTAAATAATTTTTTAATTACAAGAATTAAAAACTCCATTCTGTTTTACAAATTCTTTTAACATTCTCATCATCATTATCCCCCAACTTTCTTTACTTGAAATCCTAAAAAAGGAAATAATCTCTATGGTCTACCTGTAGTCAACATACAAGGAACAAATGGTCTCCATGAACAGGATAATTAAACAAAATATCCCTCTGTCATAAATGCATGCTCACCGCAACAAAACTTGCCTTTAAATGTACTCCCTCATTAAATCTGGAGGTTATTTTTATTGTTTTCCTACAACCACTGTAAAACTCTAATGGGCTCTGTAATTATTTCCTATTTTTCAAGGCACTTTCTAATTTGAACATTAGTGACACTGAAACATTTAAGCTAATATTTTTGAGATAATATCCACCCATAAAGGACCTTTAAAAGGGAACTCCTAATTCTCCTCTCCCTTTATCTCCTAATTTCTTCAAGCCCAGGAGTTAGCCTGTCTTCTAGAGTAGTTAATATTTTGTTTGAAACAATTAGGGGTTTTTACCATTATGCCAACTCTAATTTATGCAGAAGCTGATCCTGAATATAATGTATTCTCCTGTCCTGCAGTCCCCTCCCTACCATCCATCCTGCTGGGTTTCACCACTGCCCCCTGCTATTACTGATGCTTCTCCCGGTTGGTTTTTGGGTACTGCCAAACATCTTCAAATCAGCCTGCAATTTGCTTTCTTCTGTGGTATCTAACCTGTATAATTTATTGGTGTAGAAAATAGCGAACCTGATGGTGGCTACTCCACCTTGGAGCAGAACCTTCGAAGAGGTGGGGCAGACACTTTATCCCTAACAGGGCATATGCTAATCTCCACTGAAAGACATCTTCATCATAAACTGAAATCTCTTAATTCTATTTTGTCTTTTCTTTGCAACTAACCTTCTAGCCTGTATTAGTAAGAGTTCTCCAGAAAAACAGAACCAGCAGGGTCTCTCTGTGTGTGCATGTGTGTGTGTGCAAAATGTATTATAAGGAACCAGGGCTAGCAGGTCCCAGGATCTGAGGCTAGCAAGCTGGAGACCCAGAAGAACCAGTGGTGAATTCCAGTCCAAATGCTGGCAGGCGCAAGACACAGAAGGGCCCAGTGTTTCCGTCAGAGGCCAAAGGCAGGAAAGAACTGTGTCCCAGCTCAGTCAGGCAGGATTTGCTCCTGCATGATGGGAGGTTCAGCTTTTTTATTCTATTCAGAACTTTGACAGGGTGAGGCCCAGCCACATAAGGAGGGCTACCTGCTTCACCCAGTACACTGATTCAAATGTTAGATGTCATCCAGAAACACCCTCAAAGACACACATGAAATAATTCTTGACCAATATCTGAGCACCTCCTGGCCCAGTAAAGTTGATACATAAAATTAACTGTCACATAGCCCAAGACTGATCATTTAAAAATAACTTTTGATATTCTTCCTCCCAACCAGACTGTATTTTTTACATAACTGCTTTCTGAACTGCTTTCCATTTCTCAACCATCTTGTATTGCTCCATTTTTTTTTTATTTAGATATTACCATATGGGTTTCTCCTTCACAGATTCTTAATGTATTATCAATATAATAAAACTTGGATGATCTCAAATTGTTTTGGTTTCTTAAGTAATCAGAAATATTATAGTTAATACCACAAAGCAGTAGATACAAAAATATCTTTAAAACATATAGCTTCTTAAACTAAAAAAAAAAAGATGTTCATGTTAACTAAATATCATTGGCAATGCTTTCAAAGAATTAAAAGCCTACTCTCTGTGAAAAAGGAATATATAAAAATGTGTAATTCCTCACAAGTAAGATCTTTACAAAAACTGAGGAAACATTCTTTTAATCTTATAATGTTTACTTCATCACCTACACAGATAAAAAAATTTCCCTTTATAGTTCACAGATATTGTATACACACACTAATTTGGTCAATACTGGAAAATATAAATACAAAACATCATACACTTGGGTAATTCCTTCTGTGGAATAGAACAAATCCTGAACCAAAGTTGAAATCCTAAAAGAGATACTGGCCATCCCAAATACAGTAGATGGTTCACAAAAATAACTGCAATATTTCCCCTTCTTATCTATGCCTACACCACACTAATTACATTTAGCCACTTGACTCAGTCTGACTAATAAGGTAATAGCAAACACGATCCATGCAGAGATTCAAACAGGGCTTCCCTTTTTTTGCTACTTTAAGGAAACTGCAACCACCACCATATAAGCAGCTCACTCCAACCCGCATGTGGTGAACGACACTTAGCTAAGTCATCTCCATCACCCCACTGACATCTAGGCAACTGCCAGGCATTTGAGAGAGGTCACCCTAGACCTCCCAGGCTAGCCTAGCCAACCCAAACAAGAAGAACCACTCAACTTACCCCCAGATTGTGAAAAATAATATTTCTTGTGTTAAGCCATTAATTTTGGCAGTGATTTGTTACAAAGTAACATCTAACTGAGAGAAACTGATCCCAGGATTAGAGTGTAATATAAATATCTAAAGTAGGTAGCAGTGGCTTTGAGACAAGGTAGCAGGCAGAGCCTGGAAAAAGCAGCAACAAGAATTTTAGGCAAGTCTGAAAAATGGCAAGCAAACTGTTAACAAAGGCTGACAAAGCAATGAAGAATCTACTCCAGCAGGCTGGAAAAATAACACCCCATGGTATGTAATAAAGAAATAATTGGCAAAGCTATCATCTATGGTGATTTAGAAGATATAAAAATAAGCATAATGGAATTGTGGACCTTAGCAAGATCATTTCCAGGAAGAATGTTGAAAGTCAATTGGCTTCTTTTACCTGATTATGATAAGGTGTGGGAAGAGAGAGATAAGATAGAGGAATAACTATTCCATTTGCAAGCAGAACTCAGAGGCTACAAAGAGACGCCAGAACTTGCTAGGTTGGACAATAAAATTGTTTCTCATTTCCAGTTTCTCAAGGCAGTAAAAGAGTCTCAGAATGAGAAGCCACCTCAGTAAAAAAATCAAATTAAGGTAACACTGCAAGCCCATGTATTAATATCCCTGAAAGATTTTTAGGTGGCAACTGGTAGTCTCTCTCAGTTACCCAAAGTGCTTTCATCAAAGTTATTGTCCCACGGCAGCCTGACACAGCTGCCATAGAGGAGGAAGGCGGATCTCGGGATTTAAAGTGGGACTTCTATTGAATGAAGTAGATCTGAATCTGATTCTTCAAGAAACCCACAGAGACTTGAGAGCTGTGATGAAAATAATGCCAGGCTGGACTAAAATGAACTGAGACACTTAAAGAGAGAAGCCTCTGGCCCTCCAGCTTTCTAGGAGAAAGATGCAGACTGAGAAGCTACTCAGCTGCAAATGCCAGCCATTCATTGAAGAAATAGAAGGTACCTTAGAGGGTGGATCTGGGAGCAGTAAAAACAACAGCCTAGGGAGCCCCTCCATGGGGGCAGAGCCCAGCCCTAATCCAAGATCATTCCCCTGCCACAGCGCAGATGGGACTAGAGGGTGTTATGCTAAGCAAATAAGATAAATACAGACAAAGATAAATACTGTATGATTTCACTCTATGTGGAATCTAAAAAATTAATGAAGAAACAAAACAAACTCAAACACAGAGAAAAAAACTGTTGGTTTTCATTAGGAATTTGGGTTGGGGAATGGGCAAAATAGGGGAAGGGGATAAAGTACAATAAACTCCCAATTATAAAATTAATAAGCATGACATAGGAAATATAGTCAATAATATTGTGATAACTTGGTATGGTGACAGCTCATAATTACTTATTGTGGCAAGCATTTCATAATGTATATAATTGTTGAATCAGTAAGTTGTACAACTGAAGCCATTATAGTATTATATATCAAGTATACTTCAATTAAAAAATAATTATTCCCAGATCCCAAAAGGAATGTGTCTTGGCAACATGCATTTAGATGGATTTCAGAACTGCTATGGCCTAGTAAATTCCGTGATTCCTGGTTTTTGCCTTTTGAACTCTCATTTATAATGTGTTTCTCATGGCTGGAGAGTTATTATGCAACGAAGACTAATTTATATGGCAAATAAGAAATATTTATTGAGCCTTTACTATGCAAAGGTTAGTGTTTTAAGAAAAAAACAAAGGAAAATATAACACACATTCCCTAATCTCAAGAAGCTAGTAATTTAGGTTTAGAAATAATATTTGAAAGAAAATTAATAATGTGGCAGAGGGGTCTCATTAGTTGAATAGGTATAGGATGCTTTAAGAAAATAAAGGAGAGTGTTATCACTATAGGCAGAAAGGAGGTCAAGGGAGACTTTATAAAGGAAGTGATGTTTTAACTCAGTCAGAAGGTATAGTGAACTGTGGACGTGAGGTAAGGAAGGAGGAACGTAGGAAGCACAGGAGTAGCAGAACTATACAGGCTCTTTCAAGACCAAGCCTCTGCCGCAGTAGGCAGTAGACTCTTATCCATCCTGAGTGACAATAAACATAGCCACACTCTATCTTCTTAGCCTTCTTCAAGCCACACCTGTGGGCCATGGGCACTCCCAGAGGGTGCTACTGGGCAAAACCAGCACTTCACTTAAAACGACTAATTCAGTTAAAACAACTAATTAAGCCCAAAATCCTACCAATAAGAACTCATTTGGGTACATGAGTTAAACCTGTTAAAAACATGCAATCATCTTTGGAAAGCATAATTACTGTTCTTACAGATGGAATTAATCTCTTTCTCTGCTATGATTCTGTTCAGTTACACCCTGCTATATAACAAATGACCCAAAATTTGGCGGTTTGAAGACAACAATCATTCTATTTGCTCACGGTTCTGTGTGGTGGCAATTTGGGCTGGTGTCGGCTGTGCAGTTTTGCCAGTATCTCTTGGGATCACCCATGTCTTCCCAGTTATCCAAGAGGCTTCAGGTAGGATGGCTCATTCTGCTGCATGTGGACTTATCCTCCAACAGGTTAGCCAGAGCTTTCTTACAAGATGGCATTGCCTTCCAGGGGAGCAAAAGATGAATATTCAAAATCTCTTAACATGGTGGTTAAGACATCACACAATGCCATTTCTGTGGCATTCTATCGGTCAAAGTAAGTCACAGGTCAGCCAAATTCAAGGGCTGGAAAAATAGACTCCACCTCTTGATGAGAGGACCTATAAAGTCTCCCTCCAAAGTAACTAGAACAATAACTAGAATGCTCCTATCAGGAGCTAACCTGGGTTGGGGAAAAAGCGGTCATTTCCCCTAAGCTGCTCCTGATTTTCACAGCTTCTTCCCCATCTCACTCCCAGTTCGGGACCGACAGACTATCTTCCAGCTCTACTGAAGCACATGGCTCCGATGTCAGTGCCAGTCAAGCAAGAAAGGACAGGACTGGAGTGGAGACTTCTCATATAGAAGAATATCCATCTGAAGTACATAAGATACAGACATTGCTTTCTCCAGGTAATAAAACTTGAAATAAAAAATTTGCTCCCACCCATTCCTTTACTTTCCAAATAAAGTTTTCTTCTGTTCTCTGTGAAACTTTGTTTTCTATCTTGAGCACACAAAAGGAAGAGTACCTGCCATCTCCATCAAACATATACAAAATGAGTATTTAGAAGTTCATGAAGAAAAACTCATTATCCTAGTCTATTCTTATACCTAAGTTTCAAACAATAAGCCCATTCTCCTCAGAAGTGACAGAAGACCGACTTCTGAAGATAATTAACACTAGAAATAGTCCATGAGGAATGTGCACAGTAAAACAAAAGCCCAAAATAGAATCCATAGCCCAAATTGAGGAAAGAACCAATACTAGTCTTTATAATCAAAATTATTTATAGCTGTGCTTCCCAGGAAGTGCTAGCCAGGCCCTGCACACCATAAATCTGGGATTAGCCACCTATAATTTTCGCAAAGCAGGAAAAGATGGTATGCCCACAGAGTAAATTCTGGGCAAAGGGAAAATAAATTACCAACTATGGGCGATTCCCTTGCGCCATCCAAGGAGGTAGCTCTCTTTGGGTTGTTGAGGTGAGTGTGCAACCTCAGAACCTCTTCTGAGAGGGAAACCAAACCAGGTACAGCAATGGAAAGATTCTGGGCATGGACTGGGAATAAGAAGAGAGGGGAGACAAGGCAGAACCGAGAAGAGAGATGGCCAGTGGGGAATGTGAAGGCCGTGTGAGTCCTCTTGCCTGTCTCCCCTCGAAGCCTCCAGTAAGCCCACCTTACTGCCTGACATTCTGAATACTGGCTTTGGGCTTTGGGGTTGAAATGCCACTAAAAAGTATGGAGCAAGAGCATAGCCCCCCTAAGGGGTTGAGTTACATTTGGGTTATACTGATTAGGGTTTTACACATAAATCCCTCTAGTCTCCTGTTATTCTAAGTTAGAGCAGAGATGGGTCCCAGTCATCTGACACTACGTCCTTTGCTTCATTTCCACTGGCCCCCTCTGACTGGAAGGCAGGTGAGGACCCTCCTCCAGAGCAGGGGCCCACGCTCCTCACAGCTGGAGAGGAAAGAATGAAAAGAACAAAGTAAAGCAGTTCAAATAGAAAGTAGACATTAGGAAGAAGGGAAGAAGCGAGAGGGAGGGAGGGAGGGAGGGAGGGAAAGAAGGAAGAAGCTTCAGTCTCTTCATGCCTTCCCTTCCCCAGTTATTTGCAGAACCACCTTCACCAAAATCCTCCACATACAACCCGGACCTTCCTGGAACTCTGTCCTGTTCCCTTACATCTATGTCTCTGTTCTTGCACCAGAGCCTTGCTGTTTTTACTACTATGGCACTGTAACAGGCTTCAACTTTGAATGGGCAGATACCCCTCCAACTTTGCTCTTCTTTTCAAAATTGACTTAGTTTCCTTAGACTTTTATTCATCCTTCCATAGAAACTTAGTCTAAAATTGAATTTCTATTCTGTCCTATTCCTATGTCTATTACAGATGTGGTCATCTAAATGAACCTTCCTTCCAGAAGGGAATACCCTGTTCAGAACAAAACAAACCCAGCACACTCAGGGGGATAAATCAGAACCATGAAAGCCTGGTTACCATCCAACCAAAGAGCAATAAAATTACTTTTACGAACCTAAAAATGCAATTCTGAAGCCTGGTGAGTCCACTGAGGTGCAGCTACACAATGAGATCCTTCCATGAATAGCTTCTCCCCTACCTCATTTTATTACAGTACCTAGTATTTTTAACTCCTCAGGGACCATGACATCTGTAGGAGAGCTTTGTACCGTCACCGTCAGGCCAGCTCAGTGGTGGCAGCGCCCGCAGTGGATTCTACTGGAGCCCACATTCTGGACTTGATTACTCAGTCACAGAAGGGAGTATTAATGAGCTTAACCATAACATTTGATTTTGTATTCGATGCACTGTAACTGCTTTTACAGCTATCTTTTTTTCCTAATTCTACATATCTCAGGTAATTTTAAGTATGTTTCCTTTCTGAACATATACCAGGAAATCTATGCGGAATGGCCACCCGGGTTCAAATCTACCTAACAGAAAAATTTTCCTTCAGACTTTCAGATTTAAGATGGTGACTTGAATTCACAGACTGATCTCTCATTCCCTAAATTCCATTGAAAGGGTCAAGGAAATTTAAAAACTAAGACCTCTGTAGCAGAGTTGCAATACAGGGAAGGGTGCCCACAAAGAATTAAAATGGGACTTCGGAAGAATGCAGTAGAATTGGATGAGGCTGAAATAAAAGCCCGTCAGTGTGGTAGCGCCAACTCCCTTACACAGGCAAAGGGGGGACCCAAGGAAATATAAGCTGATTTCTCCAAAAAAACCCTGGGAGGGACTGAGAAACCAAGTAGAACCCACAAGTATTGGGTCCTCTAACAGCACTTTGTTCTTCTCTCTTTGGTCTCCCCCTTTCCCTCTCCTAGTTGCTATTATCATTTATTTGTTTGTTTATTCAACAAATACTTGTTGAGCATCTCTTCTGAGCCAGGCACAGTTCTAAGCACTGAGAATACAGTGATGAACAAGGCAGACAAGGTTCAGGCTCTCATAAAGCAAATATTCTAAAAGAAAGACAAACAATAAAAAGACCAGAAAATACCATGTAATGAAAAATGCCCTGAAAAAAATAAAAGAGTGATTTGGTAAAGATTACCTGTAAGACTTCCTTAGATTGGCTGGTCAGGGAAGACCTCGCTGAGAAAGTGCTCCTTAAACAGAGTATCAGGGAGTCAGCTATGTAGGCGCCAGGGGGACAGCATTCCGGACAACAGGTGGTACAAAGGCCCTGCAGCATAAACCAGCTTGGCATGTGCCTGTCTCGGCTTAGACCTCCCCTCCTCCAGTGAACACTCACAACACCTCTCTACCCAGCAAACCACCTACCCCCCACCCGACCACACACACACACACACAGAGGCAGATTCTGTGCGTTCTCAGGGCACCCTTTCTCCCTTACTACAGCACTGTCACATTCTATTAAAATTATTTGCAAAATTTGTCTGTAGCTTCCTCTGGAATTACTCTCTAATGGTAATGACCATGTTGTATTCTCAGCACGCAGCAATATCTAGACATAGAAGATAACTATATCAATATTATTTAGTAAAGGAACTAATTGTTACTCAAATGTAGTTCTGATTCCAACTACAGATCACTCCAGCAATAACTGAGGATTGCTATTAGAGGAGAACTCTTTTTTTTTTTAAGTTTACTGCTTCCATCTTAGAGTTTCCATTAGCTCATGTCTGGCTAATAATTAAATTTTTATTCTTTATTAAAGATTTTATATTTTGTTGGAAATAATGGAAATAGGGATATTGTCCAGTCTACGTCCACTTGTAAACTATGAAGAAATAATCTCCCTAGTTATCTTAATTTTCCCCTATCATCACCTCTGTAAACAGCTTCCAAAAATACCTCCATATATTTGTTTCTACCAACTAAATGACATCTTTTCCTGATGACTTCTTCTGGCTTTTATTCCCTTCTTTTGATAAAGCCCAATTTGTGACTTTATTATCATGATTAGTCCGATTTTTAAATTCCCAATCACTTCCCTCAGATAATCATGCATTTATCATTCCACTCTAGTAACAACTGCCTATATGTTGACTATACCCTTGGTACACTACACTCAAATTCATTCTCTCTGTAGTCCCCAGACCAAATAATGCCACATTCAAACATAGCAACCAGAGTGCTCCCAGGTGCCTCTGCAATAAATACTGCAGTCAAGTCATTTGATTTTACTTTCCCAGGTTCCTAAGCTCATACCTCTTTTCTGCACATATGAGTCTAATAGAAGAGGGAAATTTGCAACGCCTCCAGCGCAGACACTCAGAAATGAGAAAGCACAGGAATCACTCAACAATCTCAGAGCTCACGCTGTCCAGTGCTTTCCACACCCCCACGTATCTCCACACATGTTATCTCATTTGACTTTCACATTGTAGCTCTATGTGGTACATCTAAATGGTATTGGTTATTTATGATCTGTATTTAAAATTAAAAAGCTGGGAAGCTTCAGAGGTTAGGAAGCCAAATACATTTAACAGCATTTATTCAACAACATTCATTAGCACCTACTGCATGCCAGGCCCTAAACTAAGTGGAAGTAACAGCACTGAACAAGGGAAAAAAAAACAAAAAACACTTCCCTGACACATTCTAGTGGAGAGAAATAAATTATAAAAGTAATCAATCAACCAACAAGATATTGACCCAACATTCCAAGCACTATTTTCACATATACAAACCATGATAGAGTGCTCAGGCAGGAAGTGGTGGAGTACTGCTCCTTGAGATCAGATGGTCAGAGAAGATCAACCTCAATGAGGAGGCAGGCTGAGACCTAGATGAAGAGAAGTCAACCATTTAAAGATACGAGAGAAAAGAATTTTAGACATAGAACAAGTACATGGACCTGGCCAAGAGGTAGAAAAGAGTTTAGTGTTTGATGTGAATGATAGTGATAAGAAACTGGTTCAGAGACCCAATAATTTCAGAGTCAACATCTCTCTGATACTCTAATCTTTTCCTCGTGGCCACAAGATGGCTGTAGTGGTTCCAGACATTATATCTAAATCTATGACAGACAGAATGGGGAAGGGCCAGGGTGGTAGTTTCATCATCTCCTTCCAACAAGTAAAAAAATCCTTCTCAGAAACCTTCTAGCAAAATGTAATTTGGTATTACTGGCCTGAACTGGTTCATAAACATTCCCACACACCAATTCAAAGTAAAGTAAGCTGGAAAAGCAGGAATTTGTCATAACTGGCTTGGATTCACCTTGCTCCATCTCCTGATGCCCAAAAGAAATAAAAATTCTGTTGGTAAGAAGTAGAGCAAATGACAATTAGGTAGGCCATAATAGGGATTGTTACAACGGAAGGCCAAGTAAAAATGAAGTACAAGAAACTGAGGGACCAGATAATATGGGGCCTTGTAAACCCTGGTAAAGAGTTTCGACTGTTTCTAAATACAATGTACAGCCACGAAATGTATATGTGAACGTGTGACATGGTCTTATTTACATCTTTAAAATATCACTGTGGTTGCCACATGAGAGATGAATTGTGGAAGGCAGGAGCATGAGCAAGGGCTCTAACTGGAAGACAACTGCAGCGCAACAGGCGAGAGATGACAGTGGCTTGACTTAGGTCACCAGCTGTAAAGATGTAGAGAGGAGAAGGGACTCAAAATATATTGCTGGGAGGACATGAAGGCATACTGATAGGGGTCGAGGCAGGAAAGAAATAAACCCAAAGCTATGGTCTAAACCTCACAGGTCCATTATAAGAGCATTTTAAAAAAAAGAGACTCTGAAAAACAGTCTCAGAGAGAGAAAAAATATGACTGCTGGACTTTTGCTCTCTTAAGCCTGTAATGTCTTTTAGATGTCAAGCAGCGATCTCAGACCACACTGTAATGGATGCAATGGTGTGCTGCCCAGTCCCTCGTCAAGACCAATGTACTAATTCCCTCAGCTACCAGAGTGGTGTCTGCTGATGGCTCACAGCTGAAATCCTCCATGGACATTGCCTTTGGCCAAAGAAACTGCCCCCTCTCCTTGAGGGGGCCCACATCCAGTGATTGATTGATGCAGGGATACAATGGCCTGCTCCCCTGCCTCAATTTGGAACTGCTCTGAAGGGTCATCCTATATCAGCATTCCCCATGGAACTGGCTAGGCTCTGCTGTGACTGCACCATAAATTATCATCTTCCAGCCCAAACCTACTTCCTTCACTTCCTCACAAGTATTGTTCTCAAGACAACTTCCCACTGAACTTTCTACCTATAAATCCGTCTCAGAGTCTGTTTCCCAGAAAACCTGACCTAGGATGCTTGGTCCCAGGAGCAACTGAGAAAGCAAAATCTAAAATGGGACTTTGAAACTTGTCCACTTGCTGGCTGGCTGGCAGACCCTATCCCCGGTGGAAGGTGCAGTATTGAAGACCCTGGCATTTCATGGGAGTACAGTTGTTAAAATCTTCACTGGTAGCAAACCAGGATGGGAAACTGGCAGAAGGAATATACTGATGTGTATATGATCTCAGGCATTTGAGAAGTCATAATTGTAAGAACAATGAAATCAAATGGTTATTATTGAAAGCTATCAATGTATTGGAGAAAGACAGTGAAAAGCTGAGGGTGATTAATCACTAATTCAAGATAAATTATCAAAAGGCCTTGGTTGATAACATAAAAGCATTTCCTCTCCTGCAGCCAAAGATAGAAAAAACTAAGAATAAGTCTCAAGTCCTAATCACAAGGAGAGCACAGCTCAAGAGAGAGTTGAATTCTTAACCATGACAAGTCTACTTTGCCAAGGTCAGAGTTCTGGCTGGGAAGATTTGGGATGTAGACATCTAGGCTGATGTACTTTAAAACCTTAAAACCCCAGATCCCCCTACAACATGTCCCATTTGCCTATGCTGAAGGCAAGAACTAGCCCCCTTGCTTACTACAATTAATGCAGAGGTCTACCTCACAGGACAACACAAGCTCCGCCTCATTACTGTGCCCAACACATCCCTTCCTAGTCAACAATGAAGACCAGTAAGATCAAAGCAAGATATAACCCACCCAGAAAGTGCTGGGCCTGTTAGAAGGAAAGGCACCATACCCTGAGGAAGCCACAGAACCTAGTCAGCGTTTACCAGCAGAAGCCAGGAGCATATGAATGGGGCTCAATCTAGAGGGAACTTGATTGGGAGATATTGAAAGATGAAACATAAATTTGTAAAAGAAATACATGACTTCACACCCTTGAAATGACCCAGGAGTGGGGACAAAGAACTAAAGCTGCTGATCTGGCTCTGGGATGCTTGAAAAAGTTGATGGCACCCACTAAGAAACATAGAAATCTCAGAATTGCTATGGTAAACAATAGGAAAGGGATCAAAAGACTCAGAGAAGTGAGCATGCTAGAGTGGATGTACTATTAAGACCAGGGAACTCAACAGCCAATTACATTCTACAGAAGGACCAGAGAGACACTCCACTTAAAGCAAAATGGAAAACAGTAAAAATGCTGATTAGAGAAGGTCTGGCATTACTGAGAAGCTCCATAATGGCTGTCCTCCACAAGCCAGGGGTAACAGGAAGAGACACCACTATGGAACCTAGCTCACTAATAACAAAGAGGATGATAGAATCCAAAATTAACCAAGGCCAGTGAGGAATACTTAACTATTAGAATCGAGATAGACTAGTATGGTCAGAGTGGGACCCTGGGGACCTGATATGCAGAGAACAAGGGCTATGGTTGATAGAACACAGCATCCACAGGAACAAGATTCGTAACAGCCAACAAGGGTATTTCTCAATCTATGATTTTTTTTTAATCAAGAACAGAAAATCAGGAGGATGAAAGAAACTTCCCTATTCAAAAGTTTTGATCCCTTGTCCAATTTTTGGACCTAAGCCTGTTTTTCAAACCCAGAACCTACTTACTGAAGGAAAGACTGGGTCCCCAGGAGGACAGACCTTGTAATACCATGGCAAGTGTATAGTGATGATTACCCAGTCATTTGCCAAATGGAATTAATCATTTACTGAGGTAACAACACATTGGGTAAGAGAAAATACCAACATATATTAAGGAATGCTGGACACAGGCTCCAACTTGACATTGATAATTGAAAACCTGAACTGTCATAATGGCCCCACTATTAGAGTAGGGATGTAAGGGGATCAGATAATAAACAGTTCTATTCTAGGTCCACCTCACAATGAGTCCACTGGATCTAGTGACCCACCCACTGGTCATTTCTCTTGTCCTTCCAAAATATAAACATAATAGCAGAATCCCCAAGTTCATTGGGGGTTTTTTGTCCTCAGGGGATGACTTGTCTTAATGTAGGAGGCCAAGTAGGTGCTTCTCAACCTGCTCCCCAACTTGGCTAAGATAATAAAATGAAAATAAGTAGCACACTCTGGAATGGTGGAGATAAATACCACCCTTAAAGCCCTAAATGATGCAGGAGTTGTCACCTCTATCATATCCCCATTTAATTCATTAGTTAGATTTTACAGAAACTGAGTGAATCCTGGAGGATAACAGTGGACTACTATAAATTCAACCAAGTATGGCCCCATTGCAGCTTGTTGTGCCAGACATAGTATCATTATTAGAGCAGATCAACAAGACCTCTTGTACCTTATATACAGAAATGTAGAAAATGCAATTTTTTTCCATCCCTATGAAGACGGATCAGAAAAAAGTTTGTATTTACATGGGATGGACAATAGTAAACATTTACCATCTTGCCTCAAAGCTAAGCTAACTCCCAACCTCAGTCACAATGGAGTCAAAGAAGTTTTGGATCTAGACGTGCTTCAAAACATTACATTATTCCACTACATCAATGCTAGTATGTTAATTTTATCAGATGAGCAAAAAGTGATAACTTCATGACATTGGACCCATCTGTGACAAACAGGGTAGTGAATCATCTTGACTGGGGTCAACACTTATTCTAAGTATGAGTTTGCCATTCCCACCAGCAGGACTTTAACCAGCACCACTATTCAAGCATATGTATGAGACTCACAAAGTGTTTGATTCACCAACATGAGCCCACATTGTATCTCATTGGGCCAAAGAACCTACTTTACAGCATATCACATTCTGCTGGCGTTACAGAACAATGAAAACATGGCTGATGTTTAAGGTGATACCTGCTAAAGATGGGTGCCATCCTCAAGGAAGCACTATTACCCTAAATCAACTGCAATTATATGGTGCTCTTTCCCCAAAACGCAGAAGAGTTTGGGACTCAAGGGTCAGAAGTAGCAGTGGCCCCTCTCACCATCACTTCTGGTAACTCCTTGTAAAATCTGTGCTTCCCATCCCTGGATGGAACTCTGGGTCAAACAGGTGTGAGGGAGAACATCACCACCAGAGGACTAAGCAAAAAATTACATTAACCTTGAAGCTACAGCTGCCACTCAGTTTCTTTAGGTTTCTCATGCCAAAAGATCAGCAGACAAGGAAAGGAATCACCATCCTGACAGGAACGATTAGCTCAGATCAGCAGGATAATGTATGGGAACAGGGAAGAATATGGTGATCAACTAAGTACCATCTTACTCAGATCTGACAGTAAGTGGACAAGTACAGATGCCATGACCTGAGAAGAGCATGGTGATCAGGGACTCAGGCCCCTTAGAGATGAAGATCTAGTCACCCCACCAGGTAAACCACCTAGACCAGCGAAGTGCTAAGGAGGAGGGGAACACAGGAGATGATGGTACCAGTTGCAGCCTGAGACAAGCTATAGCAGTAGAGGTTGTAGTTTATGTCACTGACTTTTCTCTTGTAAGTTTCCCCACAGGATAAAAGAACCACAGAGAAACAGGACAGCTGTTCTCAGAAGGGATAAATTTATTACATGAAGCAAGTGAATCCAAGCAGCAGGAGATGTAGAATTCACTGGGTTCTCTGGTACTCCACCCTCCTGGACCAAAGCACTTTTTTTTTTCCCAGGTGCTAGGCGTTTTGGTTGCCACAGCTGAGTCCACAAAAATTTCTCTGAGCTAAAGGGAGTCACCTGGGCCCCCACTTCTCCCTCTTCCCAGGGGCAGCTCCCATCTAATGACTGGTCGATGCAGGGACATGCTTCTCTTACGGATGCTTCTAGAGACCCGCTCAGCTCTAGAAATTGGTTGAGGCTTTTGTTGCAGTTGCAAGTTCTCCTTCTGCCCAAGTTCGCTTTCCCTTCTCCTCCACCTGGGTTATCCCAAAGAACACTCCTCCATAAACTTTCTGCTTGCAAACTCCATTTCAAACTTTCCCAGGGAACCCTCTCCTCTGCTTCTCCTCTTCTCCCTCCACTACTCCTCAAGAAACACCACCTCTCATCTTTAAGTTTAAAGTTGCAAAATCCAACTTTTACACATGGGTGGTAATGAATAAACTAGAGGAAGAAATGGTGAAGTATTATTACTTCAAATAAGACTAAAACATAAAGAAAAACAAATTATCTTGCATTAGTATTTAGTGAATTGAGTTAGCAGCAGACCTGCTAAAACTAGAGATGCCCTAGTTAGCACCACATATGTACATTCAAAAGCAAGAGGCACCCAATTTATCATCTTTCTTCCTGGTGTGAAGAGAACTTTTAAGCCCAAGAGAATATAGTGAGAATGCCAAGAAATTTCTGTGTAAAAAAAACAAAAGGAAGAATTAAATAAGGACACATTAATAATTTAATGAGAAATCAGCTCAGAAGTTCTAAAAGAGTATTCACAAAATGTTAACAATAGTTTGCATGTTGAGATTAAAAGTGATTTTTTAAATAATTTTATTCATGTTTTCCATATTAGCTAAATTTTTAATTAAAAAATGAAGCTGTTTTATAGAGGGAGAGGATAGAGGGTAGGCAAAATGGGTTAAGGGGGTCAAAAAGTACAAAGTCCTGGGAATATCATGTACAGCATGGCTACTATAGTTAATAATACTGTCTTGCATATTTGAAAGTTGCTAAGAGAGTGGATCTTAAAAGTTCTCATCACAAGAAAAAGATTCTGAAACAGTATATAGTGATGGATGTTAACTAGACCTATTAGTGGTGATCATTTAACAATATATACAAATATAGAATCATTATGTTGTACACCTGAAAACTAATGTTAATATGTAAATTGTACCTCAATTTTTTTTAATGAATGTTTTAACTTTGAAAAAAAATTAAGACTACTAGATACATGAGCTTCTCACCCTAAACATGTTTATTTAAAATTGTCTCTTTACATAAAATGTATTTGAATAAAAGTTCTAAGAAGCTCTACATAGACATAAGTTCCTATCTTATTGATGACTCAGATACTTGAAAAATCATCCGTGGTGCTCTGTCCTCCCTCTCCAATTCACCACACCCCTCCTCCAGCCCTGCCGCCACAGCTCAAGTTCCAGCCTCTTACCACTCAGGGTCACAGGGTCTTTCACCTGAACCACTGCAACCTCCCCTAACTCTTCAGGCTTGCCCCCCTCGAATCTATTCCCCACAAAGCCATAGGTTGCTCCCCTTCAGGGACTTCGACAACCTCCCCCTGCCTTCCTCCCAAACTTCACCCTCAACATTCCCTAGACTCTAAACCGCCTGTTGCTCCACACTGCAAAAATGCTGTTTCTCCCAAATTTTACACTGAATCTATTTGTCAGTTTGTTTATGTTCTAAAGAGAATTTAAGATGGCTACTTTTTTCTTCGTACATAAGCAGAAAATCAGGGATGAATGAAGGCAGCACCGGCGAGGAAGAGAAGAAGGGACAGAGAGTGCTAGTGAGGTGAGAATGGGCACGAAAAGGCCCTGCCCTGAGAAGTTTGTAGGCTTTTCAAAACTATTCTTAGGATAGGAATTCATAATATAATACAGTTGAGCATTAAGCCAAGTTGACAGTTAAACAGAATGGTGATATAAATATAGCTTGTTTGAATGCCCTCCACCTTTCAGCACATCCTGCAACCACCAGTTAAGCTTGAAATTTCTCAGACTCTCCTCCACAGAATATTAACAAGTATGTGAGAAAAGAGTTCTGTGTTCAAGTGTGGGAAATACTGCCCACACTCACATTCCTAGAAGGACACCTTAACCTAGTAAGAGCTCTGAAGAGATTACTTCAACATCAAGTAAGGAGAGTATATTTAGCAATGAGTCTCAAAAATCTTTAAAATATTTCTATTCTTTGACTCAGCAACTTCAAGCAGAGGACTTTATCCTAACGAAACAATCATAGGCAAGTGCATAGATTTTGCTACAAGACTATTTATCCTCCTGTGTTATATATTTAATAAACAAGGAATTACATTAAAGCCCAATAAAGCAGAAGACTGATTTTATACACAGAAACAGAGTAGGGTATGGCATATCCATACAACAGAATATCATGCAAACAAAAGTAATGATATAGAACATTTAATGGCATGGGAAAATGCTAATCAAATATTAAGATGGAAAAACATCTAAATGAAAGGAGAACTCCTTTTTTAAAAGTAAATATTATCCAAGAAGGCTAGAAAGACATTTAACCAAACCCAAATACCTCAGTGTACAAGCAGATAAACTAGAAGAGGAGGTTGTTACCTAAGAGAACAGCTCCTACTCAGCTCTGAGCCGTGACATGCTGGAGTGCAGGTCACGTGAAGCCAATCTGCAATATTTCAGAAGATGCTAGAAATATATGTGTTTGTGAGAAATCACCCAGTTTTCATAGATGGGCACTCTAGTTCCAAAAAAATGTAAATATCACATAGCCAAATAAAACACATCTACAAACTACCATGAGCTGCTCTGATTAATGGAAAAAGTCAACAGTGGTTACTCTGGGTGTCAGGATTTCAGGTGATTTTTATTTCTTCCATTTCATTTTTTTAACTTTTTCTACATTTTCTACATTGAAAAAATAAATCATTTTTAACTAAAAAAAACATTTTGTTTGAATTTTTAAGAGTTTATCAATGGTCACTGAAAATAGAGTAACAGGAAAGTTGGAATTTAAGAACTTTGGCCAGAAATAAAGTATAAATCAACCTATATAGTGGCAGTATGAAGCATAATATTTACACAAAGTATTAGAAAATTAGTATATTTCCTTCCTGGACTTGGAGCTATATGGGGTGGGGGGGAATCTTAATCTGACATTTTTACACATTCTTTGTTTTTGCTTAAAACATTGGCAATGTGACAAATATAAACAACCTAAGGTACAAGAAATTGTGTTGTAGTAATTTTTCTGTAAAAAAAAAAATAAGAAAAATAGATCCATTGATCCAGAATACTGTTTCCCAAACTGGGTTCCTTGGAAGATCCATGGTTAAATCTATTTGGGAAGTACTGCATCCCATCTCCCTCGAGAGTCCAATGCATACTGACAAGACAAGGCTCCGAACTGTCCTGCAGTTTATGGACAGGCAGACACATGTACACACACACATACACAGTGACTTTGTTTAGCCAGTCTCAAACTGATTTGTCCACAGATTCTTCTCATGGAGCATGGATTACTATCGCATACATGCCGTCTTGCCAATGGGTTTCAGCCCCGGGCAAGTTCGCTATGGATTCAGTGTGACCAAAGAAATGACAGTAGAACATTTCTTTGGGGTGAATGGGTTTATTACCCGGCTTGTTCTCCCGGTGGTAGGTTGAGCACTAGCATCTCTGCCTCCGCCCAGAGCACTGGGCCGAGCTCTCTATATAGCACAGTAATAGCTTATTGCCTACGGGTGTGGAAGCGGTAGCCTAGCAACAGGCCAGTTACATCATCAAGCGGTTTAAGTTCAGTGAGGATCCTGACTACAGGAATCCCAACTTCCCCACACATGCTCATATTCTTTAGGACACAGATCAGAAAATACGGGATCAGTCAGAAACAGAAAAAAAAATTCTCTTAGAAAATCATTCTGTGTAATTGATCATTTGTAATAAATTCCCAAATTACATAGTCAATTTTTTTAAAAAGGAAGACAGATTTTCGGTATTTAGAAACTCAAGGGACAAAGAACTGGTTCTCACCACTCAAAGATTAACCCAGTGTGGATAAAGTGAAGGTTCCTATGCCTAGGATTCTCACCTGGCCCTGGCTGGCTAGTTCGCTACACACATGTGGGCAATGCGTTGCTATTGACTCTATATAAAGAGCTTCGCCCAGTGCTCTGGGCGACACAGTGGCACGGCTGCAAGGCTGCAGGAAAGCAGAGCAGAGGCTGAAGTGGTGACAGCACCGAGGACAGAGGCCCAGAGGACAGCTGTGCAGGTAGAGAGGCCCAGAGGCAGAGACCAGCCTGGTGCACACAGACTCACTCTGAGAGGCTGGGTTTTTAGTGACTGACCTACCACCATGGAAATAAAGCTGGGTATAACCTTTTCACCCCAAGAACGTTCTACTGTCATTTCTTTGGTCACACTGAATGCATAGTGAACTTGGCCGGGCCTGAAACCCATTGGCAAGACACTCAGCCATTCATAGTAAGATGTCTCTGGAAAACCCACATATTAAAGGGTCCCTTGAGGTCAGATTTTGGGGTCTAATAACAAAATGATACTGAATTAAAAATCAGTGGATGTCAGCCATAGGGCAAAAGTAAAAGACTGCCTGAAAATGGCTTTCCTATTTTAACAATTTTACTTAGACCTCAGTTACCAGGACTTCTGCTCAGTACAATGGTAAAAGTAAACTGCACCACTTTATTTCAAAACTATTTAAGTTCCAAGTCCATCTCAGGCACTGAGCTCAACTTCAAAACCATATCCCTTGATCCAACTGTTTTGAAATAGATTCTATATTCCAAAACCACCTGGTATTAACTATGGTGGTCTTCACCCACCACAGATGCATCAAGAGTACCTAGTGTGATTAGAGAACAACATGTCTTCACTTCCTCTCCCCCCCGCCTCCTCATGCTGGTTCTCATCATCAGATGAGACAGGGGAGCACGTCAGACTAACCTGTTTGTGAGGTTTGTGATTGTATGTGTCAACTTACATCATGGAATCTTAAAATTGATTGCTCTTTATTTTTAAATGTATTGTTTTGTCTGCAAAGCATAATACAGCATGTTGATACCTAACAGCTTCCTCACCAGACCCCAGGAGTGAGGATCCAGTTCAGCCTGCTTTCCCTTTCAGCTAAGCGCCAATGCTTATTCCTTTCCTGCTGAAAATGGCCAGCATCTTCCAAAGGACAGAATTTTTTTCTTTTTGTTTGAGATTTATTTTTGGTTTTTCCTGTTTCTGACTTTTCCAGTAGATACACTATTCTCAACTGATTCATCATTGGCTTGCAAAGTTCAGAAGACGGCCGCTAGAGAACTCCGCCTCTTTGCTTTTATTTGTTCACTAACTCTAAAGGAAGTAAGCTTCTGGTCAATAGCCACTCGTTTCAGAAAGGGCACAGCCACTAAAATATACCAAAAATCCAAAAGACATTAAGAATTTTTCAGGGATGGGGAAAAACTATCTTTTTCAAGGATCTGAGTACATACAGGGGAGAACACAAGAACCCTACAGTCTTTGTCCCATAATAAGCTTAAGTGAAAACAATTTTCCAACCCAGAGCTCTCTTTTCATGGTTTACCTCAGAAAAAAGCCTGTGGTGGGATTTTTTTTTCCTTTGAGTCATGTTCCCCTTCACATTCAGTGGATATAAAGCCGCCTTTTATGAGAGCCATTTGATGTTCAAAGAGCTCTTCAAAATGCATGTGAACAGCCTTTGGAGAATTCTTGCAACAAAAATCTAAATGTGGGTCTTAGTGGAAGCAAAGATTCATCAGCTGTAAACAAACTCCAATGCCAAATTCCAAGTAGTAAGAACTCATGTCTGAATGGATAAAGAAGATGTGGTACATATACACAATGGAATATTATTCAGCCATAAGAAGAAAACAAATCCTACCATTTGCAACAACATGGATGGAGCTAGAGGGTATTATGCTCAGTGAAATAAGCCAAGCCGAAAAAGACAAGTATCAGATGATTTCACTCATATGTGGAGTATAAGAACAAAGAAAAAAACTGAAGGAACAAAACAGCAGCAGACTCACAGAACCCAAGAACGGACTAATAGTTACCAAAGGGAAAGGGACTGGGGAGGATGGGTGGGAAGGGAGCGACAAGGGGGAAAAGGGAGCATTACGATTAGCAGACATAATGTAGGGAGGGGACAGGGAGGGCTGTGCAACTCAGAGAAGATAAGTAGTGATTCTATAGCATCTCACTATGCTGATGGACAGTGACTGTAATGGGGTATGTGGTGGGGACTTGATGATGTGGGGAGTCTAGTAACATAATGTTGCACATGTAATTGTAGATTAATGATACCAATAAAAATAAAGAAAAAAAAGAACTCATGTCATTGTTATCAGCCCCTGAAGTCAAGGACAGGTTAGGGTTTGACCATTCATTCACTTACATCCCTCACTATTTAAATGTCAGGAATAGCTACTACTCAACCAATGATACCGGTGGGCTGTCACAGCTAAACTCAACTCTCTACTGCTGTCATCTAATCACAACACAAAAAGTGCAAAAATATCTATGCTCCCCATCTTTTAAAAAATTCCTACTGTTAAGTCACAGCTCCAGATGCTCATATGCACAGGGAAAGATACCAACCTGGCTTGCATCCTTTCCTCTGTCTGCATCTTTACATTTTTTCCAGCAAAGAAACAAACTTTAAAGCCCTAGGAAAAGTAGGTAGGAACTGGGGCAAAAAGAACAAACCAACTGGTGTGGTGTTCCATTATTCACCATTTGGTCCAAAAGCAAATCATTTTGAGTTTGGATTTTATTTTATCATCCTTTCAGGGAGATTTTCCAATCCTGTATTGACTGCAACAATGTCTTGCAAAAATTCATAAAGTGAACTATGGAGAATTCTATCTCTTTGCTTTTTATTTGTTTTTGTTTGTTTGTTTGTTTCCTAATTCTAAGGAAAATTAATTTCTAGTAAATAACCACTTGTCCCTAAGAGGTCAAAGACACTAGAATACAATGAAAATTAAAGTTTCTACAGTAACTCTCATCAGTAGACCATTTGCTTTTTCGTTTTGGTTTTGGTTTTTTGTTTACTTATATTACCTCTTGCTAACCATAATAACAAAACTAACCAAGTGCCTTGGGCACTAACTAGATGCATCTTATTTTGTCACAAAATTCCATTTAATCCATATAGATTCTCCCTCAACTGGGGGTGAGGATGGGCACTCAGGTACGTTTCACCTAAATATCAGTTGTGCAATGAATGAGCTAACAAAAAGCTGTCATTAGGTCTATATTTCCACTACTCCCAAACCTACCTTCCAATCTACACCCCTCCTGGGTCATAGACCCATATATCCAACTCAACTTGGATATCCTACAGACACCACAAACTTGGTTTTCTCCAAAACTTAACTTGCATTTTTTTACCAACTTCTTTTCTTCTGTTCTCTTTGACATCCCCCTAGGACCAAAGCCAGAAAAAAAAATCCCAAACTCTTCCTTCTACTCAACCCTCATGTCCAAGTCCACTGACCAAGACAGTCTTAACACTCTCCTCCACTGGACTAAACTGTAGGCAGGTTTCTTCCTGATTCTAGGCCCCAGCCTCCGTTTTCTTAAAACATTTCCTTTAGAAAGCTGATCATTGTAAATGCTTTCTCTACTTCTGAGATATATGAAAATCTTTTCAGAAGCCTCTTGCCAGTTTTACAACCCAGGACTGTCTTTCTCCAAGACTTGGAACTATCTCTTTGAAATGTAATCAACAAAGAAGATAGTGCCACATCTCCCTGTGGGAGTCTCTGTGGGAAAGTAGGAACCTAACTTCAGCTAGGAACTGACTCAAGTTGTAAAACTACCTCCTGTTAAAGATAAAAGGAAGCTTACTTTTTCTTTGAGTAAAGCCAATTAGTAAACACAGATAATCTGTATTCTCCCTCCCACCCCAGCTCCTAAAATTCTTCCCACCCTTTGTTTCAGTGAAGATGAGGGCAGAGTGAGTTCTGCTCTCCGACTCCTCTATTGCAATAGCTTTGAATAAAGTCTTCCTTGCCTGTTTACTTAGCCCGGTACAAACTTTGGTATGATACTAGCCAACCTAACTCCTTAACATCCCTTATTGTCTTTCTTTCCTCTCTCATCCAATGGCCAAAACTTTAATTAGCATCTCATTTATCTGGATGATTACACTCATTCCCAACCAGTCTCCCTGACTTTAGCCTTTCTCCTCTCCAGTCCCTTCCCTACACTGTTGTAGCCAAAATAGTTCAAAAAATGAGGTTTAATCATACACTATCCCTGCTTAAAAACCTTCAAAGTTTCCCTGGATAGTGTGACCATACATTCACTTTGACCTGAGACAGTCTTCTTGTCCCAGATTATTATTAACAACTTCCTTTTTCTCTCAAAAATATTCCAGTTTAGAAGATAATGACACCTTAGTATAGAATCTAAGCTCTAACCTCTGAACTCATCTACATAACACCACACTCCATCCACAACAAACTGCTTATGACAGTGAACTTCAATGCTGGCTGCACATTAAAACCACCTGGAAAGCTTTGTAAAAGCATATACAATTATTATTTATGATAATACAGACTAATTAAATCTGACACTCTGGAGGTGGGCCTTAAACACTGATAGATTTTTTAAAGTTTCCCGAGTAACTCTCATGTGGAACCCAACTGAGAACTCCTGATATACAGGTTGCCAAATCAACAGTATCACGTTATTCTGTTTATTCCGCTTATGAGGTCTTAACACCTGGTGAACCTTACATTTCTCAAATGCCCTCTCATCTGTGAAGCTTTCTATGACCTTTTACAATACCCTGTACATGACTTTATTATAGAGCTAATAACACCAAATTACAATTATTTATTTACATGTCCAGCAATAGCTAAGTCCTATGGGCCCATACTCAATCTGTTTCTCACATTCATCCCTCGTCCTCATTTCCCCATGCAAGCTCATTATCATTTGTCACTCAGGTGACGATGTAAGCTCCTTACTATATTTTTCTGCTTCTATGCTGTCCCCCTCCACAATGCCCCTACATATCTTTTAAAAACCAATGAATGGTCATGGCAATCAGACAACACAAAGAAATAAAAGGCATCCAAATTGGCAAGAAAGAAGTTAAAATGTCCCTGTTTGCAGATGACATGATATTGTACATAAAAAACCCTAAAGAATCCACTTCAAAACTTACGAGACCTAATATCTGGATTTAGCAAAGTTGCAGGATACAAAATTAATACACAAAAATCTGTTGCATTCCTATACACTAACAATGAACGAGCAGAAATAGAAATTAGGAAAACAATCCCATTCACAATTGCATCAAAAAGAATAAAATATCTATGAATAAACCTAACCAAGGAAGTGAAAGACTTATACTCTGAAACTATAAGACACTCATGAGAGAAATTAAAGAAGATGCCAATAAATGGGAACAGATCCCATGCTCATGGATAGGAAGAATTAATGTTGTCAAAATGGCCATCCTGCCTAAAACAATCTACAGATTCAATGCAATGTCTATCAAATTAGCAACAGCATTCTTCAATGAACTAGAGCAAATAGTTCTAAAATTCATATGGAACCACAAAAGACCCCAAATAGCCAAAGCAATCCTGAGAAGGAAGAATAAAGCGGAGGGGATTATGCTCCTCAACTTCAAGATCTACTACAAAGCCACAGTAATCAAGACAATTTGGTACTGGCACAAGAACAGACCCATACACCAATGGAACAGACTAGACAGCCCTGATAGAAACACAACCATATATGGTCAATTAATATATGATAAAGGAGCCACGGATATACAATGGGTAAATGAAAGCCTCTTCAACAACTGTTGTTGACAAAACTGGACAGCTACATGCAAGAAAATGAAACTGGATAATTGTCTAACCCCATACACAAAAGTAAACTCAAAATGGATCAAAGACCTGAATGTAAGTCATGAAACCATAAACTCTTAGAAGAAAACATAGGCAAAAATCTCTTGAATATAAACATGAGCAACTTTTTCCTGAACACATCTCCTTAGGCAAGGGAAACAAAAGCAAAAATGAACAAATAGCACTACATCAAGCTAAAAAGCTTCTGTACAGCAAAGGACACCATCAACAGAACAAAAAGGCATCCTACAGTATGGGAGAATACATTTGTAAATGACATATCTAACAAGGAGTTAACATCCAAAATATATAAGGAACTCACATGCCTCAACACCCAAAAAGCAAATAACCCTATTAAAAAATGGATGGAGGATATGAACAGACACTTCTCCAAAGAAGAAATTCAGCTGGCCAACAGGCACATGAAAAGATGCTCCACATAGCTAATTATCAGGGAAATGAAAGTTAAAACCACAGTGAGATATCACCTCACACCGGTTAGGATGGCCAACATAGAAAAGACTAGGAATAACAAATTCTAGCGAGGATGAAGGTGGGAATGTAAACTAGTTCAACCATTGTGGAAAGCAATATGGAGGTTCCTCAAAAAAACTAAAAATAGAAATACCATTTGACCCAGGAATTCCACTCCTAGGAATTTACCCAAAGAAAACAACTTTGCAGATTCAAAAAGACATATGCACCCTTATGTTTATCACAGCACTATTTACAATAGCCAAGAAATGGAAGCAACCTAAGTGTCCATCAGTAGATGAATGGATAAAGAAGATGTGGTACATATACACAATGGAATACTATTCAGCCATAAGAAGGAAACAAATCCTACCATTTGCAACAACATGGATGGAGCTAGAGGGTATTATGCTCAGTGAAATAAGTCAGGCAGAGAAAGGCAAATACCAGATGATTTCCCTCATTTGTGGAGTATAACAACTAAGCAAAACTGAAGGAACAAAACTGCAGCAGACTCACAAACTCCAAGAAGGGACTAGCAGTTACCAAAGGGGAAGGGTGGGGGAGAGTGGGTGGGAAGGGAGGGAGAAGAGGATTGTGGGGTATCATGATTGGTGCACACGGTGTGGGTGGGGTCACGGGGAGGACATGGTAGTTCAGAGAAGACAAATAGGGACTCTGTGGTATATTACTACACTGATGGACAGTGACTGCAATGGGGTATGGGGGAGACTGGATAATCGGGATGAATGTGGTGACCACATTGTTTTTCTTGTGAAAACTTCATAAGAGTGTATATCAATGACACCTTAATAAAAAATAATAATGATAACAATAAATGGTAACATTAGACTATTCAAGTTCCTGATGGTTCATGACCTTCTACAAAATAATACCCAAATTCCCCAATTTGGAATTCGTGGGCCTTCCCAAGTGACACACACATTTGTCCTCCCCTCACTCCTAACACTACCCACCTCCAACCCCACAGGGGTAAATCATCCATCTCTGATCAAACTAACATACTCTGCTTGAAGAGCTCCTTCTACCTGAAATGCCTTACTCTCATTTCCCATCAGGCAGACTCCTTATTTTTAAAAGTTCCACTAAAGTATTACTTCTGTAAAGCTGTCCCCAAGCAAGAATTAATTACTGTTGTCTCTTTCCCACATTTTCCCATTTTAAATAGTTACAGATCACTTACCACAATCTGGTTTGCGCTATGTCAATCCCTGTCTCCCCCACCCAACAGCGAACATCTCTACTGCAAAGGCCAGGGAATGCTAGCAAGCATCACCCCCAATAAGTGACTGTTGAATCCATTTGAGAAAGCATTTTTAAATCCCAAACTGGTAAGGTTAAGATAAGCATCTTTAATCATTTCTGTCCTCTCATCCATCGGGTGAATTGGCAGTGGGATAGCTTTGATCTCCAAGCCTTAACATGATAAGAATTATAGAGCTCAAAGAAGTCTTTGGAGACTGGGAGCAATATATTTTTTACTGGTGAAAAAAAAATTGAGACTCTTTCCAGACAAAAATACTACCAAACATGAAATCTATTAAGCCAGTGCCTTCTAGCTTTTAGATTTTGATTCTATATTTTAACCATGCTCACTAGGTCATTTGTTGATAGAAATGAAAAATGTCTATCTTATGATTTCTTAGAAGATCTTAAGAGAGTTCAAGGAGGGGGTTCTCATTTCTAACCTTTACAGTAGAGTTTTAAAGCCCATTTTTCTACTAAGAACTATTATGAGCTACAGATTTGGAGAGCTGTGAAGCCTTTTTTGTGCCCTTAGAGAACTGATGCCACTCTAGGAAATCTGCTAGATCCCTAATTATGAGTTAGTAATGGTTTACTTGTATAAAAAGTAATATCCAATGACAGAATCTCCCAGACACTTCCAGAAATCACTTCCATTGTCTTATCAAATATCAATGTTCTATCTGCCTCTGCATTTAGGATTAATGAGATTTGTAATACATTAGGAATGGGGTCCAGAATTTTTTTGTCTAAACTATTCTAAAACATACACCATTCTCTGAAATTTCTCATACACAAAAATGCAAGCAAAGACCTCAGTGCAAATGAAATTTCTTAACAGTTCCTTAAATCAACCCTTCCACAAACAGACTGCTAACTGAACCAACTGTACATGGACCTCTTCCTTCATGGGCAATATGATGAGAACAGTAACCACTGGGTTATGAGTTACACCTGAAAACATTCTTTTTACTGTATCTTGGAAAAAATATATAACCCTACAACACACCCAAGAGTCTTGTGGCTTGGAATGAGATGGCAGTTGTTAAGACCGCAGTAGCCTACCGCATTCAGGCTGAACAGGCACTGTGCACTGCTTGGGCATGAGTGTTTCAAATCTTTAGTAACTGACTTCCTTAAGTGCTTGGAAATATTGCTAATGATGATGGCCTGGATTTCTAACATGGATCCTCACATTACATATTTCCATACATGTCACTGAGCTCTTATATGTATAAGCATACATAATTTTATCAGAAAATACAACTAATTATCCTTCGCTTTCTGACCATATACACCTGTGAGTGACATACTCAGTGATAAGTGACACCAAAATTAAAAAATAATACTATTGAAGTAGAACTTTATCTTTGTTTTAAAATAGGTGACATTAAACCTTCTCACCCCTTATTATTGACTGCTCAAAAAATTCCTTCCCCTCCTCAAGGAACTTACTTTTAGTTATGCATTTTGTAAATCAATTCTATTTATAATGGTTTTTTTGTTTTTCTTTGTTCTTTCTTAGTGACAGTGTGAGTTTTTGTTTCCATTTTATTTATTATTACAATTATTTTCCATTTATGACAAAGCTGCCTTTTACTTGTATTAACAGAATGTTTCTTTTTTAAATTAATTTAAAGTTTCTAAAAAGGGAGTACATTTAAAGGAAAACAGATGATAGGAAAATCACGAAGATGTCATGAAAGACATGTTTTAGAAATACTGTCTTAGGGAAAAGTTCTTTAGAGAAGTGAATCCTCTTCACCGAAGATAAATAACTCACACTTTTAACCACTGTCATTTCTTAAAGCTGATAGCATATAAGTAGGCAACCACAGTGAATATCACTCTAGAAGATGTAAGTAAGACTAAAAATTGAAAGAAGCACCTGGTGTTTGGATAGTACAGAAAAATTCTAACAGGGGTGCGTACTTTTTTGAATCAATGTTAAGATAATCAAAGATACTATAGTCCCTTTTTAAACCCTTTTTAAACCCTTAAGTCATTCCTCCTTTATGTAATATAAAATTTCGAGCTTCCCAATGAGAGTCACTAATAAGAAAAAAAACATACTGTCTCCCAAGGGACCTCACCAACCACAGAAATATTTTGTTGTGTTTTATCATTCCTTGTTCACATTTTTAAAATAGGGTTCCCCTTTCAGACATTTAAAGAACTATATTTCATCAAATATGCATTTACAAATCCCCCTTCCCATTCTGGAGATTTTCTAGGACACACCCCTTAGAGAATCATGTACCATGAGTTGGGAATTACTGTCTAACTTACATTACCATTATGAAAAGTAGAAGCTGCTCTCAGAAACCAAGATATTATTCATTACTCCTTACAAAGGGCTACTATAATTACTTCAGACTGTTTAAATGTTCCCAATGAGAGTGAAATGCAGTTAGAAACCATAGTTAACTTGCTAAAATAGAGACAAATGATAGAGAAATACTATTAAACTAAGTTATTTTAATTCTTATTTTAATAACATGAGAAGACTGAATTTGAAATAACATAGCAACTCTGTAGTTTGTAATAGAAAGTGAAGTAGTAGTATGATTTTTATAATAAAAATTAAACAATTTATATGAAGGGAATGTAAGCTACCCTGATTAGCATTCCTAATGTTGCAAATATGCAGAACAACAATATTTTATACAATGTTGAATGTCAAGACTAAAAGTGGTTCAACTGTACTTTGACAGGTATTACATCTACAGTGAGTATTGTCAAACACAACATAAAATACGCTGTAAAATAAAATCACAAACCAGGAATGTAGGGAAGTAACATGTAAGGTACATATGGAAATTTCAGTGTTCTTACAGAATTTCTTAGGTAGCAGGACTTGAACCACTTACCTTCAGACTTTAACCTGAAAATTAAATACATTTCTATCTTGTTTAAGCCATTGTTATTTTGGGTTTACTATAACTCTCACCCAAACCTAACCCTAACACATGTGTGTATACCATATTCAATCACACACGAAATTTGTTCCTTCTCACAACCCTTTAAATTGCTTGAGCTTCACTGTTTCAAGGCTTTTTAGTACCACTTATTGTGGACTGTTTAAAGCATTAACTGTTATGAATTAATTGTATCAAATACATATACAAGTAATGCAAAAGGAGTCCAGCCTTTATTAACTTAATGTAAACACTTCTAATGCTTTAAAAATTCTTGTATTTCACTGATGAATAAGCGAGGCACCAAAAAAATAATATGTTCAAGTTCACATTCAACATTCAACAAATACTGAATCAATGATAAACATGAAGTAAAGCTTAGATTCGTTGAGGGAGATAATAAATATGAAAGAGACACAGTGAGGGCTGAGATAGAGCTGCCTAGCAGGCAGGAGGAGGGGGATGGCAAGCCCAACTTTGGAACAATGTCATGGCAAGCTGAGGCTGAAAGGATAAGATAGAACTAGTAGCCCAGCAAAGGTTGCAGGAAAAGACATCCCAGGCAGAAGCAGATTCAAACAGTCTCACATGGAGAACACTTTACATTTGAGTAACTGGAAGTGCCTCTTGCACATTCCATAGAATACTGAACTGTGTAATGCTTCCACACTTCCCCAGGTACTCTAAAAGGATTTGCAAATGCGTGATGGCTTAATCTCCAAGAAGAGCAGATGAATGGAAGCACTCACACTGAGGCTTGAATCTGCTAACATCCATGCTACTCTATCCCATGAGTTTAGGTTTCTGGGTCAACAGGGCCTGCTTTTCAGAGGGGAAACCCTTCTACCATGGGAGAAACTGAGAGTCCCACTACACTAAAAGCTACAGCTGCTATCTGGCACTGGGCATGTCATAGAACAGACCAACAGCAAAGAAGGGTTACCATACTTGCAGAAAATTAGTATAATCATCATCATGAGGTACAGCTGTTCCAACCACTTAACAGGATCAATGAAAAATGTGTTAAGCAAGGACTTCCGGGAAGATGGTGGCGTGAGCAGGGCTGCAGATATCTCCTCCCAAAACTATATATATCTATGAAAATACAGCAAATACAACTATTCCTAAAAGAGAGACCAGAACACACAGGAAAGCACACAGCATGAACCTACACCTGAGAGGACACGGCACCCCGCGAGGTAGGTAAGATACGGAGACACGACCCAGTGAGACCCAAGCAATCACCTGCCCTAGTGCACCGGCGGGAGGAGAGGATTCAGAGCCGGGAGGGAGTGGAAGTACACCCCGCAAAATAACCAGCCCCGTGATCTGCGCAGGGAGCGCTGACACACATCTGGTGGTGTACCGGATATGGGAGAGACAGAGAGTGCAGGATCTGAGTGGGGAATGCGCCAGGGTGCTTGCAGCCAGCTCCCGGGAAGGAAAAAAAAAAAGAAAAGAAAAGAAAACCGCGTGCTTTTTTCAGTGGTCTTAAAGAGACAGGAGCCCAGCGGAGGAGCCGGATCAACCTGGCACACTCAGCCCAGCAGGTTGGGAGTCCCGGGGAGTTTCGGACCCCGTAGCTGGCGACGGGGAAAGGGTGACCACACTTACATTTTCCACAGAGATCAACAGCCTCCCATTCATTCCGGCCAGAGCTATAAAGGGCCCTGCACAGTGGCTTGGCCAAGGCTGCAGAATAGGGGAACAACAGCGCCACCTACAGCATCCCCACAGAATCTACTCCCGGAGGGCGTTTTTTTGTTTTGTTTTGTTTTTTGTTTTTTCTTCTCTTTTTTCTTTACTTTTCTTTCTTCTTTTTTTTCTTCTTTCTTTCTCTCTTTTTTTTTTCTTCTTAAAGTCTTAAAGAGCCCAGATGACATACGTGACAACTAGCAGCGGCCACTCTTATAGCCATGAAAAGACAGAGGAATATGGTCCAGACTAAGATCAACCAGACAACCCCAGAGAGGGAGCCTGAAGGGATGGGAATGCACAGTCTTCCTGAAAGAGAATTCAGAATAAAAGTCATAACCATGCTCATGGATCTACAGAGAAATGTGCAAGAGCTGGGGGAGGAAGTGAGGGAAGTGAGGAAAGACAATTCACAAATCAGACAAGGGATAGACAGGCTTAACAGCACACTGGATGAGATGCAAGAGACTGTTAATGGAATAGAAATCAGAGAACAGGAATACAGAGAAGCTGAGGCACAGAAAGATGAAAGGATCTCTAGGAATGAAAGAATATTAAGAGAACTGTGTGACCAACCCAAATGGAACAATATTCGCATTATAGGAGTACCAGAGGAAGAAGAGAGAGAAAAAGGGATAGACAGTGTCTTTGAAGAAATAATTGCTGAAAACTTCCCCAAGGAAATAGTCTCTCAGACCATGGAAGCCCACAGATCTCCCAACACAAGGGACCCAAGGAAGACAACACCAAGACACGTAATAATTAAAATGGCAAAGATCAAAGACAAAGACAGAATTTTAAAGGCACCAAGAGAGAGAAAAAAGATCACCTACCAAGGAAAACCCATCAGACTATCATCAGACTTCTCAACAGAAACCTTACAGGCCGGAAGAGAATGGCATGATATATTTAACGTAATGAAACAGAAGGGCCTCAAACCAAGAATATTGTATCCAGCACGATTATCATTTAAATATGACAGAGGGACTAAACAATTTCCAGACAAACGAAAGTTCAGAGAGTTTGTCTCTCATAAACCAACACTACAGGATATCTTAAATGGACTGCTCTAGAGGGAAGCACCCCTAAGGCTAAAAAGATGTCACCAGAGAAAATAAAATCATAGCAAAGAGCGCAGACCATCCAAATACTAACTAAAGGCAAAGAATAAAACACCTAGCATAGAAAGAATGGAGGAGGAAGAATAAGAAGGGAGAGAAATAAATAAACATCAGACGGTGTTTACAATAAGTTAACAAGAAAGTTAAGTTAGATTGTTATATAGTAAAGAAGCAACCCTTGAACCTTTGGTAACCACGAATCTAAAGCCAGCATTGGCAAAAAGTACATATCTATCGATAATCACCCTAAATGTAAATGGACTGAATGCACCAATCAAAAGACACAGAGTAACAGAATGGATAAAAAAGCAAGACCCATCTATGTGCTGCTTACAAGAGACTCACCTCAAACCCAAAGATATATACAGACTAAAAGTGAAGGGATGGAGAAAGATATTTCACGCAAACAACAAAGAGAAAAAGCAGGTGTTGTAGTACCTGTATTAGACAAAATAGACTTCAAAACGAAGAAAGTAGCAAGAGATAAAGAAGGACATTAGATAATGATAAAGGGGTCAGTCCAACAAGAAGATATAACCATTATAAATATATATGCACCCAACACAGGAGCGCCAGCATATGTGAGACAAATACTAACAGAATTAAAGGAGGAAACAGACAGCAATGCATTCATTTTAGGAGACTTCAACATACCACTCACTCCAGAGGACAGATCAACCAGACAGAAAATAAGTAAAGACACAGAGGCACTGAACAACACACTAGAACAGATGGACCTAACAGACATCTACAGAACTCTACACCCAAAAGCAACAGGATACACATTCTTCTCAAGTGCACATGGAACATTGTCCAGAATAGACCACATACTAGACCACAAAAAGAACCTCAGTAATGTGAAAAATATTGAAATCCTACCAAACAACTTCTCAGATCACAAAGGTATAAAACTAGAAATAAATTTTAGAAAGAAACCGAAAAGACCCACAAATACATGGAGATTTAACAACATTATCCTCATTAATCAATGGGTTAACAACCAAATCAAAACAGAAATCAAAGAATATATGGAGACTAATGACAAAAACAACACAAAGCCACAACTTCTGTGGGATGCAGCAAAGGCAGTTCTAAGAGGAAAGTATATAGTAATCCAGGCCTATTTCAACATTCCCAAATGAATAGTCTAAAGACACAATTACTGAAATTGAAAAAAGAAGAACAAATAAGGCCCAAAGTCACCAGAAGGAGGGACATAATAAAGATCAGAGAAGAAATAAATAAAATTGAGAAGAATAAAACAATAGAAAAAAATCAATGAAACCAAGAGCTGGTTTTTTGAAAAAATAAACAAAATAGATAAACCCCTAGCCAGACTCATTAAGAGAAAAAGAGAATCTACACACATAAACAGAATCAGAAATGAGAAAGGAAAAATAACGACGGACCCCACAGAAATACAATTATAAGAGAATATTATGAGAATCTATATGCTAACCAGCTGGAAAACCTAGAAAAAATGGACAACTTCTTAGAAAAATACAACCTTCAAAGATTGCCCAAGCAAGAAACAGAAAAACTAAACAGACCAATCACCAGCAATGAAATTGAATCAGTAATCAAAAAACTACCCAAGAACAAAATCCCTGGACCAGATGGATTCACCTCTGAATTCTAACAAACATATAGAGAAGAAATAACACCCATTCTCCTTAAAGTTTTCCAAAAAATAGAAGAGGAGGGAATACTTCCAAACTCATTCTATGAAGCCAGCATCACTCTAATACCAAAACCGGACAATGACCTCACCAAAAAAGAAAATTACAGACCAATATCCCTGATGAATTTAGATGCAAAAATACTCAACAAAATATTAGCAAACCGAATTCAAAAATACATCAAGAGGATCATACACAATGATCAAGTGGGATTCATCCCAGGGATGCAAGGATGGTACAACATTCGAAAATCCATCAACATCATCCACCACATCAACAAAAAGAAGGACAAAAACCACATGATCATCTCCATAGATGGTGAAAAAGCATTTGACAAAATTCAGCATCCATTCCTGATTAAAACTCTCAATAAAATGGGTATAGAGGGCAAGTACCTCAACATCATAAAGGCCATATACAACAAACCCACAGCTAACATCATACTTAACAGCGAGAAGCTGAAAGCTTTTCATCTAAGATTGGGAACAAGACAGGGATGCCCATTCTCTCCACTGTTATTCAACATAGTACTGGAGGTCCTAGCCACAGCAATCAGACAAAACAAAGAAATACAAGGCATCCAGATTGGTAAAGAAGAGGTCAAATTGTCACTATTTGCAGATTACATGATACTGTACATAAAAAACCCTAAAGACTCCACTCCAAAACTACTAGAACTAATATCTGAATTCAGCAAAGTTGCAGATTACAAAATTAACACACAGAAATCTGTTGCTTTCCTATACACTAATGATGAACTAACAGAAAGAGAAATCAGAAAAACAATTCCATTCACAATTGCATCAAAAAGAATAAAATACCTAGGAATAAACCTAACGAAGGAAGTGAAAGACCTGTACTCTGAAAACTACAAGACGCTCCTAAGAGAAATTAAAGAGGACACTAACAAATGGAAATGCATCCCATGCTCTTGGCTAGGAAGAATAAATATTGTCAAAATGGCTATACTACCTAAAGCAATCTACAGATTCAATGCAATCCCTATCAAACTACCAACAGCTTTCTTCATTGAACTGGAACAAATAATTCTAAAATTCATATGGAAACACAAAAGACCCCAAATAGCCAAAGCAATCCTGAGAAGGAGGAATAAAACAGGGGGAATTACACTCCCTGACTTCAAGCTCTACTACAAAGCCACAGTAATCAAGACAATTTGGTATTGGCACAGAAACAGACCCACAGACCAGTGGAACAGAATAGAAAATCCAAACATTAACCCAAACATATACAGTCAATTAATATTTGATAAAGGAGCCTTGGATATACAATGGGGAGATGACAGCCTCTTCAGCAGCTGGTGTTGGAAAAACTGGACAGCTACTTGTAAGAGAATGAAACTGGACTACTGTCTAGCCCCATACACAAAGGTAAACTCAAGGTGGATCAAAGACCTGAATGTAAGTCATGAAACCATAAAACTCTTAGAAAAAAACATAGGCAAAATCTCTTGGACATAAACATGAGCGACTTCTTCATGAACATATCTCCCTGGGCAAGGGAACCAAAAGCAAAAATGAACAAGTGAGACTATATCAAGCTGAAAAGCTTCTGTACAGCAAAGGACATCATCAGTAGAACAAAAAGACATCCTACAGTATGGGAGAATATAGTCGTAAAAAACGTATCTGATAAAGGGTTGACATCCAAAATATATAAAGAACTCATGCACCTTAACAAACAAAAAGCAAATAATCCAATTAAGAAATGGGCAGAGGACATGAATAGACACTTCTCCAAAGAAGAAATTCAGATGGCCAACAGGCACATGAAAAGATGCTCCACATGGCTAATCATCAGAGAAATGCAGATTAAAACCACAGTGAGATATCACTTCACACCAGTGAGGATGGCCAACATCCAAAACACAACAACAAATGTTGGCGAGGATGTGGAGAAAAGGGAACCCTCGTACACTGCTGGTGGGACTGCAAATTAGTTCAACCATAGTGAAAAGCAGTATGGAGGTTCCTCAAAAAACTCAAAATAGAAATACCATTTGACCTAGGAATCCCACTCCTAGGAATTTACCCTAAGAATGCAGCAGCCCAATTTGAAAAAGACAGATGCACCCCTATGTTTATTGCAGCACTATTTACAATAGCCAGGAAATGGAAGCAACCTAAGTGTCCATCAGTAGATGAATGGATAAAGAAGATGTGGTACATATACACAATGGAATATTATTCAGCCATAAGAAGAAAACAAATCCTACCATTTGCAACAACATGGATGGAGATAGAGGGTATTATGCTCAGTGAAATAAGCCAAGCCGAAAAAGACAAGTATCAAATGATTTCACTCATCTGTGAAGTATAAGAACAAAGAAAAAATACTGAAGGAACAAAACAGCAGCAGACTCACAGAACCCAAGAACGGACTAATAGTTACCAAAGGGAAAGGGACTGGGGAAAATGGGTGGAACGGAGGGATAAGAGGGGAAAAGGGGTATTACGATTAGCAGATGTAATATTGGGGGGCACGGGGAGGGCTGCACAACTCAGAGAAGACAAGTAGTGATTCTATAGCATCTCACTACGCTGATGGACAGTTACTGTAATGGGGTTGGTGGGGGGGACCTGATGAAGGGGTAGTTCAATAACCATAATATTGCACATGTAATTGTAGATTAATGATAATAAAATAAATTATATTATTTAAAAAAAAGAACTACATCCTTAACAAAACATAAGCCCTAAATTACCTTTTCAAGCTTAGAAGTCCTTCAATCTCTTCCTGTTATATGCAACATTGTGTGTGTGTTGTGTGTTGTGTGTGTGTGTGTGTGTGTGTGAGTGACTTGCATCGAGCCCATCTCCATCTCTGCCTCTGTCTCTGCCTCTGCTCCAGGGTCTGCCTCCTCTCATGCTCTGGGCTCTGCTTTCACCTCCAGCATCTGCTCTTCCCCAGCAGGAAGTCTTGTAGACCCACAAGCCGGACTTGTGGTTTTGTCTACAGCTTCCATTTCTTGGTCCTCACCTTAGCTAATGGCCGAAACCATTGCTCCAGCTTCAACTATACCACAGCTCCAGTAAGATTCTATTTGACTTCCCATCCAATTTATCTCTGTCTGCTCCTGCCCCTATAAAATCAACCCACATCTGAGTCCCCATGACCTTCTTAGGGCCCTTTAAGCCCTTTCTCTCAGCAGTGGACAGCACTCCCTTCTGTGTCCACATCACTTCAGCCTCCTCCAAACCTGCCACAGTACAGGTAACCACATTTATGGGCTGCCTTATGTGAGGGGCAAGAACGGCCACTAGGGGCTCAAAGAGGGATGAGGGAGCTGTTGGCAGCACCGTATCTTTCATCCCTGCCATAAAAAGCTCCTCCTCCAGGTCATGATTTACTGGGTTATAAATGGCATTTTTCATGCCCAACTCCTGTAATACCTGTTAGAGCTCAGTATACATCTGCCATCTAGCAGGGGAAGATAGTAAATCACCCTGATTAGGCCATACATTGCAAAGTGTGGCCATAAGCCACTCAAGAAGGAAGTGGTTGTCTGGGTCTGGTATGCATTTTGTAATTGCTGCCACAAGGTAGGATGAGTTGTCAGGGAAGCCAGCTTTCCCATTTCTAATCCAGACAGAATAATCCCATCCACCCTACATCCCAAAGGCACAGGAACCAGGCTAATATGGGCTCTGAGAGTTTCTGCCAAAGCTGGGATCCCAAATCCACCAGCTTTACCTGTATATGGGACTGGAACATCGTGTTCTCCACAACCTGGGGAGGAGCTGCACCACTCCTGGAGGAACCCACGATTGCTGTATCTTTATTTTCTTAACTACTACAGAGCAGGATTTTGATAGAGGAGGGGTTGGTGCCCCCAGCACCACCTCTACCTCCTCATTCTCCCCTGGCATATCCCCCACCACTTCCAGAGCTGACAGCAAATCTCTCACCTCCCCACTGAGTGCCTCCATCTCAGTCACCACTATGTCCTTTACCTTCTCCACAGTGCTTCACAGCAACATCATCTCAATCTTCAACAAATCTTTTACCTCCTCCACAGCACCTTGCCGCTTGTACCCTCGTGCTGCCCGTTCTCGTGCTTTTCACAGAGGTACATTCTCCTTTATGGCCTTTCTTAATACTGTGAGAAATAGCCAACCCATAGCTCCTGCCACCACATGGGCATCCTGTTTCTTTTAGGATTTCCCAGTCTCCTGGAGGGCCTTCAACACTGCCTGAGACATCATCTTCACCTCCCCACAGTTCTGGGGAGGGGTCCACTTCTCTAGGAGGAAAGCCAACTTGGACCATATGCCCACTGGGGGATACCTGAGTATCTCCTCATCCACAGGGGGTTCCCACAGAATTTCTCCATCCATAGAGGTAGCCCACAGAACCACCCTTCCCATGAGAGCAGCTTGTCCCATTTTTTGGTCTGCAGCAAATCCTGCCAACTACACCAAAATGTAGCTCAGAGCTGGAGGCCATTCCCAGCTCAGCACAAGTTCACTCTGGGTTTGGAGATACCAAAAGATGACAAACAAACATTATGGGTAAAGGGTTTATACCAAGCTTTATTCTTGTGATGGCAGGTCAAGCACTAGAATCACCTCTGCCTCCAGCAAGTCCGCATGCAGCAAGTCCATCTCCATCTTTGCCTCTTTCTCTGCCTCTGTTCCAGGCTCTTCCTTCACCTCCAGCCTCTGCTCTGCCCCAGGATCTCTGTCAAGCACTGGGCAGAGCTCTTTATATAGCCACACAGGCAGTGATAGCTTATTGCCAATGGGTGTGTAAGCACTAGCCTACACAGTAAGCCAGTTACATCATCAAGTAGATTAGGGTCAGGTAATAATCCTGGCCATAGGAACTTCCATTTTCCCTACGATAACTTTCATCATTTCCTCAAAAAGGTCTCTAACACAAAAATAGGTTAAGTAAAACTCCTTTGAATAAAATTATCCTGGCATTATATATTCATCCAACAATATTCACCTACATTTACTCATTTATTCACCAAATATCTGAGTACCTCCTATATGCAAATATACTTTCAAAGTTTGAGAATACCAATGAACAAAATCAAGCCCCTGCCCTCATAGAAATTTAAACTTTAGAGAAATAAACAATAAATATATAATTATATGGTTTGTCAAATAATTCTTTAGCTTAGAACATAACTTCTTAAATTACTGGTACAAATTTCACTATCAACTCAGTGGCATTAGAGACTCAAACCCAAAGCTAATTCCAAAACCCATACTATTTCCATTTCTTGATGTTATCAAATACAACATAATTTATGATTACAATATCCTAACCTATTACCTATTACTGGTCAGAGCAATGCCTTATAAATAAGCAATAGTCTTATAAATAAGTGGCATTTTCAGTTTTTAAAAAAATGTTATGTAGTATTCAGTTATTCAAAAATATTTCCCAAAATGTCCAAATAGTCACATTGTAGTTCTCTAAATTCTATGGGCAAATGTGAAAACTAGCAGGTAAGGAAATCTTTTTGTTTATTGATGTCACACATTTTACTTTCACATGTTATAATCCCTAGAATATATTATTATGTTTTGCTTTAAACAATTATCTTTTAAAGAGAATTAAATAACATTTTTTAAATGTCATTTATTTCTAATCACATAGTTACAATTTCTGATGATCTTCATGTCTTAATGTATATCCAGTTTCCACCTCATATCATTTTTCTTGTCTGAAGAACTTCCTTTAACATCTCTACACAAACAGTGTAGGTGAACTGCTAAATAATTCTTTCAGCTTTCTACTTTTGTGTATCTGAAAAATCTTTATTTACCTTCATTTTTAAAAGACATTTTGTTGTGATGGAATTCTAGTTTGACTGTTTTTGTTTATGTTGTGTTTTTCTTGTTCTTGTTTGTCTTTCCACAGTTTAAAGATGTTGCTTCTCTGTCTTCTGGTTTATTTTATTTCCTATAAGAAGTCTTCTGCCATTCTTATCTTTGTCCCTTTTTATAAAATGCAGTTTTCCCCTCTGGCTGCTTTTATGATTTTCTCTTTATCACTGGTTTTATGACATCTGTTTTGATATGCTTTGGTACAGTTTTGTTCGTGCTTTTTGCATTTGGCTTCATTGAGTTTTTAGACCTATAGGTTTATAGTTTCCATAAATTTGAAATTTTTTCAGTCATTATTTCTTCAAATATTTTTCTGTCCATTTGTTTTTCAAGGACTACAGTTACACATATATTTGGCCATTTGAAGTTGCCCCACTAATGTTAATACTCTTCATTTTTTTCTCTCCTTTTCTATTTCATTTTGGGTAGTTTATATTGCTATGTATTCAAGTTCAGTAATCTTTTCTTCCACAATGTTTATTCTACTGTAATTCTCATTGAGTTTTCATCTCTAAAAGTCAAATTTAGGTGTTTATTACATCTTCTGTGTCTCTACTTAACATGCTCAGTCTTATCTCTAACTTCTTGAACATATGAAATACAATTACAATAACTGTTTTAATGTCCTTTTCTTCTATTTCATCTGTTCAGAGTTTGATTTTAGTTGTTTTAGTGGCTAGGTACATGCAGCTCCTATAACTTTACCTTGGTCAGAAGCAGAAGTTTCTTTAATTTAACTGTAATCCAAAATTTTTTTCATTAAAATATATGATTAAAATTATTCATAAGAGAAATTTTGAAGAACATAGGTTCAGTGCAGAAGGTACACCTCTGTAATATAAAACATGAGAAAAACATGAAAATTTAAGATGTGGTTTGAGAAAATACACTGATTCAAATCATCTGTAAGAACCACTTAATGATATTACCAATCTCATTCATTTATTTCTTGATCTGTGCGGGAATTATATAGATGTTCATTTTACAGTAATTTGTTAAGCCACCCATTTATACTACATGCACTGTTATATTTCATAAAATTTTTAAGTTTTTTCTAAAAAAGATATGAAGTTATATCTTCAAAGAACTTATAATAACAGAGTAAAACTATGTACACAAACAAGTAATACCTTGCAAATAACTTTGAGGTGCATGATCCTAACAAAGTGCTACAGGGCTTCATAGCAGGAGAGATTTTCAGCTGAGTATAATGAGATATGGCTTAATCAAGGAAGTAGTCTATTAACGGAATCATTTGTGATAATAGTTAAGATCTGTAGAACTCTTTACTGCTTAGAAAGTTTAGCATATAACAGATCATTTGAAGGATAGATAGGATTTCAATAAAGAGGAGAAGAAAGGCATTCTAGTCTGAAGAAAGCATATAAATAAGGACCCTGAAGTATGCTGGACGCATGTTCAACAAATAGAAAAAAAACATTGTTTGGCTGGGACTAGGCATTGAGGCTGGAAAGATCTGTATGGAATCTATCACAGCAGGGCCTGAATATCTAGATGGTACGTACAAACTTCATCAGGTAGAGGTAGGGAAACTCTTCCTCTTCCAGTGGTCCCAGTTGCCCAAATCAAAAACCAAAACCATCCTTGATTTCTCTTTCCTTCAACCCCCACATCTAATCCACCAACAAGTTCCACTTATTCTGCCTTCAAATTAAATCCCCAAAGTATTTTTCTCTCCTTTCCTACTGCTGCCACTTCAGCCAACCAACCACTCTCACTCCGTGGGACTCTAGCTGCAGAATAGGTAACATTTGGTCTACTCAGCATGCCCATGACACATCCATAAATTTTTTGATCCCTTGGCTAAATAAATCAGGAACTTCAGTAGGCATCTGGATGTATGCTGTGTTCCACCAATCAGCCTAAGATAAAAGAGACCTAAAATGCATTCGATTCATAGTGTTCTGTATTCCTCTTTCAAAGAGCAAATTAAATATCAAAGCTCAATGTGAAAAAAGAAAGATAATAAGCTAAAATGAATGCTGCAGCTACAATTCTACCGAATTTCCAGTAGCAAATAGCCTGTCAAACTGTAAAGTTCAAGTTTCCTTTTAAAAGTTTCTTTTCTCAGCCAATATGATTTGGTACAAATTCAAATTTCCTCTAATTAAATTTCATAGCATCTGATTTGATACTCATATCACTCTCTAGGTTTCTGAATAAAAGCTTCTGTTCCTCTGGATGTAGCCATTCCTGCTGTGTACCTGTGAATCTTACCAAGATAGCCATGGAAAACTGTTCCATTTGTCTGGTGTCTGCTCTCCATTGCCAGACAAGGTCACATTGCTTCTAGGGTCAAGCTCTTTGGCCCAGTGTAACCATTAGCTGCATAAGCAGGTAAAATTTAATCTTGGTCTTATGGACATCACCAACCACACTCTACAGAAAGCAGTGTTCCAAGCTACATTTTCTGCAATGGATTTTTTTAAGGGAAAGGAGTCAGATGTTAATAAAATAACCCTTCTTTCTAAAATAACCCTTCTATCTAAAGTTACCCAGGATTTGTCAATATGTGCTAACCAAAATGAACTCAAGATAGAGTACATGATCTACCCAGAAGCTTGTCTTCTGGCTGAAATTTCATTTCACATCAGCCATCACACCCAGAAACAATACAGTAAAAGCTATTGAAAAATTAGGAGGAGGAGGAGGCAGGGAAGGAGGAAGAGGAAATCACATGGACAACAGTGCAAATATCCATAAAGAGGTGAAAGAGATTGAGAACTGAGAAAATGCCACTGACACTAATGAGCAGGAAGTGTCACTACTGTTCTTCAAAAATTTTCAATGGAAGGGATAAAGGGCACTGCTCAAAACCTCTCTCTCCCTTTCCATCAACAATCCAAACACAAAAGACTGACCTGCTTAAGTCATTTTCAAAATGGCTATCCCAAGATACCAACCTAAATCGAAGCAGCCTACTCCTTTAATTAAAATACAACCGAACGATTTAACCATTCAATATGATACCTTGGGTGGACATATATCCACAGCATGTTCCTTAAACCAAAATATGGTTCAGTGGTTATTATTGATACCTAACTCCAGCACCCCCTGCCCTCCTAAGCTCACTTCAAGTCAATGGTCCTCGACAAGCTCACAGCTTCCCACTTCAGGCACCTGTGTGTTTCTACCCATTTACCTGAGGGCCTTCGATAGAATGGAGCTTTCTCGACAGCAAGCAGGCTCAATCCAGAAGTGGAATAGACCCTCAAATCCCCAACCAATGGGGAGTGGAAGTCGGTAGATAACTATCCCAACTTCCCTTCCTCTGCAGGGATGGTTCTGAGGCATGTCCACACAGTTTCTTAGAAGGTCCTCAGTGGGAATCAGCTCTAGCTGCCCAGAGTAGCAACCACTTTTTGGATGCTCTCTTTTCCTTTCCTCACTTCTCTCATTTCCTCAATGACCTGGGTGCAGACAATAAAATGCTGCATCGTATGCAGAGAATTTTAAAGCTATAACAAAACCAACTTTCAGTCAGTCTGCTTTCTATTACCACCACTGATAATTCTAAAAAATACATCAGTGATAAAAAGCTCCTTCCCCTTGGGGTGAACACTGTCATAGTCCCACCACCACCACCATCACCTTGGAATCCCACAACTAAAAGGGTTCAACACTCCAATAATGGTCTTGGCATCAGGTAGGCTTTTAGTTAACTCAAACTCTGTCACTTACTAGCAAGTGGCATGCAACCTTGAGTGAATGACTAACCTCTGCAAGCCCATTTTTTCATGTGTAAAATGGAAATGCTAGTAGGATGTAGGACATAGGACACGGAGCAGTTATATTAAATGAGAAATGCACAACTATCCACCAAAATATCTGATACATATGGGCTCAATAAATAGGTTCTATTAATATTTTCTGCATATTTACCATGCATCAAACCTGCTGAATTTATATCAATCATTAATGTGCACACTAGTCCCTTTTATCAATCAGAAAGAATATGTGATTAAATTAACACAAACTATTCGTATCCCTCAGTGTATTTACTTTAAATACACTCTGTTCCCTGCAAACTCATAACCTTTTCAACATTTATTTAACTCATGTCTAGTTCTCTAACCTCTTCCTTCCCCTGTATCTTCAATTTTATATCTTCTGGTCCCCTCTGAATTCCTGATGGAGCCTACAGAGTCCTATTTTCAGTCCATAATAGGGGCTTCATAGCAAAAGAAAAGTAGATTTTTGAGATACTCATAACCCACTCAGGCTGCTACATTACCTGTTTGAATTTTTTTAATTTCTTTGGCTCTTCTTATTTTAAATATCCTTTCATCTAGCTCTAATATCTTTGAATATGACAGAATCCTGCACTTTTTCATATTCTTGCTATCTGATAGGACCTTACACCTTATAAATATATTAAAATGATATTCAATTAAATTCTGGTGGTTTCTCATGGCCTTATCTGGCTTTGCCATCCCAGCTTTTAGGGTCATTCTACTGACAAGCACTTTATCAATATTTTCCTCAAAACAGCCTAGAATAGAGGATGGGAATATTCGTGGAGCAAAAACATGGCTGTGCCAATCATTCCTTGTGTCACCTTGGGCAAGTCACTTACACTTTCTAGAGCTTAATTTTCTTACCTTAAAATGGAGAAGATAATAAGAGCACCTATCTTTTGGAATTGTTGCAGGGGTTAAATGAAAAAAGCGCCTAAAATGCCATGTGGCAAATAACATGCACAATGATTTTAAGCTACTGTTGTTGTTATTTCTACCTTGTAATACATAGTTTTTTATATACATCTGTTATTTGGCCCCCTTGACAGTAAATTCCTGTATGTTAGAATCCAAGCCAGATTCATCTCTTTGAGGTGATTTCCACATACATTCCATACATACAAGTTGAATCAAGCACACAGCTTGATTCTTTGGCTCCCTGATATGCTAACTTATATAGTTTCAATGCTACTTTTGCACTTGCTCCACTAGTGAATTTTACTAATACAACACATAGTGGCCTAAAGGCCTTCCCCCTGTTGTTTCTCTCAGGCTGACGGGATCTCCTCTCCCTGCAGCTCTCTAACTCTCCTTTCCAGCTGGGTGCAGTCTCCCATCTTCTCTCAGATGCAGTTCCCTCTACTCTGCACACTGCCTCTTTGAGGGAGCTGACAGAGCCCCATTCTTCAGCATATGTGTCCTGAGCATGCTTCCTGCCAATTCTCCTGGCTGCCTAAATTGGGTGCACAATCTGCTGTGTCCATCTGGACTTGAGCCCCATGTTCATGCAGATCCATTTAGATCCAGTGCCATTCGTATAATTCTAATTGCCTAAATCATTATAATGGTTATATGGCTTTATATTTTATAAAGTTCTTTCAAGAACATTTTCTTAGTTGATCCTCCTGTGAGATAGGGAGGGCTCATATCATTATTTCTAATGTGGACTAGGAGAGATTAGAAAAGGTCAGAGAGGTAGTAACTCTCAGAACTGAGACTAGAACAAGGATTTATGTGTGGGTATGTTGCACTGACACTAAGAAAGAGGAAATAAAGGCCAGAGACTGCTGAATCCAAGAGAAACAAACTGAAAGCAAGCAGCCAAACTCAGCTGGTTGGGATGATGGATGGACCTCTTAAACGAATTAGGAAGTAGCTTGAGTATGAACATTGGAAGCTTCATCTCAACAAAAGACCTTTTAGTACTGTGCAGAGTCAATTCCATAAAACCTTGGTTCTTAAGTAGACATTTGATTCTCTGGTTTTTCTCAGTCAAGATTCCACTAGAAAACTGAGTTCTATAGAAAATGAGTGGCATGCCTTTTTTCTCAGTTCATCTAAGGATGACACGAAGCTGGTACCATTCTAGATGTAAGAAATTAATTCATTATATTCATTGGATGCCTAAAAACTTAGTTCCTTTGTGGAATCTTGGGTGAAAAGAGCTAAATGAGTAGGAGAGTTTACCTTAGAACTACTATGTAGAACCCCACCTGAAAAAAGTGTTTCCTCTTATGTATCAAAACCAAATATTGGAACTGAATAAAGGATTCCTCTAAAGAGTGACAACCATGCCCAGTTACAGTTACTTACCCAACAGTAACCCTTTATTTTAGGAGTCAATCTTAAGAAGGGCAATGCCTTAAGGTTAAGCCCTTTATATAGCAATATGGTAAAAGAAAAAGTCCACCAAATAACCTCAGAGGATATGCCTGCTGAAGCCACAAGAGTTTTATTATACCGGGACCTGGGAACAGAATGTGAACAGACTAGGACCCTCCAGCCCTCCCAGGTGGGAAAGCATCTCCAGAGAATGTTCTCCAGGCAGTGGGCCAGCCAGAGCAGTTCAGTCCATGAACAAGAGTAACTTCCAGTGTCAAGATGGATGATAAACTTTGGAAGCAGGCTGACCGTATCAAGCCAGAGAGGTTTTTTTTTGCAAAGTACTTTCAGAGATTTGTGGAAGATGTTTCTAGAGGCTGTAAAATTGATCCCCATTGACTCCAGCAGGGAAACGATGACTTACAAGCCCTATTTTGACTGTAGATTGGTGAGCCAGGGCCATCTGGCAGTAAAAACAAACCAACTGGGCCTGTTCGGAACTGACATACCACCTCCAAGCCAAGGAAACAAAGCTGTCCTTGCCATTAATACATCTCCTAGTTAAAATAACAAGCAAATGGAAACTTGACCAGCTAGATTCAAGGGAACAAAGTCAGGGGAATTTTGCTTCCCATTTATTTCCATCTATAATTTCCTTTTTATACTTAAACATGTTTACTCTGAGGATGAAGTAAAGAAGAAAATGACCTCTGAGAGAAAAAAATGTGAATTTAGAAGCATAAAGGCCTAAGGAAACACACCCCCAAGAATCAGAATAGAATATTATTTGAATAAACTGGCTTAATCAGGATTAATTCTGTTTATTAACAAGCAGAATTGTTATTAAAGCTAAGTAAGCAGTGGTCTGTGTCCAATTAGGACAGACAACTTGCAGGGGCAAGACAGAACCAGGAACCAGAGTGAAGGCTGCCCTTAAAGGAAGAGGAAGAGAAGTCCTCTGGCAGAGTGGCAGAGCTGTTCAAAACAGACCTGAAAGGGGGATTAAAAGCAGCTTTGAGACACTCTCCATTTGCTCTCCTTTCAAAAAATTAAAGTGTGTTTGAAAGAGATGAATAAGTATGAAATTTTACACTTGAACACTAAACCTGATCCATTTATGAAAGTAACACGAACTAATACTTCATCTACACCAGATGCCACACTAAGCGTGTTATGAATTCTCTCCTTTAATCCAACTCCTTTGCAATAACCATGACAACTCTAGAGGGAAGTATTAGTACTATCCCTCTGACTGAATTAATTGGTCTCTTTCTGCTACTTGGGATTTTTTTTATAATACTCCTTGTGTCGTTCTCTAAGTGATACAGAGTGAAAAGACTCTACCAACTGCTGGCTTTGAAGATGGAAGAGGGCCATGAACCAAGGAATGTAGGTGGCATCTAAAAACCAAAAAAGGCAAGGAAATGGATTCTCCCCTACCCCTCCGAAGAATGCACCATTGCCAACACCTTGATTTTTAACCCCCGTTTTGGACTTTTGAATTTCAGAAGTGTAACATAATAAATGTGTGTTGTTTTAAGCCACTAAATTTGTAGTAATCTGTTATAGCAGAAATATGAAGCTAGTATTATTACCCTTTAGAGGTACTATAAGGATTAAATGAGTCAGTATGTGTAAGAATGTTCTTAACACAAGCTAGGCTCATATAAGCTTCATCTACCATCCTGTAGGAGAAGGATGCCTGACTCAGTGTCTGTGGCTACACAGTCCACTCAGGATAGCTCTATTTCATATGATTACACAAATTATGATAAATACATTCAAATATAATTGGGTAAACAGAAGCCCTCAATACACAATTTTAGAAATTGTGGCTTAAAGATACAGACAACAGTCTGAAATATTTTCTAAGTCCCAATATCATTTCTCTCTCCCCAAGGGGCTCTATCTAGATAGAAAACAACTAAACTGATTCTGAAGATTGGAGTCCAATAATTCCAGATGTCAGTTCTGAAAGTATGAATTGCCATGGAATTCCTTACCTCCTCCTTCCCATAGCCTAGAAAGGATGGATTGTTATATTCATTGTTAAGCACCTCTGTCACTAATGAATAACCTGAGCCGGTGGGGAGAGAATCATTAATATTTTCACCAATTAAGGAAGGACACACTTTCATTATTAAGTATAATCATTAGTTGGCTTAAACTAAAATCTTAGTTTACTAAACTCATCACTGCCATCATTAAAATATAATGCATTTTGCCAGCTGCATTACCTGGCTAAGCCTCACTGAGATTCAAACTGTAATATCAAGTGAGAATTTAATGCCTGACCCCACCCCATTCATGACTGAACCAATCTTATTAAAACTGGACCATTCCTGGAATGTTCATGACCTACAAGGGCAAAGATGTCAGTGTCTTCATGAGGACCATTTCCCCAGCCATTTATTGAGAGGAAGACTATGTTTGTTCCAATCAGGTCTAACCCATCCATTTAAAGCTTTCTAATTTCACTTCTTGGTAATTGTTCCCCCAGCATTTTCTGTAACTGTGCCTTATCTGATTCTTTCACTCCAGAGTGTTATTTTTATTGCAATGTACAATAGAATACATTTTTGAATTATAATTGGAAGTCCTGACTGGTTTCCCATTTGATGCTGAATAATTTAATCCTGGTTAATTATGTGTGTGGTACCCCCCAACTTGCCCTGCAGAAAAGCTTACCCTGACTTCTAGTGATCCTTCTGGAATACGGCCAATTTTCAGAAGCCATGTGTACTGATAATGAGCATATTTTGCCCCTCTTGAGGGAAACTGAAAATGTCTAAAGTGGTATTTAGCTGAGCCATGATGCTTTTGCAGTGTTCTGAATTATCAACTGGAACATCCTGAAAATGCCTAGACCATCGCTCTTATCCATTTCTCAGTTCAGAGGAAATGTGGCTACCTCAAAACTGTACTACAGCATTTTCCAGGAAACAGAAAGTTAACCTTAAGTCACTTTTTTCTTTTTTTCTTTCAGAAAAATGGGCAATTATCTTTGCAGCCTTCACAAACTCGAGTTTATTCTTCTGAAGATTTAAGCAGAGTGACAAGGTGAAGATTTGTGTCTGTGCTAATTAGCAGTTCCTACTTCAGTTTGAGGGCTTATCCTATAAAAAGACAAAGGAGGCCAATAGGGCCAGAGTACTGGAATCCTTACAGAAGTGCTTCTTTGACAAATGTAAATTTTCAGGCTGAAAAATCACATCTATTCTTAAATATATTTTCATCAGAAATTGATGGTACTGCAAAGTGCCTTCTGCCTATATTAGCTTTGTTAAATGTTGATTTCATATCACCAACCACTTTCATCTTTTAGAAAAGTTTCATCTGTTCCAAGAAAGGAAAAAGGAAGCTGTCAACTTTATTTTAATTATTTTTGGACACATCTCATTATGTTCTTACATTTGCATTTTTTTTCTTTTTTGCATCATTTGGTCTATTATATGAAAGGGTCTTCTTTCAAGTACTAATAACAGAAAATTCAGAACATCAAATTCAATTGGTGTTATTTCTTTTTTTAAGGGATGAAGTGTATCCAAAGAATAAGATTTATAGAACTGAAAGGAGCTTTGAGATTCTCCTACATCTGAGAGCACATATTGGAAGTTTCTGCTCAGAAAACATCTCCCACAGGGACTTTGTTTGGCTGCTCTGCAAAGCCAGCACAGGCTTTTAAAAACCTGTGTGATATAGCAGGTGTCACCCTTGACCATAATCCAGGCAATTTTGTACCTGTTGTATTACACTCCTGCAACCTCGCTCATTTACACTAACCACATGCCTCTTGCACACAGGTAGGTTAAACCAACAGCCTTATTTCTTAATAAGCATTACTGAAGTCCAATAATCTGCCCAAGACCTATGCTGGTTGGTGATAGTACAAAGAGAAACAGAGACTCAACCACCAATCTGCTATTCTCTCTGCTACGCTATACCCCTTACCACATTTAAGGGACTGAAAGATTGACTGATTTGTTCCTGTGCATTCCAGCACTGATTCTCATACCTGGGACCCTGAATTCCACTCCTATACACAAAGAAGTTGCCACATCATTGATGGCTGAATAAAACTGGAAAATTTAGAAGACGTCAAAAGTCAAAAACTTCTTCATATATGCTCTAATAAGTGAAGCTCTTTTGCTAAAATCCTCACCATTTTTGGCTAATAGTCATTATTTATTGAGCAGTTAGTATATGCCAGCAGCATTCAAAACAGTTTACATTTAATCATTTCATATTATGTCATTTAATCTCCACTCTCCTATGAAGTAGGTCTTCCTTTACAGATAAAGAAACTGAGGCTTGGAGACAATTGATAAATCTTCTAGGATTACACAGCCAGTAAGTGAACAAAGCAGAGCTTTATTTGAATATAGAGTCTACTATATTACTATAACCAATTAGTAACTCCTCTCCAGTATAGTCAATTTGGCTTTTTATCCTTGCCTATTCTTGATCAAGCAAGGGAAATATGTGACTAGTATTCTCCCAAAGCTTGAAAATTTTTATTATCAAACTAGGTTACAACTTTCTTTAAAATCTCTTGAAACAAGGATTGATTGTACCATTCCAGTGGTAGAATCTTTTTGGACTCAAAATAAATTTCATTATATTATGTTTTCAAAAAAAACAGAGAATAACTTCTGGCCATCAACCAGACTATATCCTTTTATGTTCCTTTCCCTTCTCTTGCTTTTCTCACAGGTTGAATAACTCCAAATCATTGAGGTCCAACTCAAAGGGCCTTTTTCCAACAGTGTAAGCGTATCTATGCATCATTCCTAAATGAGGGGTCTTCTGATATGTATGCAAAACTTTCCCTTAAGCTCCCAGGTTGTCCTAGAGGAGTTGATTTCAAGATCCTCACAGGCAAAGAAAGAAAAGTACCAAATGATTTCCCTCATTTGCGGAGTATAACAACAAAGCAAAACTGAAGAAAAAAAATAGCAGCAGACTCACAGACTCCAAGAAGGAACTAGTGGTTACCAAAGGGGAGGGGTGAGGGAGGGTGGGTGGGGAGGAAGGGAGAAGGGGACTGTGAGGGTATCATGATTGGTGTGTGTGGTGTCTCAGGGAAGACAGTGTAGCTCAGGGAAGACAAATTGGGATTCTGTGGCATCTTACTACACTAATGGACAGTGATTGCAATGGGGTATGGGGGGGGCCTCAATAATAAGGGTGAATGTAATAACCACATTGTTTTTCTTGTGAAACCTTCATAAGAGTATATATCAATGATCCCTTAACAAAAATAAAAATAAAAAACTAAATTTTAAAAAAAGGTCCTCAAATGCCATAGGTTCTTGTTCCTCTAGGATCTTCCTGAGAACAAAAGCACTCAAGGCACCGGGCTGATTCTCTGTTCCCTCCTCCCTTTTAAGAGACTCCTTTTCCTGTTCTATTAAAGAAAGGCAGACTTCGCCCAGGCTAGATCTCACATCAGTGTGTAACTCTGCAATGCAGAAACCTCAGCAACAAAGAGACAATTCAAAATGTTGCAGAGAAAATGAGTGACTCTAACCAGGCCAAGTAACCCCTTCTAATTCAGATGGTTTCCAATTTACTGCTTTTAATCTAGTTGAATAAAGACTGAGTCAAACAATTCACTGGTAAAAACGTTTTCTTTCCTATTCTAATGAAAGATCACTGGTTGACTTTTTGGCATTTAATTTGAAAAGAGTCCAAAGAATTGACTGACACTGAAATAATGAACTTTCCATTTATTCACTTATGAGGAAGGTTTCAAATGCTTACAAATGTAAAAAAAGAAAAATAGATTTAATATTGATGCTGTTTCATTCTAGCAAAATTCATCCATAAATATAAGAACTAATTTTAAAAGCTTCTGTCTCACTGTATGATTCATTTCTAATTTTAATTTTTATATTTACTACTTATCCCAACCTGTAATAATAACTCCATACAGTACAGAAAAAATATTAACACTTTGAGACTTATAGTGAGAGGAATACATTAAGATAAATCCAACTTCCATGTAAATTGCTGTGGTCTTTAAACTCTTAAATGCATTGAAGACATTTAAGAGGAATGCAATAAAATAAAATAAGAGGAATGCAACAGTTTTATTTTGAAATGTCCATATTTACATGTGGTAAGTTACATCTTTTTCATTTACTTAAATTTATGTCAAACATTTCAGAAGTTAACCTAAAATGTAAAAAGGAATATTACAGTTTTGAAAGTTCTTTAGATGTACACAAGGAAAAACATCTTAAGATATGTCTATGAACAAACTCCAAAACTCTTTTCATCCTTCTTAGTATTTATTCCTATAGCCTAGGTTGAATGGTCTTTAGTAGAAATAGAAAATTTCACAACGTCTTGATTAAATCTTAGCCTAGGTGCTACATCTAAGAGAATTATTTTGTGATTCCTACACCTTTTTTTTTTTTACTTCCTATTTAAACATCTCAGACTCACACTTTTTAAGAGGTAGTTCTAACTTCTCACCAGCTCACAAATTCTTTTCTATCATAGGTATGCTTAGCTAACAAGGAAATGTGATATTATGCATCATATTAAGATAAAATTAGCAGTGAATCCAGAGGAAACAGAAAACGTTCACTCTTTGGTTCTCTCCCCATTCACTGCTAGGGAACAACTTAAGGCAGGGTGGCTTGGAGTGACCAGACATTCCTCAGTGGATTTCTTTGTTCCTTTTCTTCCTCAGGTCAAACAAATATATGCCTGTAAACACTGAACAGTCACACTCCTTCTGCAGCAGGGATAAGGGGAAAATGAAAAGAATTTAGTCTCTTCCATATGATATATAAAATCAATAATTTAATAGCTTTTAGATTTGGCATGAGGAGTCAAGGAGTCTATCATGGTTTCAGACTGTTTAAAAACAAGATCAGACTTCAAAAGATCAAAGGTCAAGGTTGCTATACATACAATCAAAGGAGTGGACAGTAACTATATTCCAGCAATTTCATGAGAAGAGACCTGTTGGCTTTTGGAGAGTATTTGAAGAATAACTGTAAATCTGATACTGAGATCTTTCTCAAAGCCTGTCTCTCTCTGTACTACCTCCAACCTCTGAGAATTAGTTGAGCTTAGGTGACTGACACAGTCTGAGATCCTGAAAAAGTGTGATTCTCTTTTCTCAGGACAATGTGGGTCACAGCCTTCAGAGAGGACAGGACTGCTTACCCCAATGCCCACTTCTTTTCCCAGCCCTCCCACTCAGGGTTGGGTATATCTAACTATAGGGTCACTGAAAGAAATTTTCTCTTAAAGATATTAATGGAAGATACTCAATGAATATTGTGGGCCTCTAGGTTCAAGAGCTGCAGTGAAAAGAATCAGCAGCAACAGCAGAGAAGGAAAAGGGAAAAGGGGTAAGAGAAGGAGAAAAAGAAGGAGGAGGAAGAATGTCCCAGCCATAAAGAGCATATCATCAAGTCAGACTGGATTAAACATGGGAGAATAAGAAGGCAAGGCAGAAACCTCCTCCAAAAAACACATAAAAGAAGAAAACAACAAATACAACTTAACCTGAAAATGACCTGAAGACTGCAAACAGACCATCTACAACTAAGGAAGAAGATAAGACCACACAGAAAAGGGTATAGTGGCAGAGCTAAAATTGAGTGGGACCCAAACCCTCCCCTCGCCCCAGCCTACAGGCGGAAGAAACAGGAATGGAACAGGGAGGGGGTAGGAGCCCAGGAGCATTTCACGCCTGCCCCTGGAGATCTGCTCTGGGAGCATGAGCCCACATTGCACTGGGTTCTGATGATTAGTGGGACTAGACACCAGGGGCAGGCACAATACTCTGGGAGGCTGAAACTCCAGCCAGTGTAGAGAGCAGGCACGCTTTACCAGTCCTGAGACCCAAGGAGAGAGAGCAGTTTGAGAGGGGTACCAGAGAGGTGAGGGCTGGACAGGACTCTCTCCTCAGGAGAAAGGGCAAGTGGAGGATACCTTCCAGCCCTTCCTCAGCCCAACACATCAGGAATTCTCAGGAGCCCCAGACATTCCATCCCCCTTGCCAACCCAGATGGCCCAGTGGCAGCATCAGACTTTGCTGCCTGGAAGGCAGAGGGAGACTCTCCCAGCTTTCTTGGCTCTGTTTCAACCCAACCAGAAAGGTGTCTAGAGGAGCCACCCCAAGATCTCCATCCTCTCTGCAGGTGTCCAAACCTGGTGCTGCATGCTGGCCAAAGAAGAGCCACACATGAGTCCACCCACCCCATTAACCCTGCAGCCCCGCTGTTACTGCAGGCCAGGCAGAGGGTGGCCCTGCCCACAGCAAGCATATCAGAGATTCCTGAGCTGATCACAAAGGCAGCAGCCCAAGCAAACTTTCTGCCCAGACTTAGATGACTACAGAAGTCAGACAGAAAGGCAGCCTCACCTATGGCTGCCAACAGCTGGGGCCCCCACAAAATAGAACTAGGCACTAGAAAGTAGAAAATCTTGAGCTTGTGGGAAATATAGCACATCTTCTTCATAAAGCTATTACTCTTTAGGCCAGAAAATATAGCAGAGACCTCTAATACAAAAGAATAAACAGAGAAACCCTGAAAAAAGGATTAGGCAGAGAAATATGATCCAAACAAAACTACAAGACAAAACCCCAGAGAGCTAAATGAAACAAACACCAATCTTCTTGACAAATCTTTCAAAATAAAGGTCAAAAACATGCTCAGTGATTTACAGAAAAATATTCAAGATTTCAGGGAGGACATCATCGAAGAGATAGAAGGCCTGAAATAGAGCCAATCAGAGCTGAAGAATAAAGTGTCTGAAATGAAACGTATAATGGAGGGGTTTAAGAGTAGATTAGGAAATGTAGAGGACACAGTAAATGAAATGGAAGTTAGAGAACAGAAAAACAAAGAAGCTTAGAAACAGAGGGAAAAAAAGATCTATAGGAATGAAAGAATGATGAAAGCAAGTGACCAATCCAAATGAAACAATATTCACGTAATAGGGGTACCAGAAGGAGAAGAGAAAGACAAAGGGATAGGAAGTCTCTTTAAGGAAATAATTGTTGAAAAATTCCCCAATTTGTGGAAGGAAATAGACTCTAAGGTCATGGAAGCACAGTGATCCCCTAACAAAAGGAACCCTAGAAGACAACATCAAGACATATAATAATTAAAGTGTCAAAGATCAAAGATAAGGATAGCATGTTGAAAGAAGCCAGAGAGAGAAAAAATGATTACTTATAAATGAAATACCATCAGGCTATCAGCAGACTTCTCAACAGAAACTCTACAGGCCAGAGGGAGTGGCATGTTATATTTAATTTACTGAAATAAAAGAACCTCCAACCAAGAATACTCTACCTGGCAAGTTTAAATTTGAAACAGGGATTAAACAATTTCAAGATGAACAAAAGTTGAAGGAATTCACCACCACTAAGCCACCCTAAGACTAAACAGCTTTCAACAGTGAAAATAAATGCACAGTGAAGGTAGTAGACCAACTAATTACCAAGCAACTATTAAATTAAAACAAAACAAAAGAAAAATCAGCTATACACAAAATCAGTCAAGGGATACACAAAAAGTGGACATTATGACATCTAATATGAAAAATGTGGAGGAGGAAGAAGAAAAAGGGGAAAAAAGTACCTTTCTATTGTGTTTGAAATAGAGTAAACAGAAATTTAAGACAGACTATTATAAAGTAAGGAAGCTATCTTTGAACCTTTGGAAACCACAAAACAAAAACCTACAATAAGTAACACACACCAAAAAATTAATTAATGAAATAAAGAGATAAATCCAATTATAACACAAAAGAAAACCATCAATAACAAGAGAAGAGTATAAGAGAGGAAGAAAGGAACAGAGAGGAGCTATAAAAAACAGCCAGAAAACAATTAATAAAATGGCAATAAGTACATATCTATCTGTAATCATCACCTTAAATGTAAATTGACTGAATGCACCAATCAAAAGATATAGGGTAGCAGAATGGATAAGGAAACAAGACCCATCTGTATGCTGCCTACAAGAAACTTAACTGCAAACCCAAAGACATACACAGACTAAAAGTGAAGGGATGGAAAAGATATTCCATGCAAAAAACCAGGAGTAGCAATACTTTTATCAGACAAAATTGATTTCAAAACAAATAGAGTAACGAGACAAAGAAGGACATTACATGATGATAAAGAGATCAGTCCAACAAGAGTATATAACCATTATATATATATATGCACCCAACATAGGAGCACCTAAATTTGAAAAACAAACACAAACAGAATGAAAAGGGGAAATGGACTGCAACATTTTCATTTTAGGAGACTTTAACACACCACTTACATCAATAGACAGATCAAGCAAACAGAAAATAAATAAGGAAACACAGGCACTGAACAATACATTAGATCAGAAGGACTTAATAGATTTCTACAAAACATTCCACCCAAAAGCAGAAGGATATACATTCTTCTCAGGTGTACAGGGAATGTTCTCAAGAAAAGATCACATATTAGGCCACAAGAAGAGCCTCAATAAATTCAAACAGTATCAAGCAGATTCTCAGACCACATTTGTATGAAACTAGAAACAAATTACACAAAGAAAATAAAAAGATCTACAAAAATATGGGGGCTAAACAACATGCTTATAAATAATCAATGGATCAATGAACAAATTAAAACAGAAATCAAACAATACATGGAGACAAATGAAAACAAAAACACAACAGCCCAAAATCTGTGGGAGCAGCAAAGGCAGTTCTAAGAGGAAAGTACATAGCAATACAGGCTTACCTCAAGAAACAAAAACAATCCCAAATAAACAGTCTAAAATCACAATTAAAGAAACTAGAAAAAGAACAAATGAAGCCCAAAGTCAGTAGAAGGAGGGACATAATAAATATCAGAACAGAAATATATGAAATTGAGAAGAATAAAACAACAGAAAGAATCAATGAAGCTAGGAGCTGGCTCTTTGAGAAAATAAACAAAATAGACAAACCCCTAGCCAGACTTATCAAGAAAAAAAAAAGAATGTACACACATAAACAGAATCAGAAACCAAGAAGGAATAATCACAACAGATACCACAGAAACACAAAGAATTATTAGAAAATACTATGAAAAAGTATATGCCAATAAGTTGGACAATCTAGAAGAAATGGACAACTTTCTAGAAAAATCCAACCTTCCAAGACAGACCCAGGAAGAAAAGAAATCTGAACAGACCAATTACTAGCAATGAAATCAAACTGGTAATCAAAGCACTCCCAGCAAACAAAACTCCAAGGCCAGACAGCTCCACAGCCAAAATCAACCAAACATTTAAAGAACTAATACCCATTCTTCCTAAAGTATTCCAAAAAGTAGAAGAGGAGGGAATATTTTGAAACTTATTCAATGAACCAAAACCAGACAAATATTCCACAAAAACAAAGAAAATTATACCAATATTCCCAGATGAACATAGATGCAAACCTCCTCAACAAAATATTAGCAAGCCAAATCCAAAAATACATCACAGAGATCATCATGACCAAATGGGATTTATTCCAGGGATGCAAGGATGGTACAATATTTGTAAATCAATCAATGTGATACACCATACTAACAAAAAGAAGGATAAAAATCACAAGATCATCTCAATAGATGCTGAAAAGCATTTGACAAAATTCAATATTCATTCATGATAAAAACTCTCAATAAAATGGGTACAGAGGTTATGTACCTCAAAGTAATAAAGGCCATATACAACAAACCCATAGCCAACATTGTACTTAATAGCAAAAAGCTGAAATCTTTTCTTCTAGGATCAGGAACAAGACAAGGATGCCCACCCTCACCATTTTTATTCAACATAGTACTGGAAGTCCTAGCTAAGGCAAGCAGACAACACAAAGAGATAAAAGGCATCCAAATTAGTAAGGAAGAAGTTAAACTGTCACCTAAAGAATCTACCAAAAAACTATTGGAACTAATAACTGAATTCATCAAAGCTGCAGGATACAAAATTAATACACAGAAATCTGTAGCATTCCTATATACTAACAATGAACTAGCAGAAAGGGAAATCAGGAAAACAATTCCTTTTACAACTGCATCAAAAAGAATAAAATACCTAGGAATAAACCTAACCAAGGAGGTGAAAGACCTATACTCTGAAAACTACAAGACACTCATGAGAAAAATTAAAGATACCAATAAATGGAAATCTATGCTGTGCTCATGGATAGGAAGAATTAATATTGTCAAAATGGCTATCATTCCTAAAGCAATCACAGATTCAATGCAATCCAAATCAAAATACCAACAGCATTCTTCAATGAGCTAGAACAAATAGCTCTAAAATTCAGATGGAACCACAAAAGACCCTGAATAGCCAAAGAAATCCTGAAAAAGAACAAAGCTGGGGGGATTACGCTCCCTGAATTCAAGCTCTACTGCAAAGCCACAGTAATCAAAACAATTTGGTACTGGCACAAGAACAAACCCATATATCAATGGAACAGAATAGAGAGCCCAGATATGAACCTGCACATATATGGTTAATTAATATTTGATAAAGGAGTCATGAATATACAGTGAGGAAAAGACAGTCTCTTCAACAACTGGTGTTGGCAAAACTGGACAGCTACATGTAGGAGAATGAAACTGGATTACTGTTTAACTCCATACACGAAAGAAAACTCAAAATAGATCAAAGACTGGAATGTAAGTCATGAAACCATAAAACTCTCAGAAGAAAACATAGGCAAAAATCACTTGAATATAAACATGAGCAACTTTTTCGTGAACCTATCTCCTCAAGCAAGGGAAACAAAAGCAAAAATGAACAAGTGGGACAACATCAAAACTAAAAATCTTCTGTACAGCAAAGGACACCATCAACAGAACAAAAAGGCATCCTACAGTATGGGAGAATATATTTGTAAATGACTCATCTGATGAGGGGTTAACATCCAAAATATATAAAGAACTCATACACCTCAACACCCAAAAAACAAATAACTAATTTAAAATGTGGGTGGAGGACCTGAGCATACACTTCTCCAAAGAAGAAATACAAATGGCCAACAAGCACATGAAAATATGCTCCACATTATTAATAATCAGGGAAATGCAAATTAAAACCATAATGAGATATCACCTCATGTCAGTTAGAATGGCCACTATCAAAAAGACAAGAAATAACAAATGCTGGAGAGGATGTGGAGAAAGGGGAACCCTCCAACACTGTTGGTGGGACTGCAAATTGTTGCAATCACTGTGGAAAGCAGTATGGAGGTTCCTCAAAAAACTAAAAATAGAAATACCATTTGACCCAGTAATTTCACTCCTGGGAATTTACCTGAAGAAAACAAAATCCCTGATTCAAAAAAATATATGCATCCCTATGTTATCCCCACACTTGTTTTGCAATAACCAAGATAAGGAAACAACCTCAGTGTCCATCAGTAGATGAATGGATAAAGAAGATGTGGTACATATACGCAATGGAATATTATTCAGCCATAAAAAGAAAAGAAATCCTGCCATTTGCAACAACATGGATGGATCTAGAGGGTATTATGCTTGGTGAAGTAAGCCAGCCAGAGAAAGACAAATTCCATATGATTTCACTTATCTGTCGAATATAAAAACAAAGCAAAACAGAGGGAACCAAACAGTGTTAGATTCACAGACACTGAGAAGTGACAAGTGGTTACCATAGGGGAGGAGTGGAGGCAGAATTTTGGGGGGGAGGGTGATAAAAGGGCACAATAATTCGCAATCACAACATGAGATGATCACAGGTACTGTTGAAACACTGAGATGTACATTTGAAATCAGTAAGATTGTATATGAACAATACTTTAATAAAAAATAAACATTTAAAAAAGAGTATCATCAAGCTGGGAAAGCAAGATAACAGTAGAGAATATGTTCACATAAAAGGTAACATTCAGATGCTTAGTCATGACTTAAAATATAGTCTAAATTCACAGCAGGGAATAACAATTAGCAAATTTCTTAATTAGGATACTCTTTAACCTTCTACAGTCAACTCTAATTTTTTTCATACAACCAAGAATTCTTGCTACTTGCTAAATACAGAAACACCTGTGAACAAAAGTGAACGAATTTCCACCATGTTTGCATTTCACCATCTTGCATAACACCACAGGGACCTAGGTTTGTTCAATGTTACGATGTGATTTCCACAAGTAAGATACAGGCTAGAATTGAAGCTAGCATTTTCCTTTCAGATAAATGTATAATTAAAATCCTGATACATAGATTTTCCAATTAAACTTCCTGCTGTGGCCATAGGATATTTTTGGCAAGAAGAATAAGGAACTGTTCCAGAGGGCTCAAATTGCCTTATCTTTTTTTTAACTACTTGAATATGCCTGTCTTCAAACAGCGATTGGAAATAAAAGAATGTGAGTGGGAGTTAATTCAAGAAGGAGATAAAGGAGACAAATGGTTGTCGAAATGTGATGAGTGCTTCTCAAATGAGAAGAAATTGTAAGGGGAGTTTATCTACTACACTGGGACACTCAGCTCTTGAAACCCAAGAAGTCGTGAGGCAGCAAGGAGTTCGCTCTCTGTTCCATCACGGCATGGACAATTCAGCTGTCTGTGCTCTAAGTCTCCAGGCTGTATGTTAGCAGCCCACATCCTGCTAAGCAATGGAATTTGGAAATCACAGAGAATACGCGGGTTCTAGAGCCAAAGTACCAGGCTGTTAGGGAGCAATACAACTCTGGCAGGTCACCTCCTATCCATGTTTTTCAATATCTGCATAATGTCTGGTTTTCTCCATTCCTCTTCCTCTCTACTCTAAGCTCTGAACTTCAGCTAGCTGTGTGGGTCCTACTTGGTGACCTCATTCCTAAAAACTCTAACAGTAATACACAGTAAATGCTCAATAAATAAATAAATTGAATGTATGAATAGTTATTCCCTTTTCCATCTCTTTCCCACATTGGTTTTCTGACAATTTTAGCACACCCCTCTCAAAGCCAATTTTCTGTCCCACAAGCCCCTGGATGTCATCACCCTGTCCACTAGACTCTGAATGCCTACCTGGAACAGGATCGCATTTACTGCCCATTTGGTCTTGATCTCCAGTGGCTGGTACCTTCATGTAATTCTCCCTCACTGACCTCCTATGAACACTTCTGTTCTCCACCTCTTCTGTGTTACCCCCTTCACTCCCAGCATGTGCACAGCAGCAGCATCTCATCAGAGTCTCACTTAGCATTCCCAACGTCTGTTCCTGTGGAATGCTACAGAAATGTTCTGTGGGGTGTCAATAAACATTACAAGAAAAAAAATCTGAGCAATGTAGGAAAATACCATTATTTTCCTATCTAGAAGATTCACATCATTAAGAAGTTCTGGTGAGGGAGTCACAGAGTATAGGGGCAAAACTTTGTTACACAGGATTTCCACATTTATTTTGACATGGGTCCTTTTTTCATGTGATGTCTGTTAACATCCCTTAGAGCTTTGTTCCCTACAACACATTCTGGATACACCCCATTCTGGGAGCAGATTCTGAAATCAGCTGTGGAGACCACACCAGCAAGAAAGTTATCAGTATTCTGGTCTGTGTAGGTTAAGGAAGACTTTGGGACAAAGGGGAGTCTGGGGCTTGACCTCAGGAAAGCAATGGATATAACAGGGAGAGAGAAAGCAAGAGGCCTTTTCAGGGTAATGAGATCTGAGAGAGGCACATCTAAAGCCTCTTAGACTTGGTAGTAAAAGCTGGAAAGGAGACTCTTATGGGATACGATGTGTCTAAAAGTACCTTTGCAAGGTAAGCACTCTCAGGAGTGGAATCCCCACTGGCAGAGAGAATGATCAGGAAGGAGAGGAACCCATAATCACCAAATGAGCAACAGACTGTGCCTGGGAGAGAAATTTTTTGTATTGATTTAGATTTTTTTTAAAAAGGCTATTCTGAGGTCAGCAATCATAGCTTATTGTCTAAAAAATAAGCTTCTTAAATTCTTGGTTCCCTCTGAGCCTAATTTTTCATATTTTGATTAAATACCCCTCTGTTTGCTCTTGTCTTTTAAAAAGTCATCATACAACTAAACTACTACTTAAAAGAAAATGGCATCCAGACTTGCTATTTACCTTTCTGATTTTACCTATAAGCGCACTTATCTCCCCAGGGATTTGTATTGTAAACTGAATAAATCTCTCAGTTTAATAATACAGACCCACAGTAATTTAAATCTCAGTTATTTCTGAAATATGTTAGTAAAGTAATCCTACCACACAAGGTTTTCCTTTCATACATACACCAAAATGAGATGTACCCACTAAATTGTACCCCAGGCCCTGAACAGCAGTCTGTTATTATTAAGAAAGGCTGCAAAGACGCCTGTTCTGTCAAGTGTTTGCATATATCGATTTCTAAAAGCCTGAGATGACAGACTGTTGTGTGTCTGACGATAAAAAGCATCTAGTTCATAATAACCAGGCAACAGCAGCATGGAATATGAGCGCTGCTAATCCCAGCTAATGCTTTGCCTTCATAACTGGGTAGCCGCTGTGTCTAAGAAACAAGTTAAGATTAATTTCCTATACAACATAAATAACAATTTTTCTGCTAACACCTTCCTGAGCACTAACATACACACCCACAAGACTCACCTCTCCTACTCAAAGAATATATAATCTCTTCTCTTGCCAATGTGGAATCCTCACCCCACTAAGGAAGCTTCACTTCAAAAGCCCTCTCCTTTCATTGTAGAAAGGTCGTCGGAGGCACTGGAAGGACCACCACATATGCAGCTTTATTAGCATGTGGAATCTCAACCCGCCTTTCCCTCCTTCACTCTCGCAAATCCCCCAAGCAGCAGACTCTGGGACAGTGATATTGGCAGAACCCTACAATGGACGTATGCCCCCCTGGAATTATATTCTTGGGCATGTGAATTATTTATCTTGTGTTCCTTTTCATAAACGCTCTTCTCCAACTGTTTGTTAAATTATCATACTGGTTGAGTGACTGAATTCAGTTTCATTAGAATTCCTCAGTGACAATAATTAGTTTGAGCATTCACCCATATAGACTGCATACCTGCAAAAGGGCAGCAAAGGATAAATATTTTTAAGATAAATTCATTTCTTTCCCTTCACTTCCTCATTTAAGATGAAATGCATCCCCCCCCCAGCTGAAATATAAATAAACCTCACTATTTTAATTCCTTCATTCAGAGAGCATCTATGAAGTACCTCCTCTTGAGTTAAATACTCTGATAGTCTTGGGGAAAGCAAAGGCTGTAACTCAGTCCATGTACTAAATCAGTGCTTCAGGGTACAATTTTGCCTCCCAGGACATTTGGCAACACTTGAGATTTGGGGTTGTCAACACTGGAGAGTGAAGGGAAGTGCTACCAGCCTCTAGTGGGTAGAGACCAGGGATGCTGCCAAAGAAGCATGACTCACCCAGCTCCAAACACCCACAGTGCCCAGGTTGGGAAGCCCTGCCCTCACTGGAAAAATGGTTAAATACTAATCTGAAATACAGACTTATTCTTGTTCCCTGATCTTTCCATTTTCCTTCCACCACAGTCAATAGGTACAGTCAGCACTATGCTCCTTGCCTCAGGGCAGAAAGGTGCACCACAGTAAAGCAGAAGCTTACTAGGCTTCCCAAATTTTGTAGGAAGAGGATTTCAGAGCAAAAAGCAAGTTTCTTGTAGGAAGTTGAAAGAGGAAGGATTGCCACCAAGATTGGAAAGAGGTGCCTCCAGATGAGGGGGAGACAGAAGAAAGGGAGAGGGTTTACAAGCCTCAATTACAGAGACAACCTAGGCCTCGCTGACTGGCAACACTCCCTGGGAACCAGAACAAGAAGAGTAGTCATGGACTGCGTCTGGATCACACCCCAAGCATGGCCTCAGGGAGCCATCAGACCTAAAGACGTCATGTCCAGAGAGAGAATGGCTGTCTGAATACTGTCCTCTACCCCAGGGCATCAGACTCCCACCATAACTATAGAGCAATCCTAGGAATTTGGAGGGAAGAGATCCCAAGATGGTCTGAAATTATTTCTTTTTAATTATCCAATAGACTAGAGGCTTGGAAGCAGAACTGATATAGGAATAAAACCTTCTAAATTTCTTGAAAACCTAAATTTATGAACTAAAGAAGTTTAACTCCACTTTGGGAAACAAGACTAATACAGAGAAAAAAAAGGGAGTTGATTAGTGAATGTTCAGCAGTAATAATCCCCACAATCTCACAAACTTATATTTGTTTTGTGCTCACATTTTAGGTCAATACTGCAACACCACATGTTTTCTCATTCTAGGACTCAAGCTGAACAAGCAGCTGCTGCGTGCAACAAGCCATTTTTGTGGCAGAGGGATGAGAGAGAGAGCTGGCAGAAACAATTTCTCTAAGAACAATGTGGTATGTGTCACATTTGTTCATTCCATTGCCTGGAACAAGTCACATGATCAAGCCCACCATCAATGAGGAAGAGATGGATAACCCTCTTACAGGGAAGGGGGAATAAACTGCAAACAATATTAATAATTATCACAAAGTGGAAACATCAGAAAATATAACTATGGGCCGAATTGAGACATTGTGGGAATCCTGGGAAAATGAGAGAAAAAAGCAGGAAAGAATAAAGAGAAGAAAGTCAGGAAAAGCACCACTGACTATGTGGACACTGAAATGGGAACAAAGAAAAGAATATAGAAAAGAAACAAACTTTGTTTGATGTCCTACTGTGTGCCAGGGACTAACTTGTTTCTCATGTTGCCTCAGTTAATCCCACCATCCTAGGAGGAAACAAACTCATTAACTTGCACATGATCATTCACAAAGGAGTTGACTGAACATGTGAGTCTCAAATCCACATTCTTTCCAAAACATGGCACAACTGAGCAAAAATTAAGATAGTTGAAAGGGAGAGGAGACAGTACTATAGTCAACAGAAAAGCTAAGGACATAATCACAGAGGCAGGATTTTCATTTTCACATGACAGTTACATAACTGTCCTGATCAGAACAGCAGGCCAAGTTGGAGTTTTAAGAACTAAAGAACAGCAGGAGAGATCAGGTCATAGAGGGTCTTTATGGCCCAGAAGAGTAATAAGAGGAGTCATGGCAGATTGGGATCAAGACATCTTACCATTAATAGCTGGGTGAACTTGGGCAATCGTCTACAGGCTCTGGAGTTGAGTTCACTCATTTATGAAGGGGAAAGGTGTGGAGAAGAGAATGTGTGGACAGATGATTTCTAAATTCCCTTATGGAGGCAATGCATAGAGGGATAATAGACTCTAAGGAAAGGTCATTAACTCAACCTCTTGCTTAATGGGCCTGTCCAAGTTCCTGAGTTTCCCAGTCCCAGGCTGCGAGAGATGCTGGAAAGGAAGCAAGACCCCCATACTCACAGAGACCTGAGTCTGAGGGTGGGGAAAGCAGTCAAATTTGTCCTTGTTTTAGCAGGCTAAAAATTTCGAGTTTCTGTGAGAATCCTTTGTCACTGACATGATGAATGACACATTTAAGAGACATGAATGTGGCAGGGAGACACAGCATAGAGAGTGGGTAGCCAGTGTCAGAAAAAGCCATGAGAGGGATTTTGCAGCCATTTTGGTAAAGAGGCTTGAAAGGGGGAAGGAAGTAGGAATGGAGGGAAAGAGGCATTTAAAGACATTTCCAAGTTGCAAGTGGAAAAGCGCAGGTCTTGGAGTATTAATTCAGGGTGTGAGATCTAAACCGGCTTCCCTTCTGAAATGGATTCTTGAAATAATTTTTGAGTGACTCAAATCCTGCCCCCCTCACCTGCTCAGGGTAAAAATTGCTCTGTGCTTTTTAACCAAGTCAAACAAATCAGAACTTTGGCCACTTTAAAGTGCTCTAATACCACACAGATTGAGTGTCACTCCAGTAAATTAAGTATATTTTAGGTATAATTGTAAAGGGCCCATTATTTACAGCAGCTCTGGCAGTGCCTGGCACCCTGTGGCTGTGTATTGACTATAGAATAATAGCGACTGCCTATTAAGAGTTTTAAATTTGAGTCCCACAGATTTACCTCCCAGCTCAACAGGGGGAAAAAAAGCTTTTCTACGGGGACGTATACAAAATATGCACTCCACAGCCATGCCAGCTGAAACATGACGTATTTCCAAAATCTTAGGTGACTCTTAATTCCATCAAGTCCAAGGTCAGAGTGAGGATATATGGGATACAACCTAACTGCCACCTTGCATCTTCACACAAACTAGAAGGCTGACAGCAGATGAAATTCAACCACTTTGAGGGGAGGAGAAAGTAGAGGGCCAGTCCTCTCAATAGAAATACATAATTCAGACAACACTTGAAAATCAATTTTAACTGGAATTTTGAGATTAAAGTGTACCAGAAATGGGAAATTGAAAGGAAAATATCTATTTCCACAGCCCATACTCAGCCATGACCAGCACTTGGTAAAGGTCTGCTTCCTCCAAAGCCTGTATTCTTTTCTCTTTTTTTCTATCTTTCTCTCTCTCTCTCTCTCTCTCTCTCTCTCTTTTAATTTTTTTTTTAATTTTTATTAAGGTATTATTGATATACACTCTTATAAAGGTTTCACATGAGAAAACAACGTGGTTACTACTTTCACCATATTATCAAGTCCCCACCCATACCCCAATGCAGTCACTGTCCATCAGTGTAGTAAGATGCCACAGATTCAGTTTGCCTTCTCTGTGCTACTGCAACACCATGACCCCCCACACCATGTATACTAAACATAATACCACCAATCCCCTTCTTCCAACCTCCCCACCCCTCCCCTTTGGTAACCACTAGCCCCTCTTGGAGTCTGTGAGTCTGCTGCTATTTTGTTCCTTCAGTTTTGCTTCGTTGTTATATTCCACAAATGAGGGAAATCATTTGGCACTTGTCTTTCTCTGCCTGGCTTATTTCACTGAGCATAATATCCTCCAGCTCCATCCATGTTGTTGCAAATGGTAGGATTTGTTTCTTTCTTATGGCTGAATAGTATTCCATTGTGTACATGTACCCCATCTTCTTTATCCATTCATCTACTGATGGACACTTAGGTTGCTTCCATATCTTGGCTACTGTAAATAGTGCTGCAATAAACATAGGGGTGCATGTGTCTTTTTGAATCTGAGAAGTTGTGTTCTTTGGGTAAATTCCAAGGAGTGGGATTCCCGGGTTAAATGGTATTTCCATTTTCAGTTTTTGAGGAACCTCCATATTGCATTTCACAATGGTTGAATTAGCTTACGTCCCCACCAGCAGTGTAGGAAGGTTCCCATTTCTCCACATCCTCACCAGCACTTGGTCTTAGTATTTTTGATGCTGGCTGTCCTTACTAGTGTGAGGTGATACCTCGTTGTGGTTTTAATTTGCATTTCCCTGATGATTAGTGATGTGGAGCATCTTTTCATGTGTCTGTTGGCCATCTGAATTTCTTCTTTGGAGAATTGTCTCTTCGTATCCTCTGCCCATTTTTTAAACAGGCTGTTTGCTTTTTGGGTGTTGAGGCATGTGAGTTCTTTATATATTTTGGATGTTAACCCCTCATCAAATGAGTCATTTACAAATATATTCTCCCATGCTGTAGGATGCCTTTTTATTCTGTTGATGGTGTCCTTTGCCATACAGAAGATTTTTAGTTTGATATACTCCCATGTGTCCATTTTTGCTTTTGTTTCCCTTGCTCGATGAGATGCATTCAGGAATCTGCTTATATTCAGGAGATTTTTGCCTATGTTTTCTTCTAAGAGTTTTATGGTTTCATGACTTACATTCAGGTCTTTGATGCATTTCGAACTTTTGTGTATGGGGTTAGACAATAATCCAGTTTCATTCTCCTACATGTAGCTGTCCAGTTTTGCCAACAACAGTTGTTGAAGAGGCTGTCTTTTCCCCACTGTATGTCCATGGCTCCTTTATCGTGTATTGATTGACCATGTATGGTTGGGTTTATATCTGGACTCTCTAGTCTGTTCCATTGGTCCATGGGTCTGTTCTTGTGCCAGTACAAAATTGTCTTGATTACTGTGGATTTGTAGTAGAGCTTGAAGTTGGGAAGCATAATCCCCCCAGCTGTATTCTTCCTTCTCAGGATTGCTTTGGCTATTCAGGGATTTTTGTGGTTCCACATGAATTTTAGAATGATGCTCTAGTTCATTGAAGAATGCTGCTGGCATTTTGATAGGAATTGTATTGAATCTGTAGATTGCTTTAGGCATGATGGCCATTTTGACAATATTAATTCTTCCTATCCATGAGAATGGGATGTGTTTCCATTTATTGGTATCTTCTTTAATTTCTCTCATGAATGTCTTATAGTTTTCAGAGTATAGGTCTTTCACTTCCTTGGTTAGGTTTATTCCTAGGTATTTTATTCTTTTTGATATCAAATGTGAAAGGAATTGTTTTCCTGATTTCTCTTTCTGCTAGTTCATTGTTAGTATATAGGAATGCCACAGATTTCTGCATATTAATTTTGTATCCTGCAATTTTGCTGAATTAAGATATTAGATCTAGTACTTTTGGAGTAGATTCTTTAGGGTTTTTCTGTACAATTAGATCTAGTACTTTTGGAGTAGATTCTTCAGGGTTTTTCTGTACAATATCATGTCATCTGCAAACAGGGACAGTTTAACTTCTTTCTTGCCAATCTGGATGTCTTTTTTTTCTTTGTGTTGTCTGATTGCCATGGCTAGGACCTCCAGTACTATGTTGAATAGGAGTGGGAAGAGTGGGCATCCTTGTCTTGTTCCCTATATTAAAGGAAAAGCTTTCAGCTTCTCTCTGTTAAGTATAATGTTGGCTGTGAGTTTGTCATGTATGGCCTTTATGATGTTGAGGTACTTGCCCTCTATACCCATTTTATTGAGAATTTTTATCATGAATGGATGTTGAATTTTGTCAAATGCTTTTTCAACATCTATGGAGATGATCATGTGGTTTTTGTCCTTCTTTTTGTTGATGTGGTGGATGATGTTGATGGATTTTCGAATGTTGTACCATCCTTGCATCCCTGGAATAAATTCTACTTGATAATGATTGATGATATTTTTGATGTATTTTTGAATTTGGTTTGCTAATATTTTGTTGAGTATTTTTGCATCTATGTTCATCAGGGATATTGGTCTGTAATTTTCTTTTTATGTGGTGTCTTTGCTTGGTTTTGGTATTAGAGTGATGCTGGCCTCATAGAATAAGTTTGGAAGTATTTCCTCTTTTTCTACTCTTTGGAAAACTTTAAGGAGGATGGGTATTAGGTCTTCACTAAATGTTTGATAAAATTCAGCAGTGAAGCCATCTGATCCAGGGGTTTTGTTCTTAGGTAGTTTTTTGATTACCAATTCAATTTTGTTGCTGGTAATTGGTCTGTTCAGATTTCCTGTTTCTTTAAGGGTCAGTTTGGAAAGTTGTATTTTTCTAGAAAATTGTCCATTTCTTCCAGGTTATCCAGTTTGTTAGCATATAATTTTTCATAGTATTCTCTCATAATTCTTTGTATTTCTGTGGTGTCCATAGTGATTTTTCCTTTCTCATTTCTGATTCTGTTTATGTGTGTAGACTCTCTTTTCTTCTTGATAAGTCTGGCTAGGGGTTTATCTATTTTGTTTATTTTCTCAATGAACCAGCTCTTGCTTTTACTGATTCTTTCTATTGTTTTATTCTTCCTGATTTTATTTATTTCTGTTTTAATCTTTATTATGTCCCTCCTTCTACTGACTTTGGGCCTCATTTGTTCTTCTTTTTCTAGTTTCATTAATTGTGAGTTTAGACTGTTCATATGGGATTGTTCTTCTTTCCTGAGGTAGGCCTGTATTGCAATATACTTTCCTCTTAGCACGGCCTTCGCTGCATCCCACAGATTTTGCGTGGTTGAATTATTGTCATTTGTCTCCATATATTGCTTGGTCTCTGTTTTTATTTGGTCATTGATTCATTGGTTATTTAGGAGCATGTTGTGAAGCCTCCATGTGTTTGTGGGATTTTTCATTTTCTTTGAGTAATTTATTTCTAGTTTCATACCTTTGTAGTCTGAGAAACTGGTTGGTACAATTTCAATCTTTTTGAATTTACCGAGGCTCTTTTTGTGGCCTAGTATATGATCTATTCTTGAAAATGTTCCATATGTACTTGAGAAGAATGTGTATTCTGCTGCTTTTGGGTGTAGACTTCTGTAGATGTCTGTTAAATTCATCTGTTCTAATGTGTTGTTCAGTGTCTCTGTCTCCTTACTTAGTATCTCTCTGGTTGATCTGTCCTTTGGAGTGAGTGGAGTGTTGAAGTCTCCTAGAATGAATGCATTGCATTCTATTTGCCCTTTTAATTCTGTATTTGTTTTACAAATGTAGGTGCTCCTGTGTTGGGTGAATAAATATTTATAATATGTATATCTTGTTGGATTGACTCCTTTATCATTATATAATGTCCTTCTTTGTCTCTTGTGACTTTCTTTGTTTTGACGTCAATTTTATCTGATACAAGTACTGCAACTCCTGCTTTTTTCTCCCTATTAGTTGCATGAAATATCTTTTTCCATCCCTTCAGTTTTAGTCTGTGTATGTCTTTGGATTTAAAGTGAGTTTCTTGTAAACAGCATGTAGATGGTTCTTGGTTTTTTTTATCCATTCAATGACTCTATGTCTTGTGATTGGTGCATTCAGACCATTTACATTTAGGGTGATTATTGATAGGTATGTACGTATTGCCATTGCAGGCAAAGCCTGTATTCTTATGAGACACCACAAAAATGTAGACACCTTCAGAAAGCTTCCCATCGATTTAGCTCACAACAGTTGGTCTGTTAAGACTTAGGGTTTCAGAGGTTACAGATGAAAAAAAATATGATTCTTATCTTTGTAGAGCAGGAATGGAGAGGAATGGGCGTTTAAAACATATTTCAAGGTCACTGAGGAATTAAATTTAAGAATTATTAAATAAAAAACAAGAGGGAAATTTACCCAATCCCATAGACAAGAGCTGTACTGAAAACAACATGGACTGGAAGAATCTTGAACCCCTGGTCCAGGTCTGCTGCCAATGATCTGGGTCTCAGTTTCTTTTCATTTCATCGCTGTGCACAGCACTGTGTGCCAAGCACTGTGGCAGGAATGGGACATTGTGATACTGGTCCCAAGCGAGTGGAGGAGACCAAAACAGAAGTAGGAACCACACAACCTACAGAAAGAGCCAATGGACTCAGAAACCACTCAGGACTCTGGTATAACATCCTACAGAGCCTCTGAACTCAGAGAAGGACCTGGTCAATGTGGGCTGAAATGGATAAAGAGAAGTCCATCAAGGGATGAGTCTGGAGCTGTGCCTTGAGGAACAGGTAGGACTTGAATGACAGCATGGAAGGTGGAACCATGTTGGGGGGAACCACTAAGCAGAAGTTCAAGAGGAAGTAATCACCTTCCTAGAGATTGGATCCATTCATGTCGGTGAGTTAAATGAGATAAATCTGAGTCCAATTAAAGAAAACCTTAAAAGCTAGATCAAGAAGTTTATACCTTTTCCTGTGAAGAACCAAAGTAAGTGTTTTGTTTTGTTTTTTCAGCTGGGATGATAGAATTTGAGGAAAACAATGTATAGGAAGGGCTGACCCTATTAATAATGTTGAGCACAGGCTGGATTGAAGCAATAGGAACCAAACCAAGGAGAAGAGCAGGAGGTTATCACAACAACCCACTGGGCCTGGAACCAGGGGTGCGGAGGGAAGATAAAAAAGAAAGGCACAGATTTTGAAGAGAAGAATAGACAAGTGACCAGAATTACAGGACAAACAACAGAGGATTCAAAGTGACTTGGAGATGTTAAGGCTAAGTTTGGTATTAGTGGGGTTGCTTTCAGAAATTTTTTTTAAATGGGAGAAGGAATATGTGCATATGCACAGATGACAAGCTTGTCTAGAGACATGCCAAGCTTCAAAGGACAAACAGAGAAGAGTTGGTTTTGCAGTTGGTATCTCTCCATTGTACATCTTTATTTTTAGAACAATCTATAAATCATAAAATGTATTAGCTTGGCTAAAAGACAAACTCTCCCATTTTTTGCTGCTCATATTTAAATTAACCTTCAGCCTGGTCATTTACAGCCACACTTGTACCCTTGTTATAATTAATTGTGGGTACTGTACAAAGTCACTCCTGCCAAGAAAGAAGTTAAATTCCAATACATATTCCATTGTTTTCTTCACAGCTTTGTACTACAAGAGACATAAACAGACACTGAAAGAGCAATCGCAATCAATGCCTCCCCCGAAAACAAAGGAAAATCAGTTCACCCAAACCAGGTAACACAGTTATCCTCATAGTGACACCTCTGGAAGGGGAGGCTGGATGACAGCACAAAGAAACAAATCCCTTAAGCACCCACAGTCTTAGGAAATAAGCAGGAGAAATGGCAAGAAATGGGTCTTTTCAGAGAAAAGACACAGAAGACAGGATTCCCAATAAACAAATGAAGCAGAGAAAGGAGATAAACTGGCAAAAGGAAAACCCAGTAAATAAAGCTGTTCCTTGAACAATAACTACTGAAAAACAGAATTTTTCTGAGTACTTTGGGAAAAATTAAGAAATAAAACAAGCATGAATCAGATAAGATCCTTTGGGATGTGAATATTTAAAATAGAACATGACCTTTCAAATCTCAGACTCCACTAGGAATGATCAAAGGCACTTTTCCCAAGTACAGACCATTTTGTTTAGCCTATTTAATGTATTTTTGCAAGCTAAAGAATATGACTTACAATTTAGCTCTCATTGTAAATACTTGGAGAGCTGCTCTTAAAGGGCTAGCACATTAAAGTATTAGAAGTATTGGCTTAATGTCTTAATTGTTTTCTTATGGGAATATTTGAGGCCCCCTCTTTGAGATTTGCATAAATGTTTAATAGTTGCTTGAGCCAAACAAAACAGACATGCCACTGAATTTGAGAGAAGTTTATTTTTAATTCCTTCTGGAGGTGAACTATGTCATTTAAAGGCATCTTCCAATTTGGTCCTTGATATAGCCATACCCATCCTTCCAGAAAGACTGCTTCTACAACTAACCTGTTGAGCATTGGAAAGACTGGAGTCTCTACTGGGATTCAGGCATCCTCTTGCATTCACCACTCCCTATTTCTCAGTTTGCACAGGCTTTCACACATGGAAAAATTCTCCCACTCAAAAGATTAAGGCATTATTAAGTTCTTGGATAACCTGGAGATTATCCAGCAGTAATTTTCTTCAAGGAAAAAGAAAAGGGGGAAATGCAAATACTTAGAAAACACATTCGCACAGCTACCTAGAGTCTCCCAGGAACCAGAATGTCACCTGGCTGTTTATCATATTCCAGAGGATGGTAGTTCCCTGTTAATGAAGAATAGCAACCTTCCTAAGTTGAGGAGTTTGACAGTTGGGGCCTCTCTACCCCACTAGTAGTTTTGCAGTGTGAGAAACACTCTAATGGGTTTCAATGCTTTGCAAGAAAGAAAACTCACCTGTTCAAATCTGGTAAAAATGTTACCTATCAACAGTCAAACCTCAAAAAATTTCAATAGGACAGAAGTGTAATGGTACTTCTTTTATTCCAACTGCCAGCAGATTCACAGATGCCTTTGAGTGGCTCTATGCTTACTTATTCAGCAAAAACCACCAGAAAATAATCAGTAACAAAAATATACAAATAATAACGGTTTTCTTATTTTCCAGTAGCTTTGTATATTTAGAGCAAAACAGTTCTTAGGAAAAGAGATCGAAGCTGACTCATGTCTAATGGTTTCACATCAAGATCCAAATGGAGATGACTCATAACCTAACTTTTTGCCAGAACGTATTTGAGTTCATTGTGGGCCAGACTGCTAACTGTCGCACACTATCCACTCTCCCCTCCTCTCTTACTGTAACAGAACATCAAAGTTTTAGCCAGATACATGGTCATCCTGCACAAGTCATCGGACCAATAGGATGGAAGCAAAGCAATAGTAATGTGTGCCTGCCTGCAGCTTCATCATCCAGGACCCACGGAGACTACGTCCGTGGCGCTCACTCGGGCACCTTGCCTCCAGCACTGTCAGTAGTGGTGTCTTCGCTGTACAGTGACGGGGGCATTATCCTGGCTACGTAATGCTGAGCCTCCTTCTCTTAACGCTCCCAGAATTCTGTGAGCTGTGTGACATACTTTTTACAAGCTCTTTTCCTACTTACATTAGCAAACGTTGGTTTTCATTGCTTGCAACTGAGAACTCTGACTCAGACACCATTCTAGGCTTAGGTGTGAATAAATATGTGTGGTCCCTGCCCTCCTGGAGTCCTTAAGGTCCAGGGATTAAAGTTTCTTTCTTTAGCACCTTCCTTCCAATGCAGAATCCCTCTGTAAAATGGGATTAAAGTAATAAAACATTTCTTTAACAAACATGTCAAAACACATATATTCAACCAACCCCCTCCAAGTGGCAAATCCTTGTTCACAGCACACTTATAATTTATTTATCTAAACAGTGGTACTTCCACTGGTTAAAACTTTTAGGAATTACTTGAGAATTATCTTTTGCCGGACACTTACTCTGTTTTATTTTTTGAAAATACGTGTTTAAAAATTCAAATATTTCTAGATGAAAAATTATCTACTTCTCAACCTCTTTTTCTTGGTTTCCTAGTCTTCTCCCTAGAATTAGTGTGCTACTGGTTTCTTTGAATCCTTCCAGAGATACAGGTATATATATAGAGAGAGAGAGAGAGATGCTTATAACCTTATAAATTTATATGTATTTATGTCCTTTTTTAATAAAGGTGGTAGTACACTTCCCTGTGCCTAGTTTTTTCACTTAATCTCTTGGAGATTTTTCTTTATCAGAACCCACAGCTCTGCCTCATTCTTACTAATAATAGAATAGTGTTCTAATTTATGGACGTTCCATAATTACTTAAACTGTCTCCAATTGTTGGATATTTATGTTTCCTCTAGTCTTTCCCTGTTGCAGTAAATATGCTGTACAAGATTCTTTCTGCACTTTTATGAGTGTGTCTGTCAGATAAATTCCAAGAAGTGTAATTGCTGGGTCAAAGGTTAAGTTCATTTATAATTGATAAGGATTTCCAAATTGCCCTCCAAAGAGATGGTGTAAATTTATATACAATGCATGAGAGTGTATAGTCCCTCTTTTCTCCCTTTTAACTATCATTGGTGATGGCAAACTTTCATCTTTTTGAGAACAGATTTAACTTCTGAAAACTTCCCCCAAGTCACTGGAGGCCAACCCTGATAAATAAAAGCATGATCTTGTTAGGTAACACCATTCAGAATACACGATGAGCTGTTACTCTAAAATAATTAAATGAGTTTGCTTCTTTGGTTTCTAAAGTGATTCTCAAGTTAGTTCCAAAAGAATCTCAACATATTTTGGGTAACAGTAACAACATTCAGCTAGGTGCTCTGTCTCCCAAAAGGATGCTGTTGAAAGAGACGGTGTACAGTCAAAGGCAAAAGATCTGGCCTATGAGTTCAACAATACTTTTTTTTTTGGTATCATTAATATACAATAACATGAGCAACACTGTGATTACCAGATTCCCCCCGTTATCAAGTCCCCACCACATACCCTATTACAGTCACTGTCCATCAGTGTAGTAAGATGCTATAGAGTCACTACTTGTCTTCTCTGTGCTATAATGCCTTCCCCGTGCCCCCGCCCCCACATTATGTGTGCTAATCATAATGCCCCTTACTCCCCTTCTCCCTCCCTTCCCACTTACCCCCGCCCCCCACCCCCACCCCAGTCCCTTTCCCTTTGGCAACTGTTAGTCCATTTTTGGGTTCTGTGAGTCTGATGACATTTTGTTCCTTCAGTTTCTGCTTTGTTCTTATGCTCCACATATGAGTGAAGTCATTTGGTACTTGTCTTTCTCTGCCTGGCTTATTTCACTGAGCATAATACCCTCTAGCTCCATCCATGTTGTTAAAAATGGTAGGATTTGTTTTCTTCATATGGCTGAATAATATTCCATTGTGTATATGTACCACATCTTCTTTATCCATTCATCTACTGATGGACACTTCGGTTGCTTCCATTTCTTGGCTATTGCAAATAGTGCTGCAATAAACATAGGCGTGCATATGTCTTTTTCAAACTGGGATCCTGCATTCTTAGGGTAAATTCCTAGGAGTGGAATTTCTGGGTCAAATGACATTTCTATTTTGAGTTTTTTGAGGAACCTCCATGCTGCTTTCCACAATGGTTGAACTAATTTACATTCCCACCAACAGTGTAGGAGGGTTCCCCTTTCTCTACATCCTCACCAGCATTTGTTGTTCCTATTCTTTTCAATGTTGGCCATCCTAACTGGTGTGAGGTGATATCTCACTGTGGTTTTAATTTGCATTTCCCTGATAATTAGCGATGTGGAGCATCTTTTCATGTGCTTGTTGGCCATCTCAATTTCTTTTTTGGAGAATTGTCTGTTCATATCCTCTGCCCATTTTTTAATAGGGTTATTTGCTTTTTGGGTGTTGAGGCATGTGAGTTCTTCATATATTTTGGATGTTAACCCCTTGTCGGATATGTCATTTACAAATATATTCTCATATACTGTAGGATGCCTTTTTGTTCTGCTGATAGTGTCCTTTGCTGTACAGAAACTTTTTAATATGATGTAGTCCCATTTGTTCAATTTTTATTTTGTTTCCCTTGCCCAAGGAGATGCGTTCAGGAAAAAGTTGCTCATGTTTATATTCAAGAGAGTTTTGCCTATGTTTTCTTCTAAGAGTTTTATGGTTTCATGACTTACATTCAGGTCTTTGAGTTTACTTTTGTGTATGGGGTTAGACAATAATCCAGTTTCATTCTCTTACATGTAGCTGTCCAGTTTTGCCAACACCAGCTGTTGAAGATGTCATTTCCCCATTGTATATCCATGGCTCCTTTATTGTATATTAACTGACCATATATGCTTGGATTAATATCTGGACTCTCTATTCTGTTCCACTGGCCTATGGGTCTGTTCTTGTGCCAGTACCAAATTGCCAGGTTCAACAATTCTTACTGCATCATAGTCACACTGCACGTGAGCTGTAAGGATCAAGTAATGAGGCTTCTTGGTATCTGGTTTATGCAACTCAGCATCATTATTTTAAAGTCAATTTTTAATCTTTTATCCTTATGAATCTTCACAACTTCCCTGAGTTGAAAATAGCAAATGGTGTTTTATCTCAGCAAAACACAGAATTACAGAGAATCTCAGAGACTTGCTCAGAATAGCACTGTGCACAATCCCAAAGAACAGTGTGTCACCTAGGAAATCCTGGAAAGCACTCAGTTTGTTTTTCTGTTGACCTAAGAAACCCTTAGGTCCCATTATATTTCCAAGGGTCCTTGGTAGAAAAGTGAATCGTAATTCTGAGAATTATGCATGATAGCGGCTTTATAATTAAAATTCCTCAAAATAGCAGATGAAGATAAGTAAAACTTTACCTATAACTGGTAAGTTTCCAGAAATATTTAACAACTGGCTCTCAGAAAGGGAATAATTAGTTTCAGCATTTTCCAGTATCTATGATATAAACCTTCCTATCATGGATGATTTCAAACCACCTACATGACATCAACTGGCTCACAAAATTCCTGAAAACTTAACAATATGCTCTCGGGAGCATGGCTGAGCAAGCTCCAGAGCACCACCGCGGGGCACTGTGTGGACCATGCGATGACATCTTTACCTGAAGGAGGGAACTCAGACTCTTCTGAGCTTCAGCACACTGCCCCTCCAGCTTTTGTACTAGTGTAGATTATTGTGTTCTTATCTCATATATTTCTGAAGTCAAACTTTGCTTTAGGCTCCATTATCCCCAATGTACTGTGCATCAAAGCATGTAGCTTCAATTTTCATAAAATTTTATTCTTTTACATAAGTTGGTTGTAAGTCTGTTAATGTTCACTCATTCAGCACTTCCTTTTTAACTTTTTCTCTACCTCATAAATATGAAATGGGAAGAGAGCAGGAAGCATGTACAAGATCGTTTTTCTATATTTACATAATGAAAAAGTTACAAGCAATGAGAACAAAGGAGTCAAAAGGGAATTCAGTACCTAGCAATTCAGGACATCTTGCCAGACGGGACATTTTGCAAGGAATCTGCTTAAATAGCTGTTGAGACAAAACACTGCTCTTGAAAAGATGATTTTTTTTAACCACAAAAATGTTTAAAGATGATTTAACATGTTCATCGATGCAGTCTATAAATGTGTAAATGTGTATGTGTCAGGTGTGAGTATCAAGAAATAAAACTTTATGTGGACTTTCTGGTAACATCCTTCAAAGTAATCACCTCAAAAGGATGTACACATTCAGTCATGTTTCCACAGCCCACAATGTTCCTGGAACTGCCTTCAAAGCAGTGCATAAATCACACAGGGAAATTAAGTTCACACATACCTCTGTGATCACACCTTATTTCGATGAAAAATTAGAACCACGCAACCATCCAACTTGGTGACTCACCTTATTTATCAGATTCAACTCCAAGTGACTCATAGACATTTCCAAAGATCAAATCCACCCTCAAAGGATAGAGATTGGTCAACATTCAAAAGGATTCCCTAAAAGAAGTTTCAAAATGTTGTGAGCAGTAGCTGCTTCACTGAAATAACTGTGTGACCTTCCAAGGTGATGATGTAGAAGGGCACAACCCTTATTAGATATCACACTCTGACATTCGTCTTAAAATCTCATTACTTCATGGGAGGTCATGTCACCTAGTGGTCAAAAACACATACATGGAAATTATTTGTGGGTTCAAATCTTGTCTCTGACATTTCCAGCCATGCCCCTATGCCTAAATCTCCTCACTAATCTGCAAAAGTAATAATATTTTTCACATAGTACTGTCTTGAGACAGAAACAAGAGTAATATATGTAAAATGCTTAGCTCTATGCCTATAATGTGATAACTATGCAATAAATGGAAACTGTGTTTTCTTTTCTCTTTATTCTCAGTCACATCTCACTGCAAGTCCTGCAGATCCTTTTTTGGAGATGGCTTTCTTTATTCTTTGACCTCACCTATTAGAAATCTAGAGGCACTACCACACTTTTACCTGACTGAGAGGGCTAAACTGGGCACATTTCATTACCTCAAGCAGGAAAGTAGAGACACCACAGGAATACTTACTACTCACATGTGGTGGAGAACTAGGAAAAAGTAGTATCAATTCAGCAGAACCACATTACTGGGAAGAAATTATGAATCCAAAGGAGGACACTGAAATATAATCAACTCAAAGTTGAAAATGTAGTCGGAGTTTTCTTTAAATAAAAGTTTCACATGGAAAAATCAGCAGTCTCATTATTCTTAACCTCTTGCATAGTATCATGCATAGCACCATGAGTCCTAATCTTTTGTCCCTATTCATGCAACAGAATATGCACTATAGGCCACTCCATGGCCCCATACCCTGTGCCCAGCAATGAAGAGAGTCCTGAAAGAGTCATCACAGAGGGAAGAGGAGGAATGGAGACAAGCCAGGCATGCCCCAGGAACAAGTTCCCAGTCCAGTGCAGCAAGAGGAGCTGAATGTACCTGCAGGGGACTGTGTTTACCCCCCAGGATACCCTCAGACAGGGGGCCGAAGGAAGATAATTCAAAGAAGCAAGAAGAGACTGTCAGTGCTTTTCACTTTAAAGCCAGCTTTGCCTCCTTTCTTTAATATAGCCTTCTTGAGTGTCCTTAATACTGGCCAAAAACTCAGGAACTGCTAGGCATGGCCCAGAACCTATGGGAACACTGTCTTACAATGAGGAAATATTTCTAAACATTAACCTCTGGAAAATGATAAAGTGCATGCATTGCAAATATAAAGGGTTATATAAATACTTAACAACTGAAGCATTTCTACTACTCTGCCCACAAAAAGCCATTACCTCTGTCTTTATGACAGAAGGTTTAATGTCACTGAATTTTGCTCAAGTGTAATATTCACTTGAACACTAAGGTCCAATTTTATAGTTGCAATTTTTTATCCCAAATCACAGTCACAACCCAATCCAACTCAAGTATTCTGATACCACATCTTTCATTAAATGGCTTTTCTTCAGCCATACCTCCTTTCCAGCTCACTGCCCTCTAATATCCCCAGAGCCTGTACTGGCACTCAACTCATAGTATGTATGCAATCAATTATGTGTGGGTAGGTGAATACTTCAAAATCATAACTTGTGTCTCCTTTTGAAGGGTGCCCCAAACAGAGAGATAACAGTAGTAACTACCAAACGTAGCAGTTGCTTTAAGTATATTATCTCTAATCTTCTCCACCACCTTGCAAGGCAAGTAAAATTATTACCCACTTTACATACAGGAAGATGAGAACTTAAGAGCAGATCAGTAACTATCTTGCCAAGAACTCAGAATTATTAAATGGCACAGCTGAGATATCGACCCAGTCTGTCAGTCTCTGGAATCAGAACTCCTCAACAATTTGGCTCTAAGCTGGGAAGTCCTCTCAAAGAGAACCCTCTCCTGCAATGTATCAGCCACGAGTTTCCTCATCTCCTGCCATGGATCACTGCAATGCTGCATCTTCTTGTTGTAAAGAATACTGCCACAGCTTCCAATACCACCCAACCATGACACCTTCATCTGCTTCCTCTCCATTTGCAGAGGAGAATAGGTATGGTCCAAGGCTTGATCTTTGCACCCATTCTGGGTTCCAATAGACTCTGAGAGGAAAGAACCCTTCATTTCCCCTCATTTTTTCCCCAAAAGTGCTATAGAGCTAGGCCCAGCACAGTGAGCTGTGTGAAAAACACCACATTGCCCCTTCCTTGTTTACACCAGACTTACTCTCCCAGAACACTCTTCAGTCCTTCATGCATGTGGCCTCCCAGAGCATGTGAGGATCTACAGTGGAGTCACATTTTAGAGAGACTTAGGTTCTAAAACCACTGACTGCAAAACAAACAGACTTACCCTTAAAATACATATATATGTACATAACTATATGTTGTAATATAAATTAAACTACCCTTAAAATTACCCACAAAGTACAGTGTTTAATGATTTTGTGTATTCAATTCCAGTCAGAATCCTTATGCAGATTTCATTTTGAGAACCCTAAGCTAGAAGGAGAGTTTCGTGAAGATGCCCACACATTCCAATCATTCTGCCTAACAGAATGGGAAAATGTTCCTGGTTGCCGGCAAGACTTGCTCTTCTTTTTTACAGTGTCAGCTTTGTAACATGTTAAAAGGAATGTTTCCTGTTGTGATTTATGTGACCTAAAAAATCCTGTTATGGCCTCCTATTCAAGGGTTAGTTCTGAAGGCAGAGAGTAAGTTGAGTCCTTGAGTCACGGCAGTGTCACCCAATTTTACCTGCCCAGACAGAACAAAAAAATCCGGGGATCAACACAGAGCTCAATTTCCCAAGCTGAGATCCCATTAGATTAGGAAGGAAAAGTGAGAAAGCAACTCATGAAAAAAATGTACCTCCAACTACTTGCTTCTACCTTGCAAGGCCAAACGGGTCCTTTCTCCTCTTCTCTTTTTCATTATTCTCTACACGTACTGTTCCTTTTCATAAGTATTTCTGGGACACCTTTATAAAGTTCTTAGTACTGGGCTCACTTATCATGTAAATCTCCAAATTTCCCAAGACATTCTCTTTCCCCTGGAATTTTCTTTTTTGTTTCCTTCTCCATTTACTCATAGCCAGTCAAAGCTTGAAAGGGGAAAGATCACACTTTGCTCCTCTGACAACTGCCCCCTTTTCAGAATCCTCTCTCCCACCTCTTTTTATTGACCAAGGTTGTAAATGTTCCAAAGATACCATCTGGTTGAATTCTGATAGTGTAAGAAAAGGAGTAAGTCTGACAGGGCCCCAGCATAGCCAAGCAGGCTGGGAATAACACGCCCCGTCTGCAGTTTGAGGCTCACAGAGGCCCCAACAGCATCACATGACGAGGCTGTCCGGCACTTCTATCCATAACTAAGATAACTTCTAGTCTGTTGCTTTCGTTTTCTGAGTAATTCTCAAAAGTTTTAAGGAATGTTCACAGTAGTCATTTTCATTAAGAAAAAATCATTTTTGGAGGAGCACAAAAAGAGACCAACTTCAACTGATAAAAGGCCAACACAAACACAGAGCAAGGGTCGTCCCAAGACAAAAAAGGGAGACAGGATCTCTCAGGCTGGAAGTTAACTTGGTCAAGAAGTCAAAGTCTTGAAAAAGAAAAAGCTGTAAAGCTTGGATTAGAATTCCCATTGCTGGTTATATTTATATGCCCATTCAGGTGCTCATAAAGGAAGGGCATTTTTATTAAGAACATTGTAGATCATTTTGAATACATTTCCCTATACTTTTCTTTGCTCCTTCCTCCATCTTTCTATAATGATATAAAGGGCAGATACCTTGGGTGATAATGATGGAAATTCTCAGCTATTTGGCTTGTGCCACAACAAATCTTAATATTATTTTAGTGATGTGATTTACATGACCTAAAAAAATCAGCCTGTTCAACATCTGCAGTGGTAGTGCGGGAATTAACTTGCTTAACCCGGGGCAATCAATAGATTGACAAGCCAGCCTTCTCTAAGTCCAAGGCCTATTTTATAGGATTATAAAGCTCATGGTATTCATACAACAAAGGGACCTAAACCAGGCACAAAAGGTTTCACAGCTGAACACACTCACAGGACACTTTTATATCCTTAAAGAAGTTCTCATACACACAGAACCAGCCAAAATGCGGGGGTGGGGAGGGGGAGGGCGCTAAACAGACACAGCCATTCATCTGAAATAACTACGGACAGGTTTTAAAATGCACAAACACAGCCTTGAACAGCTGGGAAGGCAAAAAACAGGTACTTTGTGTGAATTATCCTGTGGCTGTTCCGACTTCAAACAATTCTCCTATTGCTATTTTGAAAACATGATGTGAGAAGCAAAATAAGTGAGTACAAGATGAAAAAAACATGATGTTAGGAAGAAGTGATATATTCATGCCCTTTCTCCAGATCTCATGTGGAGCTTTCATGACCCAAACCATATTTCCCTGAATCCAAAGGTGGAAAAGTATTTTAAGTTCATAAGAAGCTTGCCCTGAGACTACATAGAACTTCCTGACAAATCATCTTATTATGTGATTCTGGCTGGCAGCAGATGGGCTGGAAAGATGTCAGAAGAAGAGATGACTGGGATGCAGATTTTCAAGGGCTTCAGCCTACTCGGAAAGACGCTGCCATTAGCCATGTGATCAGTCACTGGGAAATGCTTAAATGCATTTCCCCCTCCGAAAGCTAATATACAATGTCAGTCTCTTCAGTCATTAAAGGCTACAGGAAACCTTGCATTAGAAAAAAATGGGCTGCTTTCTTAAGGAAAAAAAAAAGAGTCCTCCAGTGGACTCCTTCACTTTTATCATGGACTTTCCCATTATGGTAATGTTTATTGCTTTCCCCCTTTCCCAGGTTTTTTAAATGTCCCCTGTTGAAAAGACAGAACCTCATGCAGTGAATTTTGATTAGAAACTCGTATCTCCGCTCTCCTAATACCAAGCTTAGTGTTCAAAGGGTACTGTTACAGAGGCCTGTAATTCCTAGCTGGGGCACTATAATATTTCAAAGGATATGATAAATGACAAAGTAGGCAAGAAATTATTCTATTAAAAAAGACAGTGTGAGCTATTTCTCTCTAGAACATATTAATAGCCCTCCAACTGATCCCTCTGGTATCTGTACAGGGTGAAATTGAGCTTCTCCAAACAGTCCACTGCAACGCCAATGGCAGAGAAGGCAGCTGGAGGAGGAAAATCAGAGCCGGGGAGGAGCGGGCACAGCGGTGAAGAGAAACATTGATTACACTCCAAATCAATGCAAGATGCTGACAGGGCTCCGTGGTAGGAAAAGCTGGCAACCAAATTGCGTCTCCTGAGCCCTCCCCATCAGTAGGTGTTACTATTCATACACAAAAATCAACAAGCCCTGAGCAGGGATTCAAAAAGAGACAGAGACAGAAGACAGAAAGAACAAAAAGACTTCAGCTCAGGCTGCAGATCCAAGTGGCAAGCATTATCATAAACATAAAAACTGAGAGCCTCCTTCCATTCCAGTTCACAGGTGTTTTGCTTTAAAAAAAAAGTAAACTACAGATTCCTTTACATCAAATAACTGTGTAAATTTTGTTTTATCATTGAACAGCTGTTCTTTGAAGTTCTGGCTGTGTCCCCTAAATCTCTATCTTGGTTAGTCTAATTATGCAGTGGGGACATCTACTAAAAATCTAATGCCAACCTTGAATTTAGTTCATCATTACCCAGAACTATATCATTATTCATTCTATTCCATGGAACTTATCCTGGAAAGTGCCTGGGGAACATGTCTAGGATAAATAAATCTAAGGGTATGTGCCATGTGCAGAATAATTACTCAGATGTATTGGTACCAAACAACAGAGACAACCCCGTGAGTAGATTCCTATTAGCACAGGCTATTTCCATGATGAAGTTGGTGCTTGCTGTCCTTGCATGCTTCCCTGACAACATGATGCTTCCCTGACAACGTGAAGCACCACAGCCAACATCAAAATGCATCTTCACCCCTTGGGGAAGCCGGTAACAGGCCAGGGATGGGGCATGGGCACGAAGATGCCAGGAATCATCCGGCGCACTGAGCATGAAAAAAATGTTACCATAAGCTTAACCGAAGGGCCATTACCGATTCCCAGCCCTCAAGCTCCAAAGAGATGTGTCAGACAACCAGATTTGTGCTACCCTGACCCAGCCAAGCTCTGGTTTCCTCTGGAATGAAAATAGGCCCAAAATGAGATCCAGGTTAGATAAAAGATCAACAACTCCTCCCATTTGGCAAAAAGTATCTCTGCAAGAAGTTGTGTCAATGAAAGCTATTTCACTGGAAAATCTTTTCCACATTTTGAAGCATTTTGGAGTGGTGAGTAACAGCCCTTTACATTCACATGGTACTTTCATACATAGTGATTCATTTAATTTCATCCAACCATCTAAAAATTCTCCCATCCAGAAATCTATGGCCATGACTAATTCACCACCCATAAAATACTCTCTACAATAATTACTATGTTCTGCTTGGTTTTAAAATGTGCTAATTATTTTTGCCAAGGATGTTAAAGTGTCCTAAGTGCTCTCAGATCTCTCTTTAGATCTGAGAAAACAAGAGTCCCAAAGAGCTGAAGCAAAGCTCTCCTGTTCTCAAAGTTCAGAATTAGTCTTTGATCAAAATCAAATTTGACATTTTGGAGGAAACAAAGTAGGGTCTTTCTCTCACCCAACCTCATCTCTTATTTCTAATCACATTTGTATTCCCACATCAGTGCTGGAGAAATCAGGCCTCACAATTGATAGTAAAAGCGGAGGCTTTTTTTTTAAAGAAGGTGATTTGAGATAAGTCAGGGAGAAAGAGACAATTTAAATTAGGATCTTGATTTTAAAGCAGGAGCAAATAAAGAGGCCTAAACCCTGCACCCAAATATTCTGCATGAATGAATACTTCAAACTCGTCTCTTCTACTCAACTCAAAATAAAATTCATCATCATCAAAACCTGAAAAGTGAATCCTTCTCACACTAAACATTAGAAAGTCTGTTTCTCTTCTCATCTGTTACCATGAAAAGATAATTGTCCGTCATCATTCTTATCAACTTGTTCTATGACAATGACAGTCAATCTGGATTGATGTCAGAGACATTTTCATCCTCAGATGAAAGCAATTGCTCTTACGAGAAATTTAAGTATCCTATTTTGCACAAATCGCAAAGGTCACTGTGGTTGTTTTCAAATATGTCTTCAAATTCTTTGATAGTTCTCCCTTTGCCTCTGAATTTCCCTCTCCTTGCCTGTGAATCATACTTAGTGACTCTCTTTTAACAAGTAAAATGAGGCAGAAATGACCTGCAAGCATCAGTCATGAAACACACCACAGCTTCCCTCTTGCTTGCTCCCTTGCATCACAAGCTTTGGGGAAGCCAGCTGCCTCAGTGGAAAGATGCTCATCCAGCCCTATGGGAAGGTCCACAGGACAAGGAACTGAAGCCTCCTTCCAATAAACTGCACAAATTTGTCAGAAGAAGATGGTCTTCCAGCTCCATTCAAGCCTTCAGAGGACTGTGGCCCTAGCCAACATCTTGTCTATAACCCCAGGAGAGACCCTAAGCCAGAACCACCTAGCAAAGCCACTCCTGGATTCCTGAACCACAGAAACTGAGTGAAATAATAAGTGTTTATTGTTTGAAGCCACAAAGCTTTGACCCAACTTGTTACGTGTGCTACTCAGTGCAAAACACATGCACACAGCCCATGTATGTGTGTTCAGCACGCTTTCTGAAGGGATCCTTTTTCCCCAATAACATTCTTGGGTCTTAGGGGAAAGTTTTGAAACAGGAGTCGACATTCAGATTATGAACTAAACTGATTTAGAGTAACAGGTTTTCCCCACCCACTCTTTTCTTCACTCTGGAAAGGATTTTGTTTGTCACTTAAGAGCAAGTCATGCTGTTATCATGGGTGTCTTCAGAATCTGACACCATGCCATATGTATGTTTTGTCCTATTTGTTGCCTTCCAAGTGCAGCTGAGAAACAGAAACATTTTCAAATAACAGACGAAGAAAACAAATTCTTGGAAGAAAGCTGTCATGCAGTTTTATTGGCAGCACAAAACTGAGTTTTTAGCTAACAGGATACACATAAATATTCCTGATGCCTGCTTACTCTGAATGTTATGTCTCCCCAGCTTGTCATCAACAATACAGATCAACATCCTAGACTCACAAACAGGGAAGGAACACCAGCGCCAACAGAATGACAGAGCCTGCGGATGGCACAGATGATCAAGCAACTATTTAGAAAATCTCATCTCAGGAACTAACTCCCAGGCAGTGAACAGCTCAGGCTCTTACATCTGATTTACCATTTATGACTATTTCACTTTTAAAAAGACCTGAGAAATGTCTGCCTGCCTCTCAACAAATGTTACATCTTCTGCACTCATTCTCTGAAATCTTCATAGGCCAGTGTCCCTCCTCTCCAGGAGACTGGGCCTTCCAGACGTAGGCAGAGCCTCTCCCCAGATGACCAGTCAGTGCAGCTACAGGCAGCAGCTGAGGGCTTGGGCTACCAGCCTAGGTACCAACTCCTGAGGGGAGGCCCCCACTTTGATGTTTTCTGTGCCTGACACTGGCATTTCAGACTTTAAAAATAGAAATAAGAAAATAAAGAAGAAAAAAAGGAAGGGAGAAAGGAAGGAAATGGTGGGAGGGAAATAACAAAGAGATCGAAAGAACCCTCAGCTTTGGGTGCCACTCTTGTTTGGCTCCAAGCAAATATGATTCAGAGGGTGACACACACCAGTGCTCAATGCTTTTGGCAAGAAGTACAACCAGAATAGTTCAGCCATTAGACAGCCTGAATTTGAATCCTGGTTTAGCCATTTCTCAGGTTTGTGACCCTCAGCAAGCCACCTGTTAACTGTAAGCTACAGGGTCTCAGCTATAAAATGGGATGACAGACTAGTCCCCATCTCTCAAGGTTATGAGATTTAAACAAGGCTATGTGCATAAAGCACTAAACAATACCTGGCATATAGCCTGTGCTCAAGAGATGTTAGCTGTTACTATTTTTATAAGTGTGTGATTGTATGGCCAGTAGAAGCTATGTTTAGCAATTAGCCCCCTGGTTATCAACCACCCATCTTGAGAACTAGGGTACAGAGCCTGCTTTCCTGCTTTGCATTGCCCTATAACCACCTATAGAAGCAATCTCGCTACTTTGCTGCACAACACCCAGGAGTCAATCAGGGTCTGGGTTAGGGCAGATCACAATCAGAGCGTGGAAGAAGAAGACCTATAGCTAGTACCACTCCAGGTAAGCCCAGATACCTGGCTGGAAAGGAGAGAACGCCCTCAACTCTGGTTCTAAAGCAGCCTGAGATTCAACACAGAGAATAACACTCTCTCTTTCCCATAAATATTTTGCAAGGAGCAAGCTTTGAAAACCACAGACAGTTTGAGAGGCACCCTCTCCAGGATCATCCTTGCCTATAAGCCAAGTAGGCAGTCACCTGCAGGCCCTAGTTTCTGGGGTACCCAAAAGACTTTGAGAGTCTAAAGTTTCTTCATCAGGGACAAAGACTTTCCACAAATGGAGACATTTCAAAATGCAAATATGATGAGAAGAAGTAACCCAAAATGACTGATGTCAGATCATCCTTCCTGAGAGTAAGTTTTAAGGAAGTAGATGGAAAGGGGAGCAGGCAGAAGACAGAACATGGGAAACGACTGGTTGGGAGGCAGGACATCATGAGGTGTGTTCTCTAGGAAGCAGAAACCAAACCAGGATAAACATGCAAGAAACTCCTTAGGGAAACTGCCTATGAGAGAAAATGGGAAGGGAGCTGTAAGGGACTTGGAGAGTCTTCAGAGCACAATGCAGGTCTGAGGCAAGGTGAGGACAGTGGAGGGAGGAAAGAGGAGTGTGTGGAAGCTTCTCAGGCTACAGCAGTTGGGCTCAGCAAGGCCATCACAGAGACCCTAAGCCAAAGCTGCCACCTGGAGGAGTTGCACATCTCCCAGAAATAGTCCTTCCCTCATTTAGTCTTTGGTTAGGAACAACCAACGGGAAGCATGGCCTTGGCAGAATACAGTTAACTATACTGTGTTATACTTGGAAGTTGCTAAGACATTAGATCTTAAATTTTCTCCCTACAAAAAAAGAAAATGGTAATTATGTGAGGTGATAGAGGTATTAACTAAACTTATTTTGGTAATCATTTCACAATATATATGTGTGTGAAATCATCAGGTTGTACACTTTAACCTTATACAATGTTATATATCGATTAGAAAAAATTATAAAAACAAATTTAAAAATTAACATTAGGAAAAAGAAATGTGGCATGGGTTTCAGAGCAAAGCAGCTGGGGCCATCCATCAGTCCCGTTTCCTGTAGTCAGAGACTTGAGAGGCAGACCCATGGCTACCACGCAAAGGCAAGCTGGGAGGTGATAAAGAGCAGCATCGCCTCCTGTGGTGCGAGAATCAGCCCTGCCAGCATCAGCCTTAGACAGGTAAGGTTTTAGCACCTTCACCAGCTCACAAAGAGCCAAAATTTGCTTCTAACCCCACACAAAACTTGTGAGGACACACTGCGCTGAACAATCTTCCTCAACCATTAGTTGTTTTTTGTTTGGCTTATGTCTTGTAATTCCTACCCAGAGGCCCTAGAGGATGCGATCTAGAATGGAGAAGTTTCCCTGAGGGCAGCTGCTGTCCTCTCCGTTCTCGTCTCTTCCCTTCAAGCAGCAATAAGCCCTGAGCAGAAAAAGAGGGAAAGGTCTCTAAGGCTGCTGCACCAGGGAGATCAAGGTTAGGGTGAGCGACCTAGGATGGGCAAGGGAGAGGGGGTCCGGCAAGCCAGAACAAATTTTTTTCTATTTCCTAACTGCCAGGTAACTACCTAGACATGAGAGAGAAGGGAGTTACATCATCTCTGACAGCATTCACCTAGTTTTCACTTTCCAAGGAGAACTGCTTGAGTTTCTCTCAGCTCTCAGCCTCTTAGTGGAAAAGGGGTTAGAAAGGGTCTGTCTCTCTTTGACCCTAGATCGAGCCTCATTTGCTATAAAAAGGGGCCCAGGCTCCCTCTGACAAGTTGACTAAGAAAGGTGTTTATTGGCAAATAACTGTTTTCCCATCGTGAGGATCCGCAGGAACCTGGTAAGAGACGTTCTTGACTCAAGAAGTGCAGTGACAGAACTGAAAGGAAGGTAAAGTAGGCGGTCCTACAGACTCCCTTCGACAAAGAGCATCTTTACGGGCCTTATTTCATTTTAAAACTTCCTGAAGAAGTTTGCTGTGTGTTCTATAATGTTTCTAAGTTATAATAGGAAGTATATTCATAAATTTCATCCAGATCCTATAGAACATTCAGAGGATTAATATGGCCAGACAGGCAAAAATAGAATAAGAAGTCTACCTACAAAGTAAAATAATTAAAATAACATTACCCCAAACAGAAAGTGAAAATGGGAAGTAATTCACTGTGTTCTTTTTATACTTTTTTCTTTTAAAGATAAGATTTTATACATAGATAAACAGACATTATATGTAAATAAAAAAATTTATTTTCAAATGTACATAGGAATTTGTTGGGGTTATTTTTTCCCATATTATATAGGGCTGTACTGTTTTGCATTTATTCCTGAGACCCAAGAGATGTGTTACACTTACTGCAGAAATTATTTATCCCATGTATTTGTTAGGTTTGAATATTCATCTATTCTTGAATAGCAGACTGATTGTGACATTGAAATCTTGCATAATTTTCCTGAAGATTTCACTTAATAACTAAGCTTAACGTGCATTCAACACAGCATCTGAGGAACACGAGCTCCTGCTCTTCTACCTTGCTTCCTGCTCCAGGTAATCGAGTGCCTGGATTAGCTCCTGGCCCATCTGTGTTCAACTTAGACCAGAACTCTTCCCAGACTGGGGAACACATCAACCCAGCCACCTTCCACTTATCACTTCTCAAACTAAATGGTATGGGAAGGAGGATTTATAAAACACCTACTATGTCCCTGGCATTGTACTAGATCAGTGTTTAGCTTTTCTTTTTTCATTATTGACTCCCCACAAGGAGCATTTTTAGACATTTTTTTCTAATCACTTCCCTCCCCCATTAATTTTTAATACCACAAATATACTCAGAATTTGTTTATGTACTGTGTGAATACCTGTGCTTTACATACAAAAACTGCAAGACTTTTGCTCCCCATCAACCACTGAGGGTGACATTGCCCCCATTGAGAACACAGACTTCTCGCTTGTCTTCACAGGGTAGAAGGGAGAAAGACCTCTGTGGGGTCTCTTTTTTAAGTACACTAATCTCATTCATGAGGGCTTCACCTTCATGACCTAATCACCTCCCAAGGCCCCACCTCCAAATACCATCTCATTAGGAATTAGGATTTCAATATATGAATTGGGGGAACACATTCAGGCCCGAGCACAGCACCCTAAGCAGTTTCCCTAGATACACAGTAGTGTTTTGCCCAGCAAAGGGCACTGAGTTCCATCCTCTCATCTTACGAACAAGGAGGCCATTTAGTGTCATGCAAAGTACCCTCGTCTAGGAATCAAGACACTGATCGCAGCCGCTGGTCCATCAACCTCCTCTCCCAGTTTCTTCATTTGTTCTTTGAATGGAGTCATTTCTACAAATTCCACAATTCTGGGACCACATAGCTGAACTGAGAGGTGGGAGTCATGACAGGCATAATCCCAGGATCCTGTGAGTTCACATTTTACTCACATCTACTCAGCAAGTCAACCCCGCAGCCAAGTAAGCAAGCACAAGTCTGCCACAATTCCAGGAAAACAGCACCTCCTCCTGTGACTCTGGCCCCTCCCCACCAGGTCATGTAGACAGGAGGGATGGTCGGCTTTCCCTTTCCCAAGCCCATCAGCAGAGGAAGAGAGGTGAGTAAAAGAAATTTAAAATAACTCATTAGCCCAAAAAAATAATAATAAAATAACTTATTAGCCCTTAAAAAACTTCAGCCCCTCTAAAGATACCATGTTTCCTTAATTTGAAAAAACAAAGTAGCAATTAATGAAATGTCTTTAGATAACAAAATGATGGTTTTATGTATATATGATATGATGCAAAAAAGTGCTTATAGACTACAAAGGTCTTAGAGTGATTGCCAGCCATTTATTTTATAATATTGGAGTAGTTTTCTGCATGTGGCTTTGAGTCCTTTCTCTTTTAACTTAATGTTCTATTGTGAACATTTTCCCATGGCTTTAAATAATTTTTATAACCATGACTTTCAACAGCTGTTTATGTTCCATCAGAGGGGTAAGCCATCAGTTATTTAGTAATTTCTCTCCTGTTGGACCATTAGATTGTTGCCATTTTTTGTATTACATATAAATCTACCAGAACATTCTTATACACAGATTTTTGTCTGCCTTTAATTGTTTCCATAGAATAAATTCACCAAAGTGGAATTAGAATCAAAATAGCTGAATGTTTTCAAGGCCTTAAACACAGTGTCAAATTACCACTAAAAAGATAATACCAATTTTACTCCCTACAGCAGTACACAAGAGCCCTACGCCATCCATGTGCCTTAGCTACCTCATCTGCAACATGGGGATAATAATAGTATGTACCTAATAAGTTCACTGTGTTGATTAAATTAGTTAATATTAAGTGTTTAAAAAGATACCTACACTACTGTCACCTACATTTTTATTTGTCATTTTTCAAAACATTTGCCAACTTGTTAGGTTAAAAAATAATATATTGTAGTGTTATTTAATATATATATAAAATAATATAAATGATGTAAAATAATACACATAATGTAAAAAATAATATAACAAATAACCCTGAAGTTTGTATAAACCACAAAAAAAAAAACAGCCCAGGCAATCTTGAAACAGAAGAACAAAGCTGGGGGGTATCATGCTCCTTGATTTCAAACTATACTACAAAGCTACAGTAATCAAAACAGTATGGTACTGGCACAAGAACAAATACATAGACCAATGGAATGGAATAGAGAGCCCAGAAATAAACCCATATCTATATGGTCAACTAACATGCTAAAGGAGGCAAGAATATACAATGGGAAAAAGAGACTCTCTTCAATAAATGGCATTGAGAAAACCGGACAGCTATATGCAAAAGAATGAAACTAGATCACTGTTACACCATACACAAAAACAAAGTGGATTAAAGACCTAAGTATAAAACATTAAACATTAAACTCCTAGAAGAAAACATAAGTAGTAAACTCTTGAACATCAGCTTGAGTAATTTTTTTCTGCATATGTCTCTCCAGGAAAGGGAAACAATAGCAAAATAAATAAGTGGGACTACATCAAACTAATAAACCTCTGCACAGCAAAGGAAACCATCAACAAAATGCAAAAGCCACTTATTGTACACCAAAAAACAAACAATCCAATTAAAAAATGGGCAGAGGACCTGAATAGACATTTTTCCAAAGAAGACATACAAATGGCCAACAGACACATGAAGAGATGCTCAACATTATTCATCATCAGGGAAATGCAAATCAAACCCACAATGAGATATCACCTCACACCAGTCAGAATGGCTAATATCAACCAGACAGGAAATAACAAGTGTTGACAAGGATGTGAAGAAAAGGGAACCATTGTACACTGTTGGTGGAACAGAAACTGGTACAGCCACTATGGAAAACAGTATGGAGGTTTCTCAAAAAACTAAAAATAGAAATACCATACAACCTAGCAATTCCACCTCTTGGAACTTACCTGAAGAAAACAGTCACTAATCCAAAAGGATACATGCATGTCTATGTTTACTGCAGCATATTTATAATAGCCAAAATATTAAAACAGCCAAAATGTCCATCAATAGATGAATGGATAAAAAGATGTTGTACACATATACAATGGAATACTACTCAGCCATAAAGAAGAATAAAATCTTGCCATTTTCAACAATATGGATGGACCTAGAGGGTATTATGCTAAGTGAAGTAAGAGAAAGATAAATATCATAAGATTTCACTAATATGTGGATTCTAAAAAACAAATGAACAAACAAAGCAGAAATAGACTCATATACAGAGAACAGGCTGGTGGTTGCCAGAGGGAAGGGGGTGGGTGGATGATTGAAATAGATGAAAGGAAAAAAAATTAGTGAGAATGTTTGATATCTTGATCTGGGTGATGGTTACACGGGTGTATATATATGTCAAAATACATCAAGTTGTACACTAAAATTTGTGTTTTATTGCATATACTTCAATTTAAAAAATTAAAAATAAAAATAATATATTGTTTTAATTTATATTTCTTTATTATTGGGGTAAAGATGCTTCCATATGTATTTCTTCTTTGGTGAACTATTTGTTCATATCCTTTGCTCATAAAAGGAGAATTTTCAAAAATCCCCCCTAATAATACCTTTCATGATACAACCTAGTTAATGACTCTTAAAGCTGCTAGAAATTTTTTTAACACATATTTGAGGCTCAAAATTTCAAATAGTTCCTAAATTTTCATTACTCAACTTTTGTTTTTATAACAGCAATTATTACTTCCTTTCCTTCAAGGCCAATAGAAAAAAAACTAGCAGAGGTTTGATTTTTCTTTAATGCCCTTCAGCATTAGCCACACCTTAATCAGCCTATACTGTCTTAAGAAGGTTCCTCATCCATTATTTAACTAAAAGAACTGTATGGAAATAGTAAGGAGCTTGTGAAACAGAACAAATTCTCCTCCCAAGACTCTCAAACATTCAGACTCTAGATGTTTCTTCACTGTGGTCCTCAGTCACCCCAATATCATGAGAGAACTCCTGGGAGGATTTATTCAAAATGCAGATCCTGAGGCCCCACTTTGACCTCCAAAATTGAATCTCCAATGACTAAGCCCTAGAATCTGCCTGTTTCACAAGCTTCTTGAGTATTTATCTGAGAATCACAGTGCTAAAGTATGTCTTGTTTGCCAAAGCACCTGGTTTGTGATCTGTTTTACAGAGAACTATTAAACCAGAGGTAGAAATCCTTTGTCAGAAATATGGTAGGTATTTACCAAATATGAAGTGTTATTGTTTCTCATAAGTATGGTGCAGAGGGAAATGGAAGTTCTTATGGCCAGGATCCTCACCTAACCCTAAACTACTTGATGTAATTGGCCTACTGTTAGGCTAATGCTTCCACACCCATAGGTAATGAGCCATTATTGACTGAGTCACTATATTAAGAGCTCCTCAAAGACAGAGGTGGATTACGGACCTGCAGACTGCTGAATGCAGACATGATTCTACTGCTCAACCTACAGCCATGAGAATAAAGCTGGGTATAGACACTTTTACCCCAAGAAAATTCCATTGTCATTTCTCTGCCTCACTGAATCCATAGTGACTTGCCTGGGGCTGAAACCCTCAGGTAAGACACATGGATCTCCCAGTAATTTGTTAACTGATCAACACAGATAAATTATCAGAGAGACTTGGTCCCCCCGTCCCCCTCACCATGGTTTCAAGCTGTGTAGCATTACTTAATAAGAGACTTAATTTGCTGAGTCTCAATTTCCTCATGTATAAAGGGGAAAAATGTTACCTGTATCATAAGCTCATTTCAAGAATCCTCTTAGACTACCTATGTTAAGTGTCTAATATACTTCCTGGCACCAAAAACTATGGCAACTGTTACATCAGTGGGGTGAAAATTTATGCAGCTGAGAAGGAGAAATTGTTCTATTAACAGTTAATAATTAGGGTACACCACAGTTTATAAACCACTTTCACAGGCAGTATCTTACATCACCCTATGAACATTTCAGTGAGATAGGAAGAAAACATTGATATCATATCCCTTTTACAGATTGAGACAACTGAAGGCTAACCAGGGATATATAGTTATTAAGTGGTAGAACTTGAACTTCTGACTCTAGAACCCAGTATCTCAACACTTGTTGAAAAATAGAAGTGTAGGATCTCCTAGAGACTCTACAGTCCCTATAGTTATTTTATGATTGGAAACATTTTCTAGTGTATTTGATCTAAAGGATACTTTTTCAAAGTTTAGAAAGTACAATAAACAACAGCTAAATGAAACTGAGAGAGACTATCATTTTTCCTCAATCTTAGCTTGCTCTCAAGAGAAATCATCATGACCTTTTCAAACCTTCCATACCACAAAAACCATTCAAGACTGCTTTAAAGGACAACTCCAAATGCCCACCTCTGAAGCATCACAGCCTCTCACACTTAGAGCTGTCAGTTTTTTCCTGGTTCTTCTTACAGCTCCCAAACTTTAAAGAGTGTTTGCATAATATTCATGGTAAGATTTAGGTCCAAATTACCAAAATGAAAATCCTCTGTCTTGAGGCACAAGCTAATGAAAACACATCCTATTTTTATTCAATTCCCTAAACTCCTGATGTGGAAGATGCTCTTGCCTGCACCATTTTTAAGTTTCGCCACAACCAAAAATATTATCAGAAGAATCATAGAACTTTGGGGGAAACAACTCACTGAGATTGTAAACAGTATATCACTCTTTACAGATCAGTGCATCATTTGAATATAGCCTAGTTCTGTGTTCCCAGCTTCAAGTCAGGACCATTCATAGTTCAGCACTTCATAATTACACACAATTAGCAGCTCAGAGGCTGAGTGACTGGTAAACACTGAAAGCTACAAATCTGTTTTGCAGTAGAGTATTTTTTTTTCTCCCTTGATTTTCTTTATTGTTGTTTTGCTTGTTGTCTATTAGCATACCCCTGGGGAATATTTCTAGGATACAATGTTAATGAGCAAACACTTGTGAGATTGCCAGCCATTTCACTGACTTTTTCAGGACACAGACAGGGGGAAAATGAATTGACACAATGTTATGCAGCAAAACAGAATTATGCAAAATTATGCAAAATATTATTTATGCAGAGCAGAGCCCTGAAGAATTCAGGGCATCATTGATTAGCAGTAACAAAGTAGGAATAGAGCTGAATATTACTGTCTACTAAGGAATCTTGTTAATACGACATCATGGTTATTTCAAAGCAAGAGGCAAGAGTTACTCTGTCCCTAATTTTGTCCCTAAATTTACAGGCCAAATAACAGGGCAATGAGCTAGAGGGGTAAAAGGAGCTGGAATTTGCAAGGTATACAGAAGACTGCCAGAGACTCAAAGCTCACTAGAGGATAATAAAATAATAAAAACAACAATGACATGAACACAGTTAACATTTATTGAATGCTTACTATGTGTCACAGGCTTCTGTTCTAAACAACTCACATGCATTAACTCATTTAATCCTCTGTGGGGAAGTTGGGGTTCCTATGGCCAGGATCCTCACTGAACTTAAACCACCTGATGATGTAACTGGCCTGTTGCTGGGCTACTGCTTCCACACCTTTAGGCAATAAGCTATGACTGTGCTATAGAGAGAGCTCGGCCCAGGGCTCTGCTCGGAGGCAGAGACGCTAGTGCTCGACTTACCGCCCGGAGAACAAGCCTGGTAATAAACACTTTCACCCCAAAGAACGTTCTACTGTCAGTTTCTTTGGTTGCACTGAATCCATAGCGAACTTGCCTGGGGCTGAAGCCCATTGGCAAAGACAATTGGTGAAAGTCAGCAGGGTTCATTGTTGACCAAGGAAAAAGACAAGCTGCCCTTATGGGAGGGGTGCTTCAGCGGGCTGCCCCTGTGAATGGGGAAACAGTGAATCGTCCCCCAATGGGTATGTGGTCTGAGGTGGCTTGCCTCCTAGAGGACTGGGCCCCACCCTGGACAGGAGGCAAGTGGAGGTGACACCTGAGGCAATAGGGGAGGCCTCTGTTATGGTAAGCAGATTCTTTGAGAAGCAGAGTGCCCATGAGGCAGCGGGGACTGTGGATTGGCTGCTTCTCAGTATTAAAAAAGTCTGCAGAGGAAAAGGGCACGAGAACACGAGCTGCAAACTTCTGCGGATTCCCTGAGAAGGGAAATGGCATTGATAAGAGAGGAGGTGGCATGAAAATGCAAGCTGCATACTTTTGTGGATTCCCTGAAGAAAGAGATGGCATTGATACAAGAGCACCAGCAGAAAGGTGTTATTGGAGATGAGACAGCAGTGCTGCCAGGTGTTCTGAAGGAGGAAGAGGCCATCAAGGAAAAAGATGAACTCCTGAGGGAAGCACAGGCGGAGGCAGTACGAGAACATCAGCTGCAAAGTATCGAGCTGAAGGTAAGAGACCTTCTGAAGACCGAGGTAGCATTGCTGCGAGGTATAGTAGAAAAGGTAAAGGTTGTAGGAGAAGAGGCACTCGGGGGAGGGGAGAGAAAGGTGCCATCAGCCCCAGAAATGGAGGAGCTGGAGAATGTGAAGGGGTGATGCCAGAGGCACTGGCACCTCCTGTATTGAAAGCATGCCCAGTGGTTGTAAAGAAAATAAAGACCCAGCAGCTGAAGGTTCCCCAAGGAGAGGAGCAGCCCCCTCCCCAGGCCGTGGAGCACTCTATGGTCCGCCCCTATACTCAGGCTGAGCTGGTGGATTTGGGCTCCCGGTTTAGGCTGAAGCCCTCAGAGTCAATCAATATCAGCTTGGCTCCTGCACCTGTGGGACTTAGGGGTGGATGGAGTTATTCTGCTGGGGGTCAGAGATAGAAAAGCTGTCTTCCCTGACAGTGCAGCCTGCCTTGAGGCAGCGATTACAAAATGCACATCAGACCCCAGGGAGTCACTCCCTCCTCGATTGGCTCAAGGCTGTACTTCATGCTGTGTGGCCCAATCCGGGTGATCTACCATCCTCTCCTGTTAGATGGCAGACATATGCTGAACTCCAACAGGTGCTATGAAAGCTAGGCATGAGAAATGCCATCTGTAGTCCAGAAAATTACCGCCCAGATGAAGAGATTTTCACTACTGGGATGAGAAATATTGTACTTCAAATGGCTCCTACATCCCTCTTTGGGTCTCTAGAAGCTATTCTTTCTCCTCACTTAGGGCATCCAATAAGTGAGGTGACACGTACAGTAGCAGACTTAGGAGAGGCTGAAGCAACGAGAATTCGGAAAGAGATAAGACCTGTTGCTCACAAGAAGAATCTACAGGGCCCCATGAAGGTTACGAGGACCCAGATGTGGGTTGATTTAATACGGGCAGGAGCAGATGGAAGGAAATTAGATGGGAAGTCAAATAGGATCTTACTAGAGCTATGGAAACAGCTGAAACCAGAGCAGCAGTTCCAGCCATTAAGACCAAAGAGGCAGAGATCAGAGACAGAGCCACGAGTCCGGCCTGTGTGTTTGCAAGACTTTCTGCTGGAAAGTGAGTCAACCTCACTTGAGCCCACACAGGAAGGTGATTGGGGAACACGGTTTGACTGAGGGGAAGGTCAAGGTATCTGCCCTGAGGGACCAGGGGGGGACCAGAGACCACATGTTGAAATAGCTATCCATTGGTCCCCAGTGAACATAAAACATGTCCTGACTCTGGTGGACACTGGGGCCGAATGTTCACTGATTCATGGTAACCCTGAACAGATCTCTGGGACCCCCACTATCACAAATGGATATGGGGGGAAGGCTATCAGAGGGAAAAAAGCCAAAATCCCTTCAGGAATAGGGCTTCTACCCCCAAAAGAGTATACCGTGTATATATCTGCTATCCCTGAGTATATTTTGGGGATTGATATCCTGCAGGGTCTATGGTTGCGGACCACTGCAGGTGAGTTCAGACTGAGAGTATGTGTGGTGAAGGCAGTTCTAAGGGGACATGCTAGGCACCCGCCCACAGCTTTGCCTGTAGCTCAGCAGGTGACTAATACCAAACAAAACAAACTGCCTGGGGGGCATAAAGAGATTGGAGAAACTCTCCAGGAGCTAGAAAAGGTCGGTATTATAAAGCCCACCCATAGTCCGTTCAATTCCCCACTATGTCCGGTAAAAAAGCCAAATGGCTCCTGGCATATGACTGTGGATTACACAGAACTGAATAAGGTCATACCCCTTATGCATGCTGCTGTCCCCTCTATTACAGGGTTGATGGATACCCTCAGCCATGAACTAGGAGCATATCATTATGTGGTAGATCTTGCTAATGCCTTCTTTTCCACTGACATTGAGCAAGAAAGTCAGGAACAGTTTGTCTTCACGTGGGAAGGGCAGGAAAGGACTTTCACCGTCCTCCCACAGGGATACATCCACAGCCCCACCATCTGTCATGGACTTGTAGCCCAGGACTTGGCTACATGGGAGAAACCATCAACGGTGTGGCTGTACCATTATATTGATGGTGTCATGCTCACCTCTGATTCTCTTTCAGATCTAGAAGGTGCAGCACCTAGACTGCTGCAACATGTACAGGAGAAAGGATGGGCTGTGAACAGCACCAAGGTTCAGGGACCTGGTTTGTCTGTCAAATTCTTGGGGGTCGTCTGGTCGGGTAAGACCAAAGTTATACCAGAAGCAGTTATAGATAAAGTCCAGGCCTTTCCTCCCCCACAACTGTAGCATTGCTACAGGAGTTTCTGGGTCTTCTAGGCTACTGGAGAGTGTTCATCCCGCACTTGACACAAATTCTGAAGCCCTTATACCAGTTGGTACGAAAGGGAGTCAGGTGGGACTGGGATGAGACATGTGCATCTGCCTTTACTACAGCAAAATGGGCAGTCAAGGTCGTGCATGCCTTGAGTGTGATAGACCCATCAAGGCCCTGTGAGCTGGACGTTCATGTCACTGAAGACGGTTATGGCTGGGGTCTCTGGCAGCAGCTTGAACAAACTCGCCAACCTATTGGATTCGGGTCACAACCCTGGAAAGGGGCAGAGGTACGATACACTTTGATAGAAAAACAACTGGCTGCCGTGTATCACACATTGCTGGCTACAGAACCCATCACTGGAATGGCCCCAGTAAAGGTAATAACCACCTATCCCATTTTGGGGTGGGTACGAGACTGGACCCAAAAGCCAAGGAGTGGACATGGCCTTGGACCTTTCGACACATGGACCAGTGATGGCTGCTCTCCTGGTACCTTGGGGACAAGGCCTGGAAGCTGGCCTCCTGTGTATTCCTGGAATAACAGCAGAGTGGCCACCAAAGGTCACAGTAGTATATCCTGAATAGCCAGAAGGTAGGAGCATCTTACCGGGGAGAGTTGTTTTATCATTATGGCCAGTGCATGCACCTCCAGTAGCACTACATATAGACCCTTCAGTAACCCCCATGGGGAGAGGAGTAAAAGTATTGTATACTAAACCTGGAAGGGACCCCCTTCCTGCTACAGTCCTATCACAGGACCACTCTCTTGCATGCATCCTACCTGATGGACAAGATTTGCCTATGTTGGTGGCATTAAAACATGTGTCTTACCGCCCCTAAAGTCTTTGTGGATTGGGAACTTCCTCTGGCTTGAGGATTATTATAATTTTTGTTATTAGGAACCTCCTTTGGCTTGAGGATTATTATAATTTTTGTTACCTGTATCTTAATTTTTTATTATCTCTAAGTTGTTGTTAGCCTCTGTTGCTGTGTGGAATCTGGTTACAGTGCTCCAGCTTTCTCGCACAGGGACCATTGCAGAAGATGGAAAGTGTGTAGATTGTAAGGCGAGAATCCTGGAGGGGTGGAGTGTGGGTAAAGTGGGGTTCCTATGGCCAGTATCCTCACTGAACTTAAACCACCTGCTGATGTATCTGGCCTGTTGCTGGGCTACTGCTTCCACACTTTTAGGCAATCAGCTATTACTGTGCTATATAGAGAGCTCGGCCCAGTGCTCTGCACAGAGGCAGAGACACTAGTGCTCGACCTACTGCCGGGGGAACAAGCCTGGTAATAAACCCTTTCACCCCAAAGAACGTTCTGCTTTCAATTTCTTTGGTCGCATTGAATCCATAGCAAACTTGCCTGGAGCTGAAACCCATTGGCAAGACATCCTCACAACCATATTGTGAAGTATGTAAAGTTATCGACCTATTTTACAGTTGAAGAAACTAATAAGGCTCAGAGAAGGTAGGTAACTTTCTCAAGGTCACACAGTAAGTTGCTAAGCAAAGACAGAATTCGAACCCAGAATCCTATCCTGAAGCCCCTTCTCTTCAAGTCTGCTGAACAATGAGGCTCCACTGCTGGGAAGTTCTAGGCCCAAACTTCTAAATTCTCAGGTTTATAGACCCTTTTAAAACTGATAAAAACAAAGGACACTTCCTTAGAAAAATGTACATAAGCTCATACCAAATTCTGCAAGTAATTTTGAAGGTACAGGGATCCCTTCAGGTACATCATTGTGAAGACCCCTGTTCCAGATGAAACTAGTAATGAAATTGACACATGGGATTGATTGTGAAAACTCAAAGATGCATTAAGTCTCTTATAAATCACACGCCATCGTACTTGAGGTGCAGTGGGATACAGCAGACAGGCCCCATCACCAGTGCTTTCATGAGAACTTAAGACCCTGACTCTTCCTTTTGCTCCCTGATTCTGAGCTAAGATTTTGTATTTATAATTATGTGTTGCCTTTGTGGTTCCAATTTGTTCAATCAGCACTCATTTAATACCTCTCCTCAGTGCCCTCACTACCCAAGAGCAATTATAAATGGAATAGGGAGGGAGGACGGAGGGCAGCTGGTTCTGTGCATGTCACCCTGCTATGGGCTCCTCCCATCCCCTAGCTTCTCTAGATGATTGAGATCTTGCGTCTTTTTTTTTTTTTAGAAACTTTATTCTTTCAGAACTTCCAGGTGGAATGGGCACAAAACTAACAGAACAATTCTGATATCTTTGCAAAAAAGTAATAATTATCTTGGCAATTTACCAATATACCCAATATGCACTCATGCAAGAAGAGACCCTTGAAGAAAATTGAGGCTAATGTTGAATATGCCAACATCCAGGCACTGACACAAGGTGCCTATAGCCTGGGATCACCATGTAGGAAAGCAGATCCAAACAAGAAACTCTTCCTGCCAGACCTGGGGAAGATGTCACACAGTCCCTGACATTTGAACAGAGACTTGGAGGATAAAAGGAATTGGTCAGTAGAGAAAGGAGAACAGGCATGGCAGGTAGGAGGAGGCTCAGGAGGCGCAGAAGGCGTGTACAGCGGTGGGAGGAGACTATGCAGCGCTGAGTTCTAGAGAGGAAGCCAGAAAGACGGACTAGGGCCAAACTGTGAAAGGCCACATGCCTTCTTCAGCCAGAAAATTATAATTTTATCCTTAAAGCTACTGATTCTGGTTCTCAAACTTTAGTGTCCATAAATATTACCCGAGCCTGCTCCCAGAGCTTCTGAATCAATAGGTATATATTTGAGAAGCAGGTGAATCTAATGTAAGTGGTCTGCAGCCCACACCTGGAACATAAACTCTGCCGAAAGCAAGGGGAGGGCTGCTAGCAAACTAAATGGTTTCCTGATAAGAGCTATCCTTATACCTGCTGCTCGGAGTACAGTGTGCACACAGGAATCCAGAGCCCCAGTGGCCACACCCACAGTGATTCCTGAGTGCTACAATCCCATCCAAAGACAATCCACCAAAGGCCAGGAGTCAGGGGCCAGAAGCAGTCCCCACCACTCAAGACAATCACACACACAGCCGAGACCTGGCAAGACTTACCCATGGAAAGTGCCAGTCATAATGCTTGGCCTTGGTGATGCTCAGTAAAGGTTGTGAACTGAATCTACTATCCAGAGACAAAGGAAATCTAAGATCCTATTTCACCAATTCATAAATGTGGGGAAGTTGGGGTTCCTATGGTCAGGATCCTCACTGAACTTAAACCACCTGATGATGTAACTGGCCTGTTGCTAGGCTACCACTTCCACACCTTTAGGCAATAAGCTATTATTGTGCTATATAGAGAGCTCGGCCCAGTGCTCTGGGCAGAGGCGGAGATGCTACTGCTCCACCTACCGCCGGGAGAACAAGCCGGGTAATAAACCCTTTCACCCCAAAGAAATGTTCTACTGTCATTTCTTTGGTCACACTGAATCCATAGCGAACTTGCTGAGGGCTGAAACCCATTGGCAAGACAAGAAATCTTATGGTAACAAATACCCAGCTAGCAATTTTGCCAGCAAAGACACAATTTTCCTGGGACAATGCAGATGAAAGAGCGGCCCCCTCTGTAGGTTTATTCACCCTTGCTTTATAAAGAGGTCTTGGAAGTTCTCCTTTGGAGTGAAGTGTATGATGGCAATATCTTTCTAGGCTCCTAGCAGAGTTTGTGCCTGCCACTGGTTGAGGAGGGAAGAGATGGCCCAGATGTTTGTACTTAGCTGTACTTACTCTGCCTGTGAACATCAGTGAGAGTCTGAGCTGAGTACCTGGGAAGGTTTGGATTTACTCTCTTGGATTCAGCAGATCAGAAACATTTATTTAGCCCTTCAGAGAGCTGCTGAGAACCTTTAAGCCACACACCCCACGGAGCACAGGATCCCTTTCAGAGGCATAAAACAGCCTCTGAGTGAGCAACACATGATGCACTCCTGAGCCCTCTGAGAATTTTTATCCTTAAAGCTACTGCTTCTCAAACTTTAGTGTCCGTAAATATTACGTGAGCCTGCTCCCAGAGCTTCTGAATCAATAGATGTGTGTTTGACAAGCAGGTGAATCTAATATAAGTGGTCTGCAGATCGCACTTGGAAAATAAACTCCACCGAAAGCAAGGGGAGGGCTGCCCCTTTTCACAGGCTTTCACTGATGGTCAAACTTTTCATCTTTAAAAAGGGAGGATTCAGAGCCCAATGCCAGGAGCCGCGTAATGCAGCTATCTCTGTGCCCCACTCCGCTGCTTCAGGATTCATCACGTCCCAGGTCTGACTCAGCCTCAGCACTTGGAAGGAATGCATGATGCCCACGGATCATCCGTTGGGACCTAACCGCATAAATATTTGCCCAGGGTCACACTAATAGTCAACTAGTTTCTGCTGAATGGATCAGGTTTCTTATGAGACGTGCTGGAAAAGGGTAATAAATACATTCCCTCTAGGACTCTGTTCAGTGTTTACTTCACTAAAACACTCGATTATTGCACATGCACTGAGAGAAGGGACATGGGGGGACCCAATTTTGTGGTGATTAAATGCAGAGTAATTGTTGAAATTATTTGCATTTGTCTGAATAACACTAACTTTTAAGACCATATCATTTAAAGCAAATTGTTGGATATTATTTTTCTGGCAGCAATAATCAGGCATTTTTCATAAAATGGCTTCATTGCAAGAAAATCACCAAATAATGATGGAAAAACAACCAGCTCTAAATACAATGAAGCATGAGGAGACAAAGTCAAGATTAAAACAGCTCTCACACTGTGGATACAGACTAGAGTCACTGAAATGATGGCTTGCTGTTCTCAGGCGTACTGGGAGCCGCTGCTGAGGCGCTAATGGGCCCCACACAGGCCTTTAGAGTGGCTTCCTCGCAGGACGTCTGTAATAACTGGGCTGAGCGATATACCAGCCGGAGTAAACACAGGGCCCAGCGCTTTTGGGAGAACAAAAGTTTCTCTGCAGCAAAGGAGATGCACAGGCTTCCACCCGGGTCTTGGGCTGTTTCCGACAGCCTGTCTGTTTGCCCCCTTGTTCCATGAGGTTAACAAAACACACCTCATGAAAGCCACACACTAGGCCTCCACACGGGCCCACAGGCGGCCAGGGAACTCCAGTCCCAAAACTAGTTATATTCCTACTGCCAACTTGCCTCTCTTGTCCCCACAATAAGAGGGGGAGGGGACAGGGCCCTTTAGAAGAGTGCCACCTTTTTAGAATTAGTTCATATGTTATACCACTTTCTACAACCCTAGTCTCATCAAAAACCACCTCTGGTTCTTGGTAATAACAACTGAGTCATATTTTCAAGTATGAACTATAGATTTAAAGCCCTTTGTGATTCATTTCATGTACTGCTTCCAAATTTGTCAATTCAGTTAACAAGTGTGTATTGAGGGTCTTAATGAACCTTCCCAACATGACTCAGACCAGGAAAAAGCCCTTCCTCTGTGGTCAAGGACATCCACGTGCCAGCCCCATCCTTGTCCAACCATGTCCTCTCCTATTCTTCACCAGTCACCCCTCCCAGAAGGTTGTCCTCACCCACATCACCTCTGCACCAACATCGGAAGGCCTCCAGTGTTCCTTCTGTTCCTGTGGTGTGTCAGAATCATTCCCAGCTCTACATCGTCCTACAGTCTCTGCCCAGATAGACACCTTCCTACTCACTTTCAATTTATTCCATTTCCCTCCAAGTGCGCCCCACAATTTATCCCACATTCACCACACCTTTGCTGAGGGCTGCTACTATACAATGTTCTCTCCCTTCCAGTATTTGCCCCATTTAAATGTCCAGTTTTTTTCCTGGGTTTCATATATGTACAGTTTCCTCCAACCAGGATTTGAAATTTGTAAAATTGGAAACTATGTCTTTTACTTCTTTTTGCGGATTCATCTCACATACGACCAATGCCCACTATGTGGCAGTCATGCTCTCTCTCAAAGGATCAAAAATGGAACTTACTATAGCATATGCACTGAATAAATGAATTTGTTGGCTTGTTAAAAAAATTCAGAAACCAATGAGCTCTTTTGGGTACCACAGGTCCTCTTTATTCATGGAGAGAGGAAAGCCTACTAAATACACACACATTCACTCTACGTATATTATTTTTAACACATAGGATGCTATCTCTGCATGAGCAGGGATGACATCACTTCAGCGCTGAGCTTGATACTCCCCACCATGGAGCCAGAACAGTCCAGCCCAGCACCTAGTATCACATCCCACTGCATAGAGGGGATGAGCCTTAGACTCTCTCTCACCAATGCACTTGGTGCGATGCACAGTCAACTTGGGACTAGGCAGGAAGGAAGCAGTCCCACACCCACTCAGCCTCTGCAGCCCTAACTCCCCTGTGATGCCCAGAACCCACAGTGGGCAGCCTCCTAGGTGAAGCAGATAGGAGAAGGCTCTCCTCCAGCTCCCCACCCCAAAGCTTGGGCTTTGCTCACCCAAACACTAAAACATGCCAACAGTCCACTGTGGATTCACCAATTCCCCAATCAGGGCAACTCCAGGAGAACACCAGCCCTCAGGACAACCCTGGGAGACCAGCCAGGCAGCAGGCATTTGCCACTGAGATTTCCAAGGCACTCTGTGGGGGGCGGGGGACAATAAACAAACCAAATGGAATTTAAAATCTTGGACGACCTCAGACAAGCTGCTTAACTTCTCAATGTCCTCATCTATAAAAGGAGGGTCATAACAACACCTGTCTCACTGCATATGGAGAACTGAATAAGCCAAACAAGTGACATGCTTAACATAGTGCTTGTCACTCCATAATGGTTTGTGTCTATTATCATTAGCTATTTTCACTGAAATCCAAAATTGAATGTTTTCCCTCTTACCCAAAATGGCCACACATCAAGTGTTTTTGTAAGCATCTTTTTGCTTTTCCTTCATCCTTCTCCACCTTTATCCTTCAATTTTCTCTTTCATTTCCCCCTTTTCTCTACTCCTGTCCATACCTACAACCAGGAGAACACAGGGCTTGTTCTGAAATTACATCTGAAACAGAAGGCCATGATGGCCCCCACATTAAGCCTGACACCTGTTACATACACCACATGGCAGCTCTATCACCTGTCCCTTTCTCATAGTCAAAACATCACCTCATCCACATCCCATCATTATCATCTCCATATTTGGAGATCCTTCAACTTCTCAGGAACTACTGTGTTAAAGGTTTTCCTTGTTTATCAATTAGGAAACTTTAATCAGAAATGTTCTTATCCAGTTCATTCCAAGGTAATGAAGCATTAAAGTTTCATCCATTTTGACCAAGATCCATCCAGAAAGTAAATTACTTAGAAAAAGACAAAGTATGTGTATGTATGGAAACTTTGTTCATGTGAAATTCTCTGCATTTGGCTAAGCTGTTTGTGTTCTGTTTTCTCTTTCAAGAAGTAAAATACAATACAGAATATTTGTCTAGATTGCCCCAGAATTTGGCAGCTTGTAGATCTTGTTTTATTTTCATTTACTGGATCTTTTGTTATTAATATTTTAGTCTCTCAGTATGTTTCTGGTAAAGGAATGGAAAAGCATTTACCCTCTAGGAGCCAAATACTACCTCTAACAGATCTGTTTTCATGCCTTTCAGTAAATTAGCAAAGAAGTTATATCTTTTATTTATTAAGTAATGAGACTGCTTTCATAAATAACACTTTTCTTTATTTAACATGTACCTCCAGAGACTATAAGGGTTAAATAATCTCTCCATACCTCACTGTGGTAGGGAGAATAATGGCACCAAAAATGACCGGATCCTGTTTCCCAGAATCCGTGAAAATGTTACCTTCTATGGCAAAAAAAAATGTCACAAAGTTTAAGGACTTTGAAATGAGAAGATTATCCTGAATAATTTGTATGGGCTCAATCTTATGAGTCCTTAGAAGTGGAGAAATTTTCCTAGCTATGATTAGAGAGAGAGAGAGAAACGCAATGACAGAAGAGTCAGGAGATGCAACATGAGACAGACCTGACCCAACACTGCAGGCTTTGAAGATGGAGCAAGGGACATGAACCAAGGAATGCAGGCACCCTCTAGGAGCTGGAAAAGACAAGGAAATGTATTCTCCCAAAGAAGCCCCAGAAAGGAAGGCAGCCCTGCCAATTATTTGATCTTGGCCCACTTTGGACTTCTGAACTACAGAACTGTAAGATAATGAATTTGTATTGTTTAGCCCACTGAGTTTGTGATAATTTGTTATAGCAGTAGTAGAAAATAAATACACTGACTCAGAATTAACCTTTTGACTTCCAAGCCGATCAGAATGTGAGGTTCTTCTAGCAACCAAGAAAGTTTCCATTAGAAATGGGCCGTGTTGCAATTTGGTATATGCTATTCAGTTGTGGGCACAGATTAGCACAAATGAATGAATGAATATCTAGTGATTGGAAATTCTAAATAGATGCACAAAAAGGGTTGGAGGAAGTAGACAATGTAGTGGCTATGGATTATACAGGTTATGAATTTTATGATGGTTAAGAAATATTAAGTCACTACCAAACCAATCTTCTAAAAGAGTCTCTATTCCTTTATTTAGATTATAACTACAGTTAGGAACTCAAGATGTAGGCTGGTGTTATTTTGCTATAGACATAAAACAGGTACATACTTTGCTTCTATTAATGAAGAAAGTGAGTTCCTCAACACAATTCTTTGCCAGAATCTTGGTTAAAATAGAGGCAGAGGATTTCCCTAAGCAGAAAAGAAAAGGCAACACATACAAATGCCTGGTTGCCATAGAACTGTAATGAAATTACAGTGAACAAACATATGTAATTGGTCGCAGATCTTCCCCAGCTTTGGGTGGTAGAAAGGAAGGTGCTGAGATGGGATGGGAAAGAATGACAGGCTGAGTTGAGGATACGGAAGCCCAGCTTCACAGGGGGAGTCACCATGAATTGGACAGGCACCTGGAGGCTGGGGCTATTTCCTCAACGTGGCACAAACTCAAGCTCAGCATCACACAATGTCTATAGGCTTGAGTTTTGCTCTTTTTAACACCACTGTTGTGATAGATCTTCCTTTCCAGAAAATTCCATAATCAAGGTATCAGCATATACTGTGAATTCCAAAAATTGTATACTTGCAATGGTAGGAGAGTAAACAGAGCAGTTGGATTTTAGATTCAGTGAGGTTTCTGTATAATTGGCTATGTAATGTGAAAATTCCTGGCTGCATTTGCTCTCCTCAAAAACCAACTGAACTCACAGAATTGCAAGTAGCAGCTCCCCCTGAGGTTACATGAT